>QNQO01008044.1:0-548250 GCA_003290165.1 Berberis thunbergii | reverse complement strand
TTTTGAGAGTTTTAGAGGGAGATGGAAGATATTTGAGTGTGGTGAGAGATTTGCAAGAGATTTCGAATGGAGGATGGATGAACCATTGTCGTTTTGAATGATGAGGAGAAAAAATGAATGATTTTTGTTTATATAAGTGGTGTGAGATAGTAGAATGGTATGAGAGATGAAATGATGGTGCGAGGTAGTCATTGCCAAAGAACTTGATCCCGAATTTTGATTAATAATTGAAGCAAGAGTGATGGTGTAAATTTTAGACCTCAAGCTGTTCAATCCATCATTTAAACCCATATATCTAATCGATCATTGGATATAAAATCACAACATGCATACGATTGCCCATCTCAAACAAATTGGTAACTAGTTTGCTTGAACGAACCTGATGGAAGATTCATAACTGTGAATTCTTTTTTATCAATGCTCATCGACTGAATATATAGCTCATTCTCTGTTGCAGTAAGCCAATGCAATTCATTATTTGCCATGACGCGGGCTTCTTTTTAGGAATTTCGAATCAACAGCTATTTCCAATCATTTTCTTCTTGATTGGGAGCACAAAGCATTTGTGAACCAATGCGAAAACGGCCACAACTTTGTATTTTTCAGCTGACGCATCACAGACCAAACTCCGCAAATATGGACCTCTAATGTTGGAGGAGGGAAATAAGTACTTGTTATTTTCTTGTATATAGATCAGGATAATCAATCTTTGGAGGAACATGCAAAACCAATAATTTATTAGTGAACGTTTTTTTTTGTACATATAATCCACCTTCGTCTCTAATGAGAAGCAACCCATTACAATCAGCTTGAAAGAAAGAATATGACGATGATGTTGACATCCATGTGAACTAAGTTCCCCAAATGTAAACAATGATTGTGTACGTCTTCAACTTAAAATTCTTTTTTTTTCAATATGCCCTCCCAACACTACGGTATTTACAATTAAAAATCAAAAAATGAGTAAAACGTAAAAGTCACAAAGGAGGTTTGTGTCATAAAAAATAATATTACACATTTTTACAATTTTACCCTTACAAAGTTAAACTATTTACAATAAAAATCAGTCCCTATAAACATTCATTAATTTTACCTAAGTCCCTAATATAATTTATTTGAAGTTCTCCAATTATCTACACATTATAAAAAAAAACTCTTATATCCAACTTTTGGATTTCTCATTATTTCGACCTCGTTGGATCGATTACAAACTCACAATTTATTTATACGAGCAACAACAATTTCAAATTACAATTATAACACACTTGTGCACACCTATTTTGTGTACACCACATACAACTCACTTCTCACTTCACAACACCTCTTCTCGCACACAAGTGTTTTTTCACCATACACTCAAAACTCATACAATGACATAATCCTAACACTTAGACTTCACTCACTTTGATGCCTCATACACAATGAGCCAATGGTTATTTATAGACCGAGCTAGGAAAACTCCAGAGGAAGGATAGTTCTAGAGATATTTTCTAAAGATAATTCTAGAGAGTTGAAATGTTTAAGATGTGAAAGAATTATCTAGAGAAAGCTCATTTTAGATGGAGAATTCTCTTGTCTTCTCTAGAAAATTGCTAAGTTGGCGTTGTTGTTTCAATACCCCCCCCCCCCCCCCCCAACACCAACTTGTACTTCATCTTCCATCTTCAGTCTTGTTTTTTATCGTTTTTGTTTCCATTTGCAGTCGACCGTTTCTACTTATTCTACCAACGATTTGAGCTTCGATGTAACGTCCGCTTCTTCATTGCATTTTTTTCTTTCCTTTTATAGCTTCGTGATCTGTCTTCCTTGGACATCCTTAAAGTACTTTTCATCGTCACCAATGATGTTTGACTCCTTGGTGATGTCTTTATCTCCAATACTCATTTTCAGCTTCATTTTCTCACCAGTTTCAACACCCTCTGTAGTCATGGTGGAGTATACAACTTCTTGTTGTACCACTTCAATTTTTTCTTTCTTCAACTTCAACAAACTCCATGTCTCGGAATGCCTCCACATCAATTAGTATCTCCACTGCCTCATCCAGACATTCCTTGTTTCATCCACATATTCGGAATCGACTTCCCAATCACTTTCATAGTTGATTTCTTCATTAAGCATTGGTGGAGTTATGTTGTCTTCTAACTCCTCCCATTCTTCGTCATTATCTTCATACATCGTGAAGTTTATCTCTTCTTTAACGAAATCTTCAAATTTTGTTGTCGCAAATACTGCAAAATTCCATTCATCTTCACTATCTTGGTGATTGCTAGATGTCACTGAGTTACTTTCAACAATCTTTTCCTCGTCCAACAGTCTTTTGCATAGTGACCTCTCTTACAACAGTCGGTGCATTCTTCTATGATATTTTCTATGCAATAAGGTGCTATATGACTTGGTTTTCACATCTATAACATGTCTTATTTCTCTATGTTTTTGCTTGACATCATTATCATTATTTCATCGTCCCCCCTTGAACTTATCTTGTCGGAAGTCTTTGGACCTTTCGCCCTTCATTTTACCAGAGTAGAGGGCTTCCTCATTGTCATCCTCGATTGAAATTTTTGCCATTTACTTTTCCACCATTCTTGATTTATCAAAAGATTTTTCAACTCCAACAGTAAGGGTTGTGTGAGCCACCCTTGAACTGCTGCATTAAACCCACTGTATTCTGGTCATAGCCCCTGAATAACAATTCTCCTCATGCAGGATTTACTAATCGTTGACTCCGCATCTGACCGTGAGATCTCATGACATATATTTTTAAATTTCATAAAGTAGTCAGAGATAAACATATTACCTTGTACAATAGTTTCAATCTCGTTCTCCATCAATTGTAGTTGAGCATCGTTAGCTCTTGAATAATGCAGCAAACGCGTCTCATGCTTCTTTCAGAATCTTCTCATCATGAATATGCCCTATCCGATTATTTCGTCTAGCATCCTAAGTTACAGCTTCTGACAGCTCAAACAGGTTGTCCACTTCCCAAGTCTGCCCATTAGAAATGGTGGATCGGACGTTGTTCTCAGCATGTATCTTCCACTAACGTAGTTTCTTTGCATTTGGGGGAGTATCTTCTAGTAGAATAACATCATTTCCACTAATAATCTCCACAAGTCTTGCTCATAGAGATACGACTCCAAACACGACTTCCAATAAATATAATTATTATTGTTCAACTTCTCAATCTCATTATGTATGTCTGTCATAATTTTGGCAGCACCACAACTCTTCAACGATAATTCCACGCTTTCACCAGACCCTTGGTCACTATTATAAATACCGAAAACACCTCGCGACTATGTGATCCCTCATCGTTGCCTAAGTCGCCTTCAACCTCCTAACAATGGCTCTAGATAAACATTACTCTACGCATGAAGAGTGAATAGTACCATACATACGAACAGCGAACAATGTTGATGAATAGTGAACAGCACAATGAACAATGTCATCTTCTTTCTATTTACAATACTGTTATCTTCGGTGACAGTACCAATCCGGCTCTTTCGATTCTGATGCCAAATTTTTGAAAATTTTGGCCTTGTTCGATCGATTACAAACTCACAATTTATTTATATGAACAACAACAATTACAGATTACAATTACAACACACTTGTGCACACCTATTTTGTATACACCACATACAACTCATTTCTCACTTCACAACAATTGTTTTAGCATAAAAGTGTTATTTCACCATACACACTCAAAACCCATACAATGACCCAAGCTTACCACTTAGGCGTCACTCACTTGGATGCCTCATACGCAGTGAGCAAATGGATATTTATAGATTGAGCTAGGAAAGCTATAGAAAAAGGATAGTTCTACAGATATTTTCTAAAGATAATTCTAGAGAGTTGAAATATCTAAGAGGTGGAAGAGATATCTAGAGAAAGTTCATCTTCTCTTAACTTCTCTAAAAAAAAACTCCACTTAGATGGAGAATTCTCTTATCTTCTCTAGAAAACTCCAAAGTTGGTGTTGTTGTTGTTTCAACAGGTCTTCACGGTCATAGTTTTGTAGACGGATACATTGAGAAACATGGGTATTGAAAAACTTGGAGACTTAGATTAATTTGTACCAGAACTTAGATACATACTTGAAATTCACATTTCTTGTACATGAAAATTGAAATATTAGCGAAGTAAAAAAAAAAAAATTAGTAAAAGGGAAACAAAATATAAGTGCGATACTTTAAAAAATATATATAGGGCAGGATCCGAGGACAAAGGTTTTTGACAAATAAAGTTACACACACATACTTTACCCACCTAGAAATTTCGGAATGAGTTGATATTTTATGGGGATGATCTCTTTGTCATGTAGATTATCCTCGTAAAAATTGCAAGTTTTCTAAATTTCTAACTCTATCAGATTCAATTATCAAATTTATGATAAAATTGAACGATTGAAAATTTTCTATCTTGTGTAGCATATTCTAAAACTCCAAATGAGTTCATTTTTTTTCTAAGAGTGATCTATATGGCTAAGCGATCATCCACACAAAATATCAACGTATTTTGAAATTTCCAAGTGGATGAAATAGTTGCTTGGAATAGGTGTTTGTCCCCAGATCTCGCCCATATATATATATATATATATACTAGGTTATTTTCCGTGCCTTTGGCACTTTACATACTTTTTTTGCTAAATATCATGTACTGAACACCCCCGCTACCACACTTTCGCCTTCAATCAGTTTCGAAGTACAAGTCTGTTATAAGGTAAAAATATAATATAAACTTTAGGGTTACACTCAATCAATATTTAAAGTAGTTGGGAAAAAAAATTCAGGCACTGAGAGTGAGTTCTCCCCATGAATTAGCCAAAATGATTTTTGTTTGAATGTGTATTAAGATGCCCATCTCATTTTTTTTCATGTTATGATCGGTCTATCTCAATTCTTTGAAAAATATTGAAACTACTAACAACATGAAACGCATTAAACATTTTTAATAATATATATACAATTTTTTGGCGTTTGTATTAATCATTGGTTTCATTGGAAAGATCTTCAAAAATGTATTCCAACGATACATTGTTTACCAAAATTCGACAACTAATAAATGTTTACGAAAATTTTAATTTTGAGAAAAAACACAATTTTCTCTTACTACATGTACATTCCGCCAACTTTTATGACAAAATTTTCATTTTCTTTGTCATTTTACATGTTTTAGCCATTATAGATAATGAATATCAACCCTCAACATATTTTTCAACTTTCAATCATAGCCATCTTTTATCTCCAATTCCTTATGAACACTAAATCACCTAGCTGATTTTTAAGATAGACTAGGGTATTTTTTTCGTGTTGTTGGCACTCTATATATACACTTTTTTTGTAAATATCATATACTAAACACCCCCCCCTTTCCCCACTTTTACCCTCAATCAGTTTTGAAATGCAAGTTTATCATAGGTAAAAATATATACTATACACTTTAGAGTGAAACTTAGTCAAAATTTGTATCAGTTGAGGAAAAAAATTTCAAACGCCAATAGTGAGTTTCCCCAAAACTTTGAATTCGCTAAAACATGAAGTTCAAAGTTTTTTTCCTAGTATGATCGACCATTCTCATTTCTTTGAAAAATGCTAACGATCTAAAATACATTATTCATTTTTTGATAATAAAAAAATATTTTTAATGAGACGTGAAATGTGCATATCTTTTTGAATATATGATCACCCATCTCATTTTGAATGTGCATTGAAAATGTTAACAACGTGAAATGCATTAGATTTTTTTAATATTAATATATTTTTTATTTTTAGCGTTTGTAATTGTATTGATCATTGGTTTCATTTGAAAGATATTCAAAAATGCAGAACGATGATACCAAGTTTACAAAAATTCGAGAACGAAGTAAGTAGTTATAACAAACTTAATTTTGAGAAAAAAACGCACAATTTGTTTTTTTTTCATGTTTGTATTTTTTTCCACAAATTTTAAAGGTTTCTTTAATGTTCCTAATTCATTTTAGTGCCCCTTCAATCCAAAGCATCAACACATCGACAACAGAAACTGAGAAACAATAAACATATAGCAAACATGCTATAAGTAACTTCATCAAATCCTCAAATTTCAATCCCTTAATCAAGATAAATGTTCTAATAGAAAGTGTTTTTCATAAGTAATATGTCATAAGTTAATAGAACTAAGTCATATGTTATGAGTCATACCAGCATACGTTATAATAAAACTTAACACAAACCCAATCATACTAGCAAACTTAAAAAGCCCATCAACCATAAATAAACGTTGGTATGAGTTCTCCCCCAAACTTTGAATTCGCCAAAACATGAAGTTCAAGGTTCTTGATTGAATGTGCACTAAGATGCCCATCTCATTATTTATTTATTTTTTCTGTTATGATCAGTTTGTCTCAATTCTTTGAAAAATATTAAAACTACTAACAACATGAAATACATTAGACATTTTTAATAATAAAATATATATTTTTAAAAAATTTGTGTTTGTATTAATTATTGGTTTCATTGAGAAGATCTTCAACAATGCATTCCAACGATATAACGTTTACCAAACTCGACAACCAAGTAAATACTTATGACCATTTTAATTTTGAAAAAAAAACACAATTTTTTCTCTTAACCACATGTACATTCCACCAATTTTTTCATCATTTTTTTTCATTTTCTTTGCCTTATACATGTTTTTTATTTACAAATATGTTGTTATAGATAACAAAGCTCAACCCTCAACATCTTTTCCTACTTTTAATCATAGTCATATTTTATCTCAAGTTCCTTATGAATAGTGAAACACCGAGCTGATTTTTAAGATAAACTAGGGTATTCCCCTACCATTGGTACTCTACATGCACATTGTTTTTGTAAATATCATGTAATGGGCAACTCGCCACCATCCCCTACTTTTGCCCTCAATTAGTTTTGAAGTGCATGCCTATTCTAAGGTAAAATATACTATAAATTTTAAAGTGAGACTTAGTCAAAATTTGAATTTGTTGGAGAAATTTTTTTCAAACGCCGATAGTGAGTTTTTTCAAAACTTTGAATTCGCCAAAACATGAAGTTTTGGGATTTGCTTTCCTGGTATGATAAACCCTTCTCATTTCTTTGAAAAATATTAAATAATACCAACGACGTGAAATACATTATATAATAATAAATATATATTTTTAATGAGACGTGAAATGTGCATCTCATTTTGAATGTATGATCAGCCCGTCTCATTTTGAATGTGCATTGAAATTACTATTTACAACGTGAAATGCATTTAAATATTTGTAATAATAATGTTTTTAATTTTAGCATTTGTACTGATCATTGGTTTCATTTGAAAGATATTAAAAAATGTAGAACAATGATACTAAGTTTACAAAATTTTTACAAAGAAGTAAATAGTTATAACAAACATAATTTTGAGAGAAATAAAAACACATAATTTTATTGTTTTACATTTTTTTTTTCTTAAATTTTAAAGGTTTCTTTAATGTTCCTAATTCATTTTAGTTCCCCTTCAATCCAAAACATCAACACAAAGCGAAAAACTAACATATAACAAACAGGCTATAAGTAAGTAACTTCATTGAATCATCAAATTTCAATCCCTTAATTAAGATAAATATTCTAATAGAAAGTGTTTTGCATAAGTCATATGTCATAAGTTTACAAAATTGAGTCATATGTTTTGAGTCATAACCAGCATACGTTGTAATAAAACTTAACACAAACCCAATTATACTAATAAACTTCAAAAGCCTGATGCATCGGCCAATTCTAGTCTCCTGTAAATCCGACCTACAAAACAAAGGTTAAATTGCCAAAAGACTACTTGTATGGTGGCAGAAGGCAGTCCGATGCTTAAGTTAGTAAATTTGTTGGAGATGGAGATTCATCTGACAAAGCTCAGTTAAATTTTTGTATACCTTTGTCGAAATATTCCCTTTACCTTATAAAGTGGTTGTTATTAATTCTTTGTGTGACTTAAGCATGTGAAGCTTAATGAGGGAGATGTTCTCTGTAACAGTCTCCTCTTTTATGATGATACGTCCTTCAGGGAAGTAACTCCCTCTACGACTCTTTTTTCTGTAAAATTCATCTTCTTTAAGGGAGAGCTTTGTTGGGCCTAGATTTAGGCATTTGACTATGATTTGTTCTAATAGACCTTTCTTGGCTTTAATGACTGGATTTATCCTTTTTGGGCTTTGTAAGTAGGCCAAGACTTGAAATATTGGTCCTCGTGATAAGTGATTTTTGCCACGTGTATGGTCGTGATGATAGTCTTATTTGATGTATCATCAACTACTCCCTCCTTAGTTAGTGGGTATGTCGACGTGGCCACTAACTTTACGATGGTTGGACTTTCAATTTCATCATTGTCATTTAATGTCATTAACAGTTGTTGCTACAGTTGTTTCCCTGATGTCTCGTCTGCCTGATCGTTTCGACACGTTTTTGAGATTTTGTGCAGCCATCGTATCTCGCACATCTTCCCATAAGCGTTATTTTCGTTGCTCAACCCTATAAAAAAAAGGAGGTGAGGGTTGTATTTCTTACTTTAAGTTTTTTTCATTCCCAAACTTTGATTTTTCCTCCATTCGTTTTCGTCTCATCACAATGTCTGGGTTCAGGATTCTAAGTGGTAATGCGTTTGCTACATGTGAAGATTTTTTTGCCTAAGCGGGCGACGCAGGTGACTCTGGATAGTGTTCGCTATGGCTATTCATTGTCGGCTGACGTCGAGATCATATTGCCATTCCTTGTCATCCGAGGCCTGGCTACATTGCACTGTATCCTGACATGTTTCAGTCGGATCTTAGGATTTCGACCCCAGAGTTCTTCTGGGCGTATCTAGACTTCTTGGCATCGCTCCTGCTCAAATGGGTCCTAGTGGCTGGAAGGTGATGATCGCAACCTTGGCATGGGCAGTTCTATTCGGGTTCCTATGAATATTAGGGTTTTGCATTCCGTGGTGGTTTAATGTAAATAATAATTGCACTTGCTATCTCCGCTCTCCTTCCCGTTTTAAGAATCTTAAGAATGTTATAGGGGCTGGTCGAGGTCTTGGTTTTATGCATCCATCACTTCTGTTATTTCAAGTTAGCAATCAGAATATTATGCGATCATTTTGAGAACCCAAGAGGAATGAACTTTCCCTGTCTGTGGATGAGCAAGAGTTTCGTGATCGGTTTAGTAAGCTGCCCAGGCCACAATAGGGACTTTCCTTGCTAGGAATGTTGTCGAGCGCAGTGGCTTGTACACTATGAGTGAGGTGGAGTATGCATTGCTTACTGAGGCTCAAGCTTTCGAGGTTACCATTGCATGTGCCTTTTGAGGTTACAATTCTATGTGTCAGCAATGTCGTTGTTTCTTATGAGGGGCAGGAGCGTACTCTTCCAGTTGCGTGGTGATGCTCTTGTTACTGCTGGAGATGTTGTTAATGTTGGCTCAAACATCAGAAAGAGGAAAATTCCTAGGCATGCTAGTCCTTCTAAGTTATTGGCAATTAGTTCTAGCCATGTCCTGAAAAAGAAATAACTTGCCAGTTCGGTTCATGGCTACTAGGGTTCCTCCTCATCCTATATCTTCCGTAAAGGTGGTGGTGAAGTCATTGACCCTGCCGCTCAAGAGACTGAAGAGATAAATCAAACTCTTGAGAAGAAAAAAATAAGGTGTCTCGTTCTTTGGATAATCGTGAGAAGAGCCTCATTTTTTGTGTGGCGTGTCTGATTTCACTAGTTGTAAGTTGATGATCCCCGTGATCTCGATAATAAGATGTTTCAACTTAGGGTCGAGCTGTCTAATAATCCAAATAGTACAAAAACATTGGTTGATTTTGAGTTCAACCCCTCATTGGACGACTAGTTCGTTGCTTGTGGTCGGAGTGCTAAGTCTCGTGTTTCTTCCATTTGTCGTTGGTACTTTGGAGTTGTTTGCTTCTCCTTCTTCTGCCTGTCATAGCACTATTGTTTTTAAGAAGAATGTCATTCCGACTGTTCATTCGATTTTGGGGGCGAGCTTCGGTTCTTCCTGATCCCCCTATTCTTCATCCAGGAGTAGGTTGGAGGGAGCCTAACTCCAAAGAGATTTGTATCAAATCTGACGAAAATTTCAGCTGGTTTTTCGAAATTGACGTGCAGGATAATGCACGTAATCTCATTGCCGAATGGCATAAGCAGTTAGTTAAAAGAGATTTGATGCCCGTGTATTTGCTGGTAGTTGATGAAGGTTTTAAGCAAATCATGAAGGGATGAATCACCTCACTTACATTGGTTAATAGGGTTAGTTAATAGGGTCATGCGTGATCAAGTGGCATTTGTCGAGCGAAAGATAATGGGACATGCTTTGGTTCTTTTTTTCCTCCTTAAATTTGGAGAGCCAGTGTATGGAACATGAAAAAGCCGTTGAAGCTGCTCGGGCTTGTGAATGAAGTCGAGGCTATTCGGAATAAGTTCGCTTCTGAACTTGAGGCTTCGGAGACGGAGTTGAATAAACTTTGTACTCGGTTGAATGTTGTTGAGAAAGAACTATCTGGATAAAAAAAACTAGTCATGATAAAGCCATGCAATCTGCTGTTGAGCACACTGCCAGCCTAAAGGCTTCCGTGGAACGAATTGTTCAATTGACTGTTGAACTTGCTACTGCTAAATTGACAGTTTCCTCTAGGCTCATCGTTGTTGAAGGCGAACTTATGTCGACTAGGATTGAGCTTGCAACAATCAGATTGAAGACTGCACAAGCGACGGGCTGGAAAAGTGTTGTTGATGGTCGTCATGACTCTCTTTTTATGAGTCGCAAGGTTTGGATTTGTCGTAGTATCGTTGTTTTGTTGACTATGTCTTCGAGGATGAAGATGAATCCGTTTTGGATTCGCGGAGTGATCTTGTTAGTGGGGAATTCATTTCTTTCTCTAAGCAACAATGTTGCTGATACAGATACTCAACCTCCTCCACATGCCTCTTTCTGAATGTTTCTACTAACGCCTCTCCAATCTATGTAACTTATTATGTTGTAATGAAGTAGATAATCGTTGACGATCTCATTTTTCTATCATTGTCGTTTGTACTCAATATGCCTTTTCGTCTAGCTTATTAGACTTATATGTTTTTGCTTTTGACATTCATGATTGAATTATGACTTGTTTGTCCGAATTTTTTATAAGTGTGCTTCGTGGTTTGACATATTAGTCATTTAGAAGCTTTTTAATAAGGCTTTTTAAAAAAAGGTATCTTGAGGTTGTACATTTTAGTTGACCAAAAAACTCATAGATAAGTCTGCTCTTATGTCCAGGTACTTATAAGTTTTACTTCATGGTTGATCAAACTAGAAGTTTTATGTGTATGTCTGACTTGTTTGCTGCGATACATATATTTTAACTTTACTCGTAGTCTGATACCTTGGTCGTGCTATGTGTTTTTTCGAGTAAAATCTTAGTCTGACTTTGATGTTCTGACCGAGCTTCATTGCTTGAGCACGAGATGAAGGGTTTAAACTTTGAAGTTTTATTGATAATAATTTTTCAAATGCTCTACATTCCATGGTCATGGTAGTTGCTCACCCTTCATATTTTCAATCAATATGTTTCTGGTCTGTTTGATTTTACCACTTTGTATGATCTTTGGATTCAGTTTGTCCGCGCCTAGTTCCTTTGTGTTGAGTTGAATTTTCTGGAGTACCAATCACCGATATTGAACGTGCGAGGCTTTACCTTTTCGTTATAGTAGCTAGTCATCCGTTGTTGGTAGGTTGTTGTTTGATAGAACGAAGAACTCCCTCAACGACTTTTTTCTCTATAACGTTCCTCCTTTTTAAGGGAGAGCTTTGTTGGGCCGGGATTTGGGCCTTTGATTATGATTTGTTCTGACGAGTCTTTTTTGTGTTTTAATGATTGGATCCCCACTATTTGGCATTGTAAATTGGCCCGGACTTGAAATACTTGGTCCTCGTGATAAGTGATTTTTGTCACGTGTATAGTCATGATGATAGTCTTATTTTATGTATCATCAAAGACCATCAGCCATAAATAAACTAACTAATTAATTAGTAAAATAAAAATTAGATAATTCGTTTTATTGCACAAACTTAACTTATTGATAATTTTTTGTAGGCAAGGCCTACTCCACACCACCAAATCCATTCTCCCCACTACCATTATAATAAAATAAGAAACCCCACTACAAACACCATTATAATAAAATAAAATAAAACCCACCTCAACCATTATAATAAAACGAAAAATGACTTTTAGGGCTACTTTTTCATCCAATAGACAGTTTAGATATCATAGTTGACGTAATGGCTAATTTGTATCTACTACTTTATACTTTATTACCAACAATGACTATTTCATTAACCCAGGTTAACTCGTAAAGTCATATGACATATTTATCCTTCCAAAAAAATAGAAAATCTACTTTTATACTTTTATAACTAACAATGTCTCTTTTATTAATGAATTTTTTTCTTCTAGTTATCATTTATTTTAATTATTTATTGACTTTTTAAACTACCTTGTAATTTCCTAACTATCACTTTTTCTACTTATTTATTGATTTTTTAAGTATATGTATTGGTTTATTTAATGTGTTTAATACTTTTATTTACTTGCATATTATTTTTTACACATATTCAATATACTCTCAAAATTCATTATATATTTCGTGTATCCTCGAAATTTTTACGGTTTTTCTTTACATGTCGAAATATTTCTTAAAATCAAGAAACGGAAATTAACTCGAAAAACAGAATCACAATCCTTAATAATAACTATGTTATATTTCATTGGAATGTAAAATTTTATGACAAGTTAATCAAATTGATTTTATTAATTAATTAAAATCAAATTTCTAATCACCATTAACTACATTATGAAAAATTTGCCAAACCTTAGCATAATAATTTGATCAACTTGTTAGTCAATGAAAACTTATAAAAATTTATAATTTGTTGTTCATAACTAGAATAATTAATATCGATACCTACCAGCGACATGGGGTGGGAGGGATTAAGGGTTAAAAAAATAGAATCATTAATAAAATAGTCTTTGTTGGTTATAAAAGTATAAAATTATATTTTTTATTTTTTAGGAAAGATAAATATGTCATATAACTTTATGAGTTAATAAAATAGTCATTATCGATATTAAAAGTAGACACAAATTAGCTATTACATCAACTATAAAATATAAATCATTGTTGGACGATAAAATCCTCTATTTCTAGTAAACAAAACAAAGAGACAACGCAAAAGGGTTGCTTAACCCATCTCTTCTTGCTGAGTGGGATGTGAGACAAAACATTAGAAGCAGAGGCGTGCTTGAGTGGGGGCAAAACCATCTTTTGATTGCTTCAAACCGAGAGAAAAACAGGTTGGGGAGAGCTGCTCTAGCAGGTTGCATACCTGTCTCTTTGGCTGTTTTTCATAGGGAGAAAACAGTGTGTAACAACAGGATGTAGGGCTGTTCTTTTAGCTGTGTTTTGGTGTAGAATGTAGGAACAAAAGAAGCCTTGCTTGCGCATGAAGATTACATCTACACCAAACTCTATCCCGTAGATGATCATGAAGATATCTTGTACTATATTTCTGTTTGTATTGTGCAATTTCGATTTGTAATGGAAACCATTGTTGCGGATGTTGCATTGTCATGTAAACTAATTAACCATGTATTTATTAAATCTTCTCTTTAACTTCGATCCAGTATTGGTCCTGTAATGCATTTTATCCTCCACTCAAGTTCGCCAGAGGAAGATGAAGATAAGGAGTAATGCTACGGTTTGTACTCCTTTTTCATTACGCTGGTTAACAGCTGCGATGTTTGTTTGAATGATTGTTATTTTCCCGTGGTCCATCATTTCGCATTTTTTCTTCTGTTCTTTGTTCTTCTTCTCCTCTTGTTCATTTTTCCTCCTCGCAGCTTTCATCTCTTTAAGGAATATGTGTTTCTGTAATGTTTTTAGCAGGACCACAATGCCTTTTGGAGGCTCCAGGTTAAGGGCATCAAAAAAGGGGTCTCTCTTCAGTCCGGTGACAAAGATTGCAGCAGATGTGTCGTCGCTACATCCATCAATCATTGTTAATTCGTTGGTAAACGAGTGACATATTTCCATATTGTTTCTTCTAGCTTTTGTCTGATGTGTAGGAGGTAGTGGGGTTCTTTCTTCATCCACTGGCTCCCAATGAATCTGGTGATAAAAGTGGTGGCAAAAGCTTGGAAGGGGTCTATCGACCTTGGTGGTATGCTATTGAACCAATTCATCACTGTGGAAGTGAGGCTGGTCGGGAATGTTCTGCATAGGATCGACTCCGTGGTTCTTTTAGGGCCATAATGTGATGAAAATGTCTCGGGTGATCTGTTGGATCGGTGGTATCATCACACACTTCGAACTT
This sequence comes from Berberis thunbergii, assembly GCA_003290165.1. Lineage (NCBI taxonomy): Eukaryota > Viridiplantae > Streptophyta > Magnoliopsida > Ranunculales > Berberidaceae > Berberis > Berberis thunbergii. Next base: position 533,878 of record QNQO01008044.1, on the reverse strand, counting down.
TGGCGGAATGAAATTTTTTGGCATTGCCTTTTTCATGAGTTCGTCAGATAATGGCGACTTGGGTAACTCGTATAGTATGTTGGGATCCATGACTCCAACTATGAACGAGATTCAGCAAGCATTCTGTCGCACTGTGGGGTCTTGGCTTGGGGAAGCTCGTTGTTTTCGAAGTTTTCTTATTGATGTTTTGCTAGGACTTTGTCGATTCCTTGAGTTCGATAAGCTGAATTTTGTTGGGGCGGTGCCTGAATAGGGTCAGCTGGCTGAATGCTCTCCTGGGTGATATTTTTCCAGCATCTTTTGTCATGTAGATCATCGGGGCCATGAGCAGGACTACCCGAGGGTCCATGGCAGTGCTGTCAGATGTTTGGGTTGTCTGGGCAACTGCGTGTTACTTCTTGGGTGTTATTGATCTGATGATCGTTCTTCGTGAGCTGTTAGTAATGCATTGTTGTCACTAGGAGAGTTGCCATGATCATCTCTGGGTTGAGGATCTGCAGAATGCGTCATTTGCTCTGATGGCTTGTTGATCTTTTATCAAATTATGATGAGTTTTATCACTGTGGATTTTGTTTTTAAAAAGGAAACTCGTCGTTCCCCGCGGATGATGCCAAACTGATGCGTCCAAAAATCGACATTTGTGAGTTTGACCTGCAAAACAAATGTTAGACTGTCAAGGACATCTTTTTTGTGGTCGAAGGCACTTCGATCCTTAAGTCAACAACTTTGTTGGAAGAAGGAAGTAAATCTGGACAAAACTCAGTTAAAGTTGCATACCTGTGTCGAATGTTACCTTTACCTTTTATAATGGTCGCGGTTAATTCTCTACGTGACTTAAGCATGTGAGGTGCAACGGAAGGAGATGTGTCCGTAGAGGCGTAATTCCGGTAATTCCCTCCACAACTTTTTTTGGTGCAACGTTCCTCTTTTTATGAGAGAACTCGTGTTGGGCCTAAATTCAGGCTCTGATTCGTCCAGGCCCAAATTCGGGCTTTGTTTATGTCTTCTTGTTGGCGAGCCTTATCCAAGCTTTTGTAATTTGACTTTATTCTTGTTGGGTTTTATGAGCTGGCCCAATAGATTGGACGCTATATCCTCGTGATGGGTTTCTATGCAACGTGTATGACCGTGATGATCAGTTTATTTTGATGTATCATCAAGTTTCATTTGTGAAAGTGACATTTCAATGCATGTTCACTATGCTTGTTCTAGCACCAATTTCAGGTACCAGTGTCTTCTTCGTATTTGGTCTCAGATCGTTTTACTGTGATTTCATTTTTTTGAACTTGTATAGTTACTTATGTTACACCTATTTGCAGGTATCATCTCAGTCTACTGAAGCCCTTACGCCAGCTGAAGTGTTAATTGCTATTCATGGGATTGATCCTGAGCGAGATGAGATACCCTTGAAGAAGGTTTGTGGTTTTTATAATCTACTGGACTCCTTCAAGTTGCATAGGTAACTAACACTATTCCTTATGCAGGTAACGGATGCATGCAATGCTTGTTTTGAGCAACGGCAAGTATTCACCCAGCAAGTTTTAGCAAAGATCTTAAATCAAATTAGTATGTACCTTATAAGCCTGTAACTTGACATACGAAGGCTTTCTATTTACACGTGTTTTAATTCTTCATTCACTAGTAATCAAGAATGTCTGTTACAGGTTTGAGCAGATTCCTCCTGTTGTTCATGCAAACAGTCTTGCAAGCAATTGGTGCATTTCCAGCCCTGGTAACAACTAGAAGGCTCTCTGTTTCTAGCACTAATTTTGGGATAGTTGTGTGCAAGTACAACTGAGTTTGTTGAGGCATCAGAACCATTCGTTACAATCCTCAATAGTATACAAGGATTATAACTTTCTCAACTTTTGTAAGAATTAAGACGATCTTGCCAAAAAAACAAAAAGTCATTGCATTAGTAATTGATCCAAGACTGGGCAAACATGCAAACGCTCCCCAACTGGGGGATCAACCATGTATGGTAGTAGTCCAATACCTATTCTGATTTTACATTCTATTGGTTTTTAAAGACTACTGCTCTGGAAGAGATATGGTATTTATACTTGGAGATTCAAAATTTGTTGATTTGTTTTGTGGATTATCTCCTTTCCATCAAGATCTCTTTCCTAAAAATCAGACTGTTCGTTGGGAAATGTTGAAATCAAAGATATATTAAATCTTAAATGTTGAAATCAAAAGATATATTCAGTTCGTTGGGAGCCGTTTTTTATTGAATTTTTGGTGGAAATGTATACTGGCAAATGCGATCAACTTCCAAAAAAAGTCGCTGATTTGAAGTCAGCCTACAAAGAGTAGGCTGAAATGATTATCGCATGGGGAAATTATGATCCCTAAATAACAAAGAATCTCGTCAACTTTTGTCAATATTTCCACTTGTTTCGTCTCCTTTATTTTGCTTTCTGGTGAGTTGTGAACTTATGAATGAGAAACTAAAAGTGCGTTGTTTCTAAACTAAATTTCATCCCATATAAGATTTTAATTTCACTTTCTTTTTTTTTTTGTTACATTTGATTGGCTTGCAATGTCTCAGGTGGACTTCTATATGGAAAATACTCTCACGTCTTGTGACCAAGCAGGTGTTTTATATTTGCTTTCGTTGCCCTGTATTGTGGTTCAATGACATATTTTTTGCTCATGTAACCCTTTCCCATGGCCTACTACAGATATGGAAATACCCAAAGTTGTGGGTTGGATTTTTGACTTGCTATATGGCATAGTAAGATACAAGTTAAAGTGATTTTTGATCAAAGAATGATATAGCAAAGTACATCAGGCTTCAAATCTGGGCAAGAATTTGTGCACACCTAATGATGACTTTGCCATCACCCGGTATCGTTATTAAGTTCCCCTTAGGACCTTAGATCCTAGAGTGCTCTTGAAACGGAGAAATTTTTTATAACTAAGAACTTTTCTAGTATCAGAATAACTATTGAGGTAATCAAGTTGTGCAGAACCAAAACAATGGCAGTATGTTTTTATTGACATAAATTTTTTTTCAGAATTTGGGGCCACATTCTAGTCATCCTGAGCGTCTACATCTGCCGTATGGTGTAAGAAGCTGAAAAACTTTTGCCATCAAATGGTTGCACATTTATTTTCATTTTAGTTGCTCATTTTGTTTGATAGGTATGTGGTTCAGTATGGTACATTGGGGTTGTGTACTTTCTAACCTCATTTTACATGTCATCTTTCAGATTTTTTCATTATCATCTTAAGCACATTCTTTCTGTGATACCATGACACGGTAGCCTAATCCCTTGAACAATGTGTCGCTTTGCGCCCTGATCCCTCAACACTTGACAAGTCCTAGCGAACCGTCGGCTTGAATACCACTTGTTGCAAGTGATAGGCCTACCATCGCGAGCCACGGGTGTGGAATTTTATCTTAAAAGATCTTCATTGCCTATTAGAGAATAGATCATCTCCTTGTAATCCTCTAGTGACAACTCATCCTTACTTGATGTGAAACTATTCAAGCAACTCCATCCCAACAACATGGTGGTGTAACGGCTAATTGAGTCAACATGCAACATTAACAAATTTATCATAGTTTGCAGTTTGCCTTTCTACTACATGTTTGAAAGATCTAATAATAAATACAGCAATCTGATGAGGTGAGGTCATCAATGGTGGACCACCTATCCTTTCAGGTGCCTTGTAACAATGGTGGATTCAGGTGCCTTGTAACAATGGTGGATTCTGGTGCATCAATGTCCGATTGGCAAGGGATTCCATGTTTTGAAACCATTCAGGCATATGGAACCTATCATAAAAGTAAAGGCCTGACGTCTTTCTGCAGAGAGAGATGCTTAAGAAGAGGAAGAATGACCTTCAAAAGGCTGGACCAGCAGAAAAGGAAGAATCAGAATTGATGGAGACCAATGAAACAGTTTGTGTTGGGGGGAAAATATTCTAATGGTTTTCACCAAGCAATACAAAGAGTTTACTAATTCAGGGTATATCAGGGCTGCTGTAAATTTCAGTACCTGCTCATTCATGAGGTTGTCCTGCAAAGAATGGAATGCATGGTATTCCATTCAGAGGTTGCAACAGGAAACTGAATGGGTTGTTATCAACAATGACAATTCGCTGTAGATCCTTTGATATGCAAGACAGATCCTTCACATGATCCCGATATTCCCTGTAAAGTTCATCAACCCAAGACAATTAAGCATGACAATAATCAAGTCAGGGAGCTGACATAATTCACGATAATATCAATTTATCGTGAAATACAAACAACAAAAAGCATACTTTCTCATAAACACGGCAGATTCTTTTTTCTTGATGCAACTGAATCAAAACAAGTCACACAGGTTTAAATGGTCGAAAAACAGATTAGAAATGAAAACTTTTGTTGGACTACATTCAACTAGAACAGCATGAAGAAAAAAGCACGGCTAAGGAACATAAAACATTCAAACAAAACATTCCATACGGAATATGCATTTTTAGTTTGTACCCAAAAAGAGAAGGTAAAACGTGGCATGATGTTGAAAAGATGGATGATCAGGCTCATATACATAACTTCAAATTATACTGATTTAACAGTGTTGTAGGCGATAGACATGATCCAGTTTCCTCTTACCCTGTGCAAACAGCCCACTAATTATATAGCATTGCTAATCCGCTATCTATGAATTTGTTGCTCTGTTAACAATAGGTTTCTGATTAAAATGAAATTCATAGGACAGTTTTTGACCAGCATGCACGATAAATTTCATTATTGTTTTTATCTCAAGTTTTACAATACTACATTTAAATGCATATAGATATGTATGGCTATGACAGTGGATTGCTGAACTCAGTAAACAAATGGTGATGAGAAAGATTTCATTTGAGTGGTTTATATCGTAAGTAACACTAAAAAGAAATTTCAGTACAAGTGTTTTCACTGACATTAACAAAAAATCGAGCGTATTTTTGCAGGAAAGAAAAAATTGCCCGAAATATTTGACTGTTAACTAAAGTTCTAAAAAGTCTAGTTTCCTTTTGAACTAGATGGAAGTATCAACTTGATGTTAGGTTCTGATAACGATAATGTGAAAAGCATGGAAGAGAAACAAAACTTACGTGCAAATTGTGGAAGGCCGGTAAAAGACGAAGACAAAACTGATTTCCACATCTATTCTGTCAACAAGTGGTCCAGCGTAACCTGTAGAATGCCAAAAGGAAGATCACCATACAAATTATGTCAATATAAAGTCGGCTGATTGAGAGACATGTTTTGAACATATTTCATGTACAATGTAAAGGAAACAAGTCATGACTCCATATCAGTAATATATTTGGAAATTTTCAGAGTTTTCTTTTGGAATCAATAAATATCACTTTTTGGAATTGTTCCAAGAAAATAGGACTACCTTCAAGGCCAGCAGTGAAGAGCACAAGATCTGCAAATTCACCTATCTGTTTCAAAAACTCGTGCAGACCAGGACGCTCAAAACACTGTTACATGATTCACCTTTGGTTTTCCATCATATTCCTTCAACCCAACAATCTCATTCAAAGTAAGCTTCTTTCACAAAAGTTCACTCTATAATTTAAGGAATGAAAGCATAAGAGAGGCATAATACCTTTTCTGAAGATGAACACTCCAGGTCAAACCACTTTAATCCAGCTTCTGTAGCTTGTTCACGAAGAACGGCAGGCAAAGCTAGATGTCTCATATGCACAAACCAGAGTTTCGTCCAGATCAAGAACTATCTGTGTCAAGGCATATAACATTATGACGAAGAGATCAAATTTAAAAGTTAATGTCAAACAAGAACCTTTTTGCACTAAACCATTCAGCCCTAACAAATGAATAGTAAATCCAAACGCTTCTTTTGAATTCTACCTGACCACCTAACCATTATGAATAGTATGACCATTTTAGTTCGTGCATCAGCTTTGGATGGATGATTGCATACAAAAGCAGTAGAACACAAATTTAGTTATTTGAGGATGCAAAATCCACTCAAGTTACTTAATTAAAATTTTCTGTTTTCTGTGGATTGAATTCCCTTCTTATTTATACTATTTTTTGAAGAATAACCTAGAGGTTCTTGGGTGCCTCAACGTTTCGCCTTGGCCAAGGTGTGATACTACAGTGCCGCTACCCAAAGCCAACAAATACGACTAGTATGTTTTGTTTTAATCTATTGAAGATAAGATTAAACCCTGAGATACCAAATTCTCAAAATGATGCAATGCATTCAACCTTTCAATAATTCATTTCTAGCTATATAATTCACTGGCACGCGTACACAAACTGCCGTCTTTGACTTCAAAGTAACAAACTCAATTCATATGATCAAGCAAATTATTCAAACAATTACACTCAGAATTTGATCAAACAAATTCCAATCAAACATTTCATTCACAAATAATAAATAAATAAATAAATTCGGAAAACAACCCAGAATTCAAAACTACAGATCAATCTAACTAGACTATGTAATCTATGAATTCAATTAAACAATAACTATAACCAATTAAACAATAATTCAGTAAAACAAAGTAATGGAGCAAATTATGTGAAAACGATATTATACCTTGAGCCTTTCGATGCAACTATGATCATCAACGTCGCCATCCTTGGTGCTAGTTATGGAAGAAGAGACATGTTCAGTAAGCTCAACGCCGGGCAAAGACTCGAAAGAAGAAGCGGCGAGGAGAGGATGACGGGAGGAAAGAAGCTGGGTTATAGAAGAAGTGACCTTCAACATGCAAAGGAAAATTTGAAAGAGACATGAGAGCAAGTTCGTCAGAGCTCTCCATATGATTATAGGAGTTTTTTTAGAGTAGACTTCGGACTGTGAACCCAGCTCTGCTTCTGCTGCCATGGTTAGTGAGACAGAGGTGCTCAGGGTGTGGGTAGAGTGTTAACTCGTGTCCCGGGTTCTATGGTTTAGTGAGTGAGCGTTGGTTTTGGTAGGTGGTGGATGACTTGGTTTTGGTGACTTTTATGTGGGAGAGAGACAAAGGACACAATAATCCAAGTGGATCAAGTGTGGGTTCCACTTCGGCGACGAATCTGAGGTGGTGTCAGGAGATTGGTATCTAATTTTCCATTCATTCAAAGTAGTTTGTATCTCATGCATCTTCAAAGTAGTCTGTATCTCATGCATCATGGTGTGGACTGTGGAGATCCATTTGCTTTGAGAACATATCTGAGTGACGGTGAAGAGAAAAGACCTGATTCGGTTTGGCATAAGACACCATATTGTAAATGATCACGACTATGTTCCTTGATTTGATTGATCAATGGGATTCAGAGAAGTACGAGTTTTGACATTGGATGCTAGGCTCAAGTATGGTAAGGAAGGAGCCCTTCTAGGTTTAGCACCACTTCACTTGATGGAGATGGACAAATGGCGAGGTTATTGTCTGTAGGTGAGGTTCTATGTAAAGAGATCCTTGATTGATTTGGTAGGGTAACTAGATCCAGATGAAATTCAAAGTTATATAAAGTTTAGCAGTTTGGATGGATGCTAGAGAAGGAACTTGATCCACCTTTATTTGGGTCAATTATTGATGCCTTTTCAGTTTAAAACAATCAAATGGGGGCTCTAATTTGAAAGAAGGAAAAAGAATCAGTTGTTGATTAATAATCAAATTAAATGTTAAAGTTATGCACAGCGAGGCCTACAATGGATTTAGTGCAATGTACCAAACATTGATGAAATGTATCTGGATTTAGAGGCTTCAAAGGATTTGTATCCAAAATTATAGCAATATTTAATTGACTTCGATCCTCTCCAATTTTGAATACAACCGAACTAATTGAATTCCTAAGTTACAAGATTGTTGTCTATCATTGGACGTGCATGTACATAGGGGTGGGCATTCCATCACACGCTATTTTAATTATGTCTTGGTTTCGTCCCGTCTCAATTTTTTTTTAATCAAACAACTATTCCAAAGAAAAGTTTAGGATGTGTTGAAATTAAATCAAAACACCTACTGTTTTAAAATTTACTTGTTTGATTTGGTACTATTTGTTTAGGTAGAAATTTCAATTTGGATATTTTAGGTCAAATAGAATCATGAAAATTTATATTTTTTCATATTTTAGATTGGTCATAAAACAATTATTCTTGTAGAAAATAAAGGGAAATGATGATTTGTGTACTATGAGTTATGTAATTGGAAAACATTACTCCTAATTATATCTTGTATGAATGATATTCCTCCGAAAATATGCGAGACAAATCTAGGCGCTCCTTCTATCTCTCATCATTTACTTGACAAACTTAATTACATTGTAAGGTAACTCTCCACAAATTTATATGACATTTATTATTGTTACTAAGAAAATTATACGTGCATAAATTTGACATTATTGGTGTATGAGTAATATAAGATGAATTTTTTTTTTGTTATTTTCATTATAAGACTATTTAATATATGTTCATCCCATCCCATCCCAAACCCGTTAAAGATGGGATGAGGTCATGCCCACCACTAATTGTAAATTAGTGAAACCAAACTGCTAACAGAGCAGTAACAATAGGAAAGTCACAAGTAAAAAGATTGCCTACAAATACAGGTATGATGACCATTTACAGTTATATGGAGGTTAATTTGCCAGTTTTGGCAGATTGAAAACCAAAGGAGAGAAGGAAGTTTGTTTGTCCGTGGGACTTGATGTGACTCTCACAACAGTGGATATGGATCCATTTTTGAGATGCTACTCATATGCAGATCAAATTGCAGCATATCATACTAGATTGACAATGAATCCCAGGAAACAACATAAAACACACTCGTAACAAATAATATCTTAGGATTGAGTAAGCAAAAAAATTAATAAACATGTAAAATGTAAGATGAACATAAATTAGACGTTTCAAGTATCAGAACCATTACTAACTTCTAATCACCCACCTGGTTGGTGATTTGTGATTCATTCACAAGTAAATAACTTAACAAATACTAATAATCTAAGAATGGCATCAGAGGTTCTGTAAACATAATTGATTAACAAAATCAAACAACCATTAGAGATGAAGACCTCATCCTTTTTCTTTCTGTGTAGAGGGCAAAGCATTGATAACATAACACTTAAAAGGCATAATATATATATATGCTGGTAATAATTGGAACTTCTGATTAAGATAAAATGTACAAATCCACTTGTTGATTTTCCAAGGGTAATCCATTAGAAGACCTTCTTCTTATCCTCAAGTGTTGCAATCGATAACAAGAAAAAGTAAACGTCAATCTACATCGATGACATCTTTATCTGGTCGTGTCACCTTGTTATTGTAAAGCAAATATCAAATGAAACTAGAAGTAGGAAAAATAACACAAGGAGTTACAAAACTTTGTCTAAACAACTTTACGCCAAAATCTTTATCAAACACTGAGGGATAAACGCCCAAAATAAAATAAAATATTAAAAGAAATGGTCTATTAAAGAATAATCCAAATAAACTAAAGCGACTATTGTAAACAGTCTAAGCTTTTTATAAGGAGGACAGGGCTCATTACATCTTCATCAACCGTGTTACAAATAATTTCTTTAAAATATTGTTAACAGATTTTTCTTTTCTTCCCTCTTCGAACCAGTTAAGCCTTACAAAATCTTTTTATTCACAAGAATAGCTCACTGAACGAAGTACGTGAAGATATGAGGAAGCTGTACAACATACACAATGAATAAACAGTGATGAAATAGGAAACTTACAAACATCTTATAACAACAGTTGTTACAGCGCCTTCACCACTATAACAAGTAGAGCTTGACAGTCAGCTCAGTCTTTCTTAGCTGCATTAGTCATAAGGGTAAGAAAGCCATGGATGCTGTAGTGCCTCACTAGCAGTAGGCCTCCTCTTTGGATTAGTCTCGAGCAAGAGTTTGATAAATTCAATAAACCCAATATCAGAAGCCTGTAGGTGATGCTCCAATGAAGACTCCTCTGGGATTATGTACTCCAACTGGTTTGTTCCTGAAGAAACAAAGTAGGTTCCAGTTCGGCCATTAATTTACTGCAGTGATTATTATAATTTTGTCCAAAGAATTAAAAAGCAAAAAGGGGAAAAAAACATATGTTAAATACCCATATAGTTTAAGGGTACAGTTTGTTCATTTTCAAAGGTCATATCTAACATTTACTTGATTCAGTTTCTATTTTCAAACGTGGTCCGTGGATGTGATAATTTTTATTTTATTTTATCATATTTCAACTTCTGTATCAAAGAAAATAAAATAAATTTCTTATGAAATGAATAAAATGTAGCATATCTAAATTAAATCATTTATCATGAAAAGGAGTTTCTCTGAAAACAAAAAGACTTATATTCAAAGAACCAAGTACTGCAAAGGTGAGAGGGAGATAGCAAGGAAACCTCATTTAGATGATACAACTCATATTCTTTTGTGAAGTACTTGTGTGTCTCCTGGCCCTTCACAAGCATCTCCATATCAATGGGACCAAACATCGCAGTCATGCGAGCGAGCAACAACACCAACCCATCATTTGGAAAAAGAACCTGTAGGGAACCCAGAAATACTCAACATAAGTGTTATCTCCGCAATATTATTTGCATCCTAGAAATAGCAGAATGCAAGACAGATGTAACTGAAATGGCAGACTGCTTGTTGATCCAGCAAGAACAAGAAAGGAAGATGGGAGTTTTCAGAGTCAAACTCAGGCACTGTAATATCTGATATTTTAACAAAATCCTGATGGCTGCAAACTTGTTACGGTTTCAGGTTAACACACCCAAAATGTAAACTATTAACTAATGTGGAGTCATATCCTTGTTTCTAGAGAACTAGATCAACAACATACTATTGATCATTATGGTTTTCACTATCAAATAGTGAAAGTCATCTTACTTTTAACTATGAAGATTCAATGAAAACCCGAGTCTCGAGTCAATGTAGATGATAGGACGAACATGAATTTCTCAACCCAAGCTCAACTTCATGGTAAAACAAGTGTGATATAATAAAAAGAACTTACATCGCCGGAATAAAGCTCTGCCAAAATACAACCAAGAGACCATAAGTCAATCTTTTGGTCATATGAACAACCTAAAATTACTTCAGGAGCCCTGTAGGAACGTGATTGTACATATAAGCACAAGTTATCTGTCTGAAAGCAACTACTTCCAAGATCAATAACTTTGACTTCGCATCTGCTATAACTTTTGATGAGAATATTCTCAGGCTTTAAATCACAGTGGATAATTCCCAAATGATGCAAGTATTCTAATGCTTCCAAACATTGTCGAATTATCATCTGAGACAAAAAGCAACCCAAACATCATGCAGAATATCAATTTTTGCATAATCAAATATTCCTCGGTGCAAATAGTATATGTAATTAACAATGAAATACATGAGTTCCATATTAACTTTTCAAGAAAACTTCCACAATAATCAGAAAACAAATAGCATGTTAAAAGACCACCATGCTGATCAACATTCAATAAAAAGACAACTGGAGAAAAGCATGCACACTACTTAAACAAACCTGTAATCTGCGTAAGGTAAAATAAGCCTCTCCACCTGAGTCTTGATTATATTTCTGGAATTCATACAAGTTGGCTCGGAGAAGTTCGCAAACAATGAAGAGATGCTCCTGTACCCAATTCTTAGAGATGTCATATATTTTATGAATATGAAAACGGTAGGCAACTATGACTCTTACTCAAGCTCTAACTGGAAGTTTCATGTGGTTTGCAATATGATTACATGATTTCACAATTCCATGGTATCAATTGTAAATTTACTGAATTTTAGTTCTAATATTTTTCTCAAGTACCCAAGAAACCTGTTCTAGCAAATTATCCACGGAGCTGACATAGACTAATCCCAGGAGCTAGGACAGGGAATTCTATTTCATCATGGGTATATTTCAACATCTTCACGTTATTGGCATGTTAATTGAATTGACAGAAATTGTAGACTATATATTTATCATCAGGCAGGATCTGGGGCCAAAGATTTTCGACAAAGAAAGTTACACACGCCTATTCCATGCAACTGTTTCATCCACCTAGAAATTTCAGAATACGTTGATATTTTTTTGGAGATGAATATTTATTTCATCACCCTTAGAAAAAATAACTCATTTGGAGTTTGAAAACATGCTATTCAAGGTAGAGAATTTTCAACCGTTCACGGATCTAGTTGGGGGCAAATGGAGGCACTTGCCCCACTGACTTTTGAATTATTTGTGATTTGCCCACCCTGCGCCGCAACCGACCACGTCCCGCCCCGCCCTCTCTCCCTTTATTCTTTGCAACGTCGACAACCCAGCCCCGCCCAATTCCCTTCTTTTCTGCTCCCTTTCCATTTACTGCGAGACCGATAATTGCCCCGCTTCCTCCTCTCTTCATCTCCCTCCCTTTCGAATTGATTTATTTTTCTTTCCCATCATCGCCACCAACAACCCCAACCTCTCTTGTCTGCTTTGAGGAAGAAGAATGTTTTTTATTTAAGTATTTTCTAGAGATGAATTTGTATATCGAGGTCTAGTTTGGTTTTATTCATTAGATTTTTTTTTGGATATACATGAAAAATTCGACCCATTAATTGTTCCTCAAGATACATGTTTGTATCTCAAGGTTCATTTGTGGGTTATTGTTTGAAGGACATTTTAGTAATCAATGTGAGCCTTTTGACAGTCTACACATGTTGACTGCTAATCCTGGGGAGACTGCAATAGTGATTAATGTTGGGGGTAATCTCTAACTAGCTATTTTTTTATAGGAGACAAATCGCAAATAACCCAACTTTTTTGTAAATATATAATTTTACATTTGAAAATAACTTATGCCCCTTAACTTTAAATACCAATTTGATTTGTCCCCAATATATTTATCTTTTGTGCTCCTACAAAGTAGTTTGTTGGATTCATTTTCTTCCCCCATAGATTCAATGGAGTTTTGTATAGTTATTTGTGTATTGGTCAAATTAAAAAAATTTATGTTAAAGTAATTAATTATTATATTATTATTAATTAACTATGAGTCACACTCCCCCCCCAACAAAAATCTCGGCTCCGTCACTGATTTCAACATTATATTTGATGACTACATCTGATAGAGTTATAAATTTCAAAAACATATGATTTTCAATGAGGGTGATGTACATTGCAAAGAGATCATCCCCAAAAAAAATCAACTCATTTCGAAATTTTAGGTGGGCCTTTCTTTGTAAAAAAATCTGTCCCCGGATCCCTTCCGTATATACATACAACACAAAATACCAAAGCAGAAAATTTTACATGAAAAATACTAAAAAGAAAAAAAAATAGTAGAATGAGATATTACTAACAATATCAGTCACTAAAAGAGTTTTTTTAGGGATCATTTCAGAGGCATTTGTTACACTGATTAGATGCGCCCAGATTTTAGTTTATTCGTCAGGGCATCTATGAAGTTTCCACGAAGTGCATGACAATAAATAAGTTAAATCCATACTTTATTATACATAATATGCATAAATCAAAACCATATGAGCATATATTTCCATAAAATATAAAGATTCCACATAAAGCCCTTCAACTACGTACCTGATGGTAGAAATAGTCATATAGTCGCAAAATATGGCATTTATCAGCGGGATCGTGCTTGTTCACAAACTTTAGAAGCTTGATCTCATCTAAACTTTGGTCAAAAAAATCTTTATCATTTTTTATTATTTTCAAGCAAACATCTACTCCTGTGTGCAGATCATGTGCCTGGACAACCTTGCTAAAAGCAGCGGAACCAAGATATTCTGTGACATAATATCTGCCTGCTATAACTGCATTCAAAACAATAGGCAGATCCTTATTTTCTTCAAATCCTGTCCTGCGGAGGAAATACAAAATGTCAGTCTTCTTGTGGTAAACCAGTGAGTAGAACCCAATAGCAAAGTTTCTAAGTAACAGGCTTACTCAGACCAATGCAGATTGGTTGACAAAGCTGTTACAACACAACATGTGGGACTTTTCTGACCCATTAAGACCACAGCTAGTTCTCCTACCCTATGGTCTACTACTCACCAAAACCAATCTGATCAATGATTTCTTGGATGAGAACTTTTTTTTTTATCATGGACAAGATGGCATTTTCCTTCGACTAATGATCGCGATCCTCGAAACAAAAACACTGAAATTTGACGCTAAATATCACCACAATTTCTTTTGTGCTCACAAAGGACTACCAGAAACTTGAGACACTAGTGCCAATGTTACCAAATCAAGCTCATGATATACATTTTGGGGATAAGAGGTTGTTTAATATTTGGTTATAGCATGGTTCCACGGAGCTCATGCAATTCAACCGCTCAGCTAAGTTATGTATGATGTAATAGTTCTTAATATTTCATACATCACACCTTCATTGATTTATACGAGGAATGTAAACTTTAAAATTAAGTGCATTACCTATTTTTCCGATGTACAATTCTCAGGTTGAATACTTCATAATCATCTTCACAACTTTGATACATTCGAAGCTCGTTCGGAGTGCTACACTCTTCTCCATCTCCAGCAATGTCAGGATCCTGGGGAGTACCATCCTTTTCGTTACTACCTTCTGTTTCGTAAGTTTCATCTCTAAATGGAAGGAAAGAAATCTCATCAACTAGATGTAAATCAGTTTCTTGGTTTACATCTTCTTCGCCAACCTTATTTGTCGACTTCCTCTCTACATTGTGGATCGAACTCCCACTCATTGTATTTACTGAAACAGATTCAAAATTGAATTCAGAAGGGACCTCACCAACACGTTTTGACTGAGTTACAGTCATACTGGGTTCTATCATGGTATCCAGCAGTTGCAAATCCTCAGAATTCTTTCCATGGAACTCCTCTAATGCAGTGCCACTATCATACTGAGGAGGAGAACAATGGCATTTCCGACCATGACCCTCTAGCTCTGCTTCACTGCTTTGTTCAGGTTGGACCATCTCATCCCAATGATTACAATCTTTAACTGGGGCGTCATCAACATTATCAATAGATTTATCGCTAAGAAGACATGGCTTGTCTAAGCATCCAATACTAGTCATAGAATGGAAACCTTCTGATGCAAAATTTAAACCAGATGGTTCCTCGTATGGATCCTCTGTTTCCAAGGTTGTGACAAACTTGTCTTCACTTGTTGTACAAGTAAGGAAGTCGGGCCCTTCAAGAGATGGAAGTCTAAGGTAATCCCCATCGTTCTCATCAAACCAATACATGTTATTAAATAAATCAGAATCATGATAATCACGAGCAGTCCCAAACTCTGATAGCCTGTCCGAAGAGGCATCAGATTTTGTTCCAATCCTGGATGTTATCCCATATGGATTGATAAATCCTGTTTAAAACGAGAAAGGGCAGGACATTAGTAATCCCAAATTCCAAGTCAGCTGAAAATATGTCTATGCAGTTTTGAATTTCTAATCCAAATACATGGTTCACAAATAAAATGATGGCTGAAAAATAATGAGCCTATTTTGTGGTCAATTAATCACAGAAAAGCCATCGTCGACAACATTCCCATTCCCAAAAAATCTATTTAATGAGATAGCAGCTTATAGTTACAAATAGATAGTATGACAAAAACATAAGCCATTATTATATTAGATCCAAATGCGGAGATAAAACTGAAAGGTCTGTTATGAATTTACAAACCACGCCAGTAGGTTGACATCTCTATAGTCCTGAACTACATGAATTTTCAGCTATCAACTATGAACTCATTACATACCCAGAATGCAATTAGTATTTCATCACAATTATCAGAAAATGCAAATGGAACACAACATAGAGTAGGAAAAAAAGAGAACTATAAAAGACCCATTTTCGAACAACACAACAATTCTCAAACACTAAGGGGTTTTATTTCCTAATAATAAATCCGAACTTGAATTACTGAAGAAATTATTAACTGATTTCCCAAATTCTCACTGAAAACCCATCAGTAATACAAAACCAACTTGTTATAGCACATTGTATATATCAAAATTCAATAGAAAAAAAAGAAGACAGAAAGAAACCAAAATTTCCCAATCAAACTTGTAACCCAAATTCACTAACTCTTGAGTCAAATTAATGAACATAAAAACCCATTTCACAAAACTTTCTATCATAGTGTTGAAAACAACAAACCCCAATTCCCCCCAAAAACCAACTTTTAACCTGAATTCACACTTCCCCAAACTCGAATTACTAAAAAGATTCCAAATTTCAACCGCTACCAGAGAGAGAACCATCAGTAGTAGAAGAAGAAGAACCCATGCTAACAAAATCCTCAGAATTCGGACTCGCCCCATCAAAACCACCATTTCCCACCTCCGATCGTGTGGGAATTCTCAGTGGGGGAGGTGCAGGAGACATTGGGAACTCAAATTTCTCAAAATCAAACGACCCCAAATCCTTCCTTTCACCAATATCGACCTTGAGTGCCGATTCCGCATCTGCGAGCCCATTCTTCCTCAAGAAACCCAACACAGCTTCGATGTCCGAAACCTCCATGAGAACTCAGACTGACTTGTTGAAAGTCTTTCCCATTATTTGCAGAGCGAGAAAGTGAAGAAGAAGAAGAAGTGAGAGGGCATAATGGGAAACTGAATTGTGCATCGCTTGAGCTAAAGAGAATCTCTTCTCTCTCTTCTTTTGTTTGCTGTAAATTTGAAGCCAATCGAAGAAATCTCACCAACTTTGAAAAGTAGGGTTTTAGAGGTTTCTGTGTGGTGTGGGACCCAAATGAGGAAAATATGAGTTCTTGGACGGTGAAGATGGTGCCACGTGGTGTAAATTTTGCTTTTTCGCTTTTGGTGGGAATCCGAAAGAGTCGTTGGTGACTTGGACCAGTTTCACTTTTACCACCTGGGTAGCTATGAAACAGTCAAACCTCAAATTTGAGAGATGGGGAGCTCATGTTTTTGTGTCTTAAGCTCAAATTACATTCCTCAAATCTCTTGCAGCGTAACTTGGGTAAGGTCACGAGTTAAGGCTTCGGGGTGCATGGGATGTAATTGCGTTACAAATAAGTATTTAAATTTCGTTTTTGAGTTAATTTCAATATTTTGATTTTAAAGAAATATTTCATTTTAAACTAATAAATATTGCATAAAAAATTTCATATGACTCGTATTTTTATACTGAATACATATTATATAAGAATCACTCGTACAACAAATTTTTAATACTAAAATAATATTATAGCAAGTTAAAATATACGAAGATTAATTTTTTTCTTAGGGAAATTTTTGTAAAAAAACATAAATATTTTGAAGTTCAAAAGATAAATTAGAAAATATTTCGTAAAATTTTGACATATTTCAAACAGAAATTCTAAATGTCGAGGAAGTGGGCGAGGAAACGAGCGAGGAGAGGGAGGTGGCGGGGTGGGGACCGTTCACCTCCCTCGGGATGTGTGCCGTCTTTTTTGGCGCAAGCATCCCGAGGGAGGTGAACGGTCCCCACCCCGCCACCTCCATCCCCTCGTTCACATTCCTTGGTTACAAACCATCAATCTTTCCAGGCATAATACTGAGATGGATGGATGAATGTTCCAAAAAATACATGAGTTTCATTGCATTGTACACATTTCAATATATGTTTGAGAAATGAAATATTGAAACCCAGGGATTTTGTATTAATAGTGAATATAAAAGTTGGTATGAAAATCGAGCACTAATTAACCTCGAGTGCTTCTAGGGAGCCTGGGTTTGCAGTCTGGGTGGTATTTTTACATTTTTGCCCCTGCCTTTTTAACCACTCTTTAAATATAAAAACAACAAAGAAAGGGCAAAAGGGTAATTTCGCCCACCCAGGCTGCAAACCCAGGCAGCAGACCCAGGCTCCCTAGAATTATTCATTAACCTCATATCTCAATATTTTGAGGTTGTGATGGAAAAGCATATTCCTTCTTAAAGTCAAAACTGCAACCTGATGCGGATATTTTTGAAGTTGAGTGAGAGTGTATATTGGAGCAAGAAATTTGTAAACAAGTACAAAAACGTGACCTTACAATGGTAAAGTGGAACATCGAGATGATTTGCAACCTAAGTTTTTGACTATTTCGTTTTTTTTTCATTTGTCATCAACAATGTTAATCAAAACTTAGGTTTGAAACTTATTATGAATAATTAATCTTAGCCGCCATTAGTGCGTTATGATGAAGTATGTATATAATATAGATTAAGACATTATTAGCATCTATTAGGTTTTGAGGAGACTATTGACTTATTTTATAAACCTTGAAAGAAAGCTTTATTTCAAATGCGTGTGCAAGTGCTATGATCATCCAAACCAAATACTAAATTGAGGACGCGATAATGGTGCCAAGATCTTCAAAATTGTTTAGAATATTTACGAAGGAAATAAATAATATGTTGAATCTTTAATTCACCCAAAAAATTAGTTTATCTTGAAAATTTTAAGCCAAAATTTTGTGTTCTATCAAATAGACCCTAATTGTTATTGGCTAAGATTTTAGAAAATTAGCATAAATAACTAAAATTTGCGATGAAAAAGAAGAGATTAAAGGTGTACAATAATGATAGGAGGGGTGGGTAATGTAACTTTAAGGTCCAACTTACTTTTCCTTGTGAAACAAAATAAATACCATAGTCCCCACCATACCTTACTCCATGATATTGTTTCTCACACTTTTCTCTACCGCTATTGCTTTTGGTGGAGAAGATCATTTTAGGTGACCTTTTTTCTTACAATAATTTATCAAAATAAATGGATTCATAGATCCGTTACAGAAGATCTGAAACTTGTTGCTGTTCAATTTCAAATTGGATAGAAAAAGTGTGTCATTATGAAAAACATCTGTAAGTTTGTATGAAGAGATGGCTCACATGATGAAAGTGGCTTCTTTTATGGACGAAGCATGCATGCATCCCACCTTAGATTCAACAGTTCTTTTTTCTTGAACTGTCCTTTCTCTACTGAGGAGATTTGATCCACCCAAAACATTCAATCCATTTGGGAAAAAAAAATATATATGGCTCTGTGACAAGCAATTTTTTGCAATGGAGATTTAAGTTTTAAGCATTTTAGGGTGCTCTAATGACATGAATTGTTTTTCATTCAGATCAGAAATGGGGGTTTGGAACATCTCATAGAAGTTGACTAGGTCTAGGTGGGCATCCTTCCCCGGTCTTGATCACCAAACTACAAAACCATAGCACCAATTTAAAAAAAAAAAAAAAAAAGATAAAACTTAGCACCAGGAAAGGAATAAAAAGTTCTTGGTCGACAACTTAAATGTTGAATCTTTGCACTTGTAAAGATGAAAAATGTTTTTGTAACACTTCTACAAAGGGAAATTTTTTATCTATGACTTTAACTTTTTTTGTATGATAATCTGAAACTAAAACTGAATTTTAGAAGGCAGAATCAATAATTCAGCAAAAAAACAAAAAAAAAAGATATCCAAATTCCACACCAACTAATAATTCACATTTGTCCTTTTCATAACATTGATTAAGAGTAGAATTCCCAATTCCTAAGACTGCCTTTGGTGCTTAAGACCTCATTATTAAAAGAGAGCTTTGCTAGGGAGCGAGGGATCATCCATCCGTTTCGAGATGAGTGCATCAATTTTGAGATGCATAATGTCATTCATCTCGAAGCTGATCCCCCCCCCCCCCCCCCCCCCCCCTACCTTCCTCACATAAAAACGATGCTCTCACCTCACTTGGTTGATTTACATGAATATTTCATGAGGTTCCAAGAAATGTACCAAAAAAGAGAATACATAAATACACAAGTAAATCAAAGCTTCAAAAGAAATACATCTAAAATGGCAATTATACCAACCAGGTTTCTCTATCATAATTCACATCTCCATTCAAGACTACTGAAGACTCCGCTTCCACGACTAATAGAACATAACCTGCAAGCCTAACCTCAATCATGTATAATTAGAATTTTCGTTTCAACTTACAACTGGTAACCACCATTCTACCTACACCATACATGAATGACTAACCAACTATCATGGTCTCTAAATTGCTCTTGTTACCATTCAAAAGCAAGTCAATTATACAAAAATCTAGAAGGTATGAGATTGTCCGAGTTCCACATTCCTTCACAACTCATGACCAAAGTAGAGATCTTTCATGATGAATGTCAACATAAACTCACGGGGAATTCTAATTGGCGAGGGAGGGGTGGAACCCTCCATCCCCCTCGAGATACGCGACTGCACACATTTCAAGGGGGATGGAGGGTTCCTCCCCCGTTTCCTCGCCAATTAGACAAGCCCTAAACTCACTCTACACTACTCATTATTGACCTTGATCATGTTAGAACTTTATTCATTAGGTATAAAATATGACCTCGGTCCCATCATAGCATCAGGTTTTGAACTATCTGATGATATATCAAACAACTATTCG
The DNA here is from genome assembly GCA_003290165.1 of Berberis thunbergii. Taxonomy (NCBI): domain Eukaryota; kingdom Viridiplantae; phylum Streptophyta; class Magnoliopsida; order Ranunculales; family Berberidaceae; genus Berberis; species Berberis thunbergii. The sequence goes on along the minus strand of QNQO01008044.1, from coordinate 513,525 downwards.
ATTATAGTCGAATACGTGGCATAAATCCTCTTATTAGGGACAATTAACAAGTCTGATTACCAAAGCCCATAGAGACAATAATGATGGACCACGACACTAGCTAAAGGCCCAAGCACTAGGCCCAAACGAATCTCTATATAAAAGAATAAAGACGTTACGGAGGAGACAAGTCATGGCGGGAATCTCTCCCCCAAGGATATATCTCAATGAAGGAAGAGACAGTTATGAGAAACGTCCTCCTTCATTGCACCACACATGTTTAAGTCATGTACAGAGTTAATCACTCTTATTATATAAGGTAAAGGAGAAAGAAAATGAATGTACATGTGAAAAACCTTACAACTATACTCTGTTTAAATTCATTTTCTTTCCCAGTTTACTGACTTAAGCATCGGAGTGCCTTAGGCCATCAACAAGGTGGTTTTTGGCAATCTAATTAACCTTGTTTTGCAAATCAGATCTCGACGAAACAGATTTGGACGCTTTACTATCAACTTTTGCACAATACATTACTACGTAAACGGGTGTAATTCAGAAACATGAAGTTGACCTTAATATCCTAAATATGTAATAAATAACAATAACCTGTGTATTTCTAACAACTAAATTTGAAAACCTGCGTCAACAAAACTACTAAGAATATCCTTTGGTTAGATAATTAATATCTTCAGGACTAATTGGATCCACGTATTTTTCTTCCACATCATCATCTTCTTCTTCTTCTTTTTATTTTTCTTTTTCTTCTTCTTCATCCTTTATTTCTCTTAATTTACCAGAACTGAATATGAGTGCCCCATCGTAGTTATTGAAGAAATAGTTTATTGATAATTCTTGGATGATTATATTGATAACAAAAGTCTCTATAAATAGAGCAAGCTTGAAGATGCTATAAAACAAACTCTAAACAAGTAAATAAATCTCTTCAATCACATAGTGCATTGAATCTAGCTATATATCTCCAACATTCCCCCTCAATCTCATGGAGTTTTTTTTTTTTTAGATTGAAAAGTTTGGGAAAGAAATCTTCGTTAGATTGCCACATTGCGAGTAAACCATGATCCATTGCTAAGGAAGAAGAAGAAGGGTGAGACATAGACTTTGATCAAAAAGATGACGCTCAAGGATGCCACCAGCGAAACATATTTGATTTTAGAATGTTAGAGGGGATAATATTCATTAAGAATAGAGTACTTGAATGAAAGTAACATAATTTCATCTGGCTTCAGGCTCTAGAATTAAAAATTTGAGGAGAAACAATAGAGTGAAGATCTATTTGGGGAATTAAATATAGAAGCTTTTGAAGCTCATGTCGATGTTTTATCAAACCGAAACATCACGAAAAATGCTAGTGGGAGAAGAAATAGATATTCTGAAAATAGATAAACAAATAACGAATTAGAAACAATAGAAATAACCCATCAAAAATTGAAGATTACAGGAGAGAATTGGAAGTATAAGCCATTCAAGAAAAATATAGAGTGGGGCTTCTAATATGATTGAGAAAAAGATTAAAAAAAATGTGTGTTGAGTGAAAGGTGAGTGCAAAGAACCATTGAAAGAGATGATTGTTGATTTAGGGCTGACATTTGAACAACCTTTTGATGGAAGAAGAGGAAAGAACAAAGTTGAAAAATGTATGTGTGAGGAGAAAGAGATCCAAACTAGGAGTGAACGAAAAAGATAGGCGTTTCAGATCTAAAAGGAGTGGACGAAGAAGAGGAAGTGGCTCACACGAAATATTTGTTGATGTAGATGTGAGATTGGGTCGACGAGATAGGAAGATTCAGGCGGAGATTCTACCAGAAATCTTGGTGAGTTTTTGTTGGAGAGACGATGATCTCTTTGTTGATGGCATAGACAATGGTCTCTAAGTTGATGTTGGAGACGAGTAAGACTAGGGTGTCTGGTACTATGCCTGGTGGGTGCCAGCACCGTTGATTTTGCATCGAGACAAGTGTTACACTTATCTCGACGCAAATCAACGATGTTTGGCACCCACCAGGCAGGGTACCAGGCATCCTAGATTTTTCCGTTGGAGACAAGGGTGGTTGGTGGTTGACGGAGAGATTGTTTGTTGATGATGGAGGTTGAGAAGATGGCTGGTGAATAAGAGGGGTGAGACCAAGATTAGGGAAAAAGAAGGAAAATGATTACATAGCTCATTCGTTAGAGAAGTGGAGCCTTAGGCTCTGATACCATATTGAAGAAATTGTTTATTGATAATTCTTGGATGATTATGTTGATAACACAAGTCTCTATAAATAGAGCAAGCCTAAATATCATACTAGTAAACAAACTCTAAACAAGTAAATAAATCTCTTCATTTTCAAGCACACAATGCATCGATTCTAGCCATATATCACATAGTGCATTGAATCTAGCCATATATCTCCAACATTCCCCCTCAATCTCATGGATTTTTTTAATTAGAAAAGTCTGAAAAAAATTCTTCGTGAGATTACCACTTTGTGAGTAAACCACGACCAATTGGTAATATTGTTGATACTCCATGATCCATTGCTAATAAAGAAAAGAAGATGGGTGGAGATTGATGAATAATGTTTTGGTTTGATAAATAAAAATAAATAAATAAATAAACATTAGTTTTGATTGAGACAAAGACTTCGATTAAAAAAAATGAGGCTCAAGGATGACACTAGCGAAACATATTTGATTTAGAATGGAAAAGGGGATAATGTTCATTAAGAACAGAGTACTTGAAAGAAAGTAACATAATTTCACCCGGATTCAGGCCCATAGATAAAATTAGAAATCTGAGGAGAAGCAATAGAGTGAATATCTATTTGGGGAAAAAAGATAAAATAGAAGCTTTTGAAGCTCATATTGATATTTTGTCAAATTGAAGCATCATGAAAAAAACGAGTGGGAGAAGAAACTGAGATTCTGAAAAATAGAGAAACCAATAACCAATTGGAAACAGTAGGAACAAACCCATAAAGATTTTTGTACTAAACTTTAGATCCCAGGCGGAAACAAAAAGAATTAATAACCTAAAGATTACAGAGAGAAGTGAAAGTAGAAGCCATTCAAGAAAAATTAGATTGTAGGGTTTCTAAGATGATTGAGTGTGAGATAAAGTTGTGTGTTGAGTGAAAGGAAAGTGCAAAGAATCGTTGAGAAAGAGGATTGTTGATTTAGGGTGGACATTTTTACCACCTTATGATGGTAAAAGCAGTGTTCTAAAAATCGGCCTAGGCGCTAGAAGGTGGAAAACCTCCCAGATTAATGGTTGGGCGGGCAGTGTGGGCGGTTCTGGGCAGTCTGGGTGGGTCTAGGTGGGTCTGGGTGGGATCTAGGCGGGGTCTGGCCGGCCTAGGCGGGTCTAGGCGGTCGAGGCTAGGCGAGGTCTGGGCGGCCTAGGCGAGTCTAGGCGGTCGGGGCGATTTTTTTTTTAATAAGGCTGATTGTGTTCTTATTTTATTTTTCTTTCCTATTTTTAGAAATAAACTATTTAATTATTTTTTATTCAGTATATGTCTAAATGTAGCAAAGGATGATTACTTAATGGAATTCTCAAAGGATCTGTCGGTACCAATTTTACTGATGTAGATTTTATCAAACTTAACTGAGGTTATTCATGCAATTTGAAGAAAAATAAAAGTGTACACAAATTCAAATTTATATAAAATACCCATCATGACCAACTTCAGTCATTTGAGTTTTAATAAATTTTGTTCATGATTGTTAATTTTTCATGTTTTTAAATTTTGCATATGTATATTGGCATTAAATTGGATGTAATTGATAAGGTATTATGCTTAACTTTTGTAAATTATTAAAGTTATAATACAAAACCTAAGACTGCCTAGCGCCTAGCGATTTTTAGAACACTGGGTAAAAGAGGAATGAACAAAGTCAAAAATTTACATGTGAGGAGAGAGAGATCCAAGTAGGAATGAACGAAGAAGGAAGAAGAGGGGCGCTTCAGATATGAAAGGAGTGAATGAATATGAAGAAGAGATTCACAAAAAAGATCTATTAATGCAGAGATCTGTTGATGTAGGTGTGAGATTTATAGTTGTTAATTTGTTTCCTAAAAAAAAAAAAAAAACTGAGAAAATCTGAACTGAAAATAAATCAAAATCAAATAGTGAAAATCGAACCGAACCAAATTAATTCTGTTTTGATCTTATAATTTAGACCACCGAAATATCCGAACCGAATCGAAGTATGTATTTTTTTTATATATATTTTTGACTCCCAGCAAACCCACCCACCTCTCTCTCCTTTTTAAATTCTCAACCAACCCCATTTAATTCCAACCAACTCCACCTACTAAATGTCTCTCATTTTTTAATTCTCAAATCTCATTTAATGCCCAATAACCCCACCTACTAAATGTCTCTCCTTTTTTTAATTCCCAAAACCCACACCTACCTAATCTCAGTCTCCTAGAAAAAGATAGAGGCCAAGAACGACTGAAACAAGCTCCAAGGTGTGTTTTATGTTCTTCATGATCTTGTTAATTATGTTGTAATGTTAAAAAAAAAAAAAAATACCTTTTTCAAAAATTATTGACATCTTTGAATGTTTAAAGAGTAGATTTCTACTAATGATGGAATGGGTATTTGTAATTAATTTGTTGCTTATGAATTATTTTGAGTATTCAGGCTAGTGTGGCAGAGAAGGCAAAAGATACGAGGAACAAAGGAAGCTCAGATGATGAGTCTGGATTCACTGAACAAAGCAACATCAACAACAATAAAAGTAGTAGCAACATCACCACCATTACCACAACTAACAACAACAACAAATAGAACTCTGGGATTCGTAAAAGGAGAATTCGAAGGTTTTCGAACCACAAAAGTCAGATTAGTCCCTGGGTGCAACAAGATCACTGGCAAAGCAAGAATGTTGGATGAAATCATCAATTATGTTTAATCTCTTCAAAGACAAAACCGAAATAAACCGAAACCGAACCAAACCAGTCGGTTCGGTTTCAATTTTCTGTTTGAAAAATAAAAAACTGAACTAAAAATTGAAACTCAAGTTTGGTTTGGTTTGGTTCGATTTTGATCCAATTTCAAACCGATTAACACCCCTAGTGAGATTGGGTCGACTAGAGAGAACTATTCGCCGAAATTCGACCAAAAACCACGGTGGTGATCCCTTCGTTGATGACGGAGATGGTGGACTCTCTACTGATGTTGGAGACGATGGTGTTTGGTGGTTGACAAAGAAATTGTTTGTTGATACCATATTGAAGAACTTGTTTATTGATAATTTTTGGATAATTACATTGATAACAAAAGCCTCTACAAACTGAACAAGCCTAAAGATCCTATTATAAAACAAACTTTAAACAAGTAAATAAATCTCTTCAATCGCATAGTACATTGAATCAAGACATATATTTCCACTGTCCCCCTCAATCTCATGGAGATTTTATTTTTTTAGATTAAAAAAGTCTGGAAATTTTTTTTTTGTGAGATTGCCACTTTGCGAATAAACCTTGACCCGTTGCTAATATTTTTGATACTCCATGATCCATAGCTAATACAAAAAAAAAAAAAAAAAGGAAGAAGAATATGGGGTGCAGATTGATGAATAATTTGGTGGTTGATAAAGAAAAAAAAAATTAGTTTTGATTGAGACAAAGACTTCGATAAAAAATTTAGAATGGAATATGGGATAATGTTCATTAAGAACAGTACTTGAATAAAAGTAACATAATTTCGTCTAGATTCAGGCCCATATATAGAATCTGAGGATAAGCAACAAAATGAAGATCCATTTGGGAATTACAGATGGAAGTTTTTTAAGCTCATGTTGATGTTTTGTTGAACTGAAACATCACGAAAAATTCGAGTAAGAGAAGAAACAAAGATTCTGAAAGCAGAGAAACCAAAAACTAATTGGAATTAGTAGAAAGAACCCATTGAGATATCTTGTACAAAACTTAAGAACTCAATCAGAAACAAAATAAAGGAAGAAATTGAAGATTACAGAAAGAATTAGAAGTAGAAGTCATTCAAGAAAAACGTAGATTGAGGTTTCTAAGATGATTGAGAAAGAGAGAAAGTTGTGTGTTGAGTAAAGGGAGAGTTAGGGTTGAAAACCGATCCGACGGTTCGGTTTCAGGCTAAAACTGCCAAACGAACCGATCGGTTTCGAAAACGTTCAAATCGAAATCGAAGCAAGTTTTTCATAAATCGAGCCGAACTGAAGTGCATCGGTTTGTTCAGTTTATGTAGAAGAGAGAAGAATGAGAAGATGGATGAGGGCCAAATGATTTCTTCAACTATAACCTTCAAAACAGATGACTAATGCCACCCCAGACTCATTACTGTGCTCGCGCTCTATTGCTGCTGATGAGACTAACAACAATGAACCAACAATCACATGCAAAAATGATGGAACTCTCCATCGACGCACAAACAATCATCAAATTAGGTTTCCATATTCAACACTCAAAAGTTATCCATACAGATATTCCAACTTTCAAATGAAGCAAAATTAAGGAACAAGCGGATAGAGAGAATACTACAATTGTTCTCGCAGATGATGAGAGTGAAAAAACACTAGGGTGAGAACTTTAGGGGTGAAAGATAAACAAGTGGATGATAGTGTATCTGAAAAGTTGGATGAAAGGTGAATTTGGGGAAGTGTTCACACTGTGTACAGGTAGGGTGGGCACGGGATAGGATGGACCTCATCCCTTTCCCATCTTGTTTGTTCTGGATCGAGACGGGATAAACCTCATCTCAACCTCATCCCATCCCAAACAGGTTCGGGACGAGACGGGATGAGCATGTGCTAAATTTTGGATTGAAAATTTAACATGCAAGATTAAAAACTTTGGATTTATCAAAAGCACACAACTCTAAGAGCAACTATATAATTTTAAGTTATTGATTATTATTTTCCCATTTCATTAGCTTTTACTTTCATTTTTTTAGAACCACTAATGAAGATAGCCATTTTTTATGCATTGCTAACAAAAACAATCAATGGGCTTGTCATTTAAAAACTACGAGCAGCACATATTGTTGTTGTCAAGAGTTAGGAAGAGGAAAAAAAATAAGAGAGAGGGTTTGATTTAGATTCATTATTCAGGTAAGTCGAATGGAAGCTTGTGAGAATAAAATAGTCATGTCAATAAATAAAATAACAAACAAAAGTCATATGTCAACAAATAGTTTCATATTATATATTAAAAAAATCAGTTCGGGATGGGCGGGATTAAAAATTTTCATCTTGATCCCATCCCATTCTAGATCAGGACGGGACGAGATCGGGATGGAATTGATCAATCCCAATAGGACCTGAATAATTGGGACGGGACGGGATCAGGATCGCGGGATGGGATGCCCACCCCTATATGCAGGTTTGTACAATTACTTTACATTAAATAAACTATTAAAGTCAATGACGGTGACTCTGAAAATACATAATTTTTTGGGAGTATTCACACATGGATTTGCAGGATTTACAACTTATTTACATTAAATAAACCATAAAAATAAAAGGATTGAAATCAAAGATTTTCAATACTTTTTAAATTTCAAAATTTTCAAATTGATGTTTTGGTTGGGTCAGTTTGATTTGGTTTTCAAACATACAAAACCGAACCAACTTAGTCAGTTTTCAAAATTTTAAAATCAAACTGAACCGAAACCAAAAAAACTGAAACAAAATTATCGGTTCGGTCGGCTTTATCGGTTTTTTGTTCAATCCTAAAGAGAGTGTAGAGAATCATTGAGAGAAAGGATTTATGATTTAGAGCAAACATCTGAACCACCTTTTGATGGAAGAAGAGGAAATAACAAAGTTGAAAAATGTACATGTGTGGAGAGATATCCAAGCAAGGAGTGAATAAAGAAGAGGGGCGTTTCAGATATGAAAGGAGTGAATGAAGAAGAGGAATATGCTCATACAAAAGATTTGTTGATGCAAAGATATGTTAATATGGGTGTGAGATTGGGTCGACCGGAGAGGAAGATTCCGACGGAGATTCGACTGAAAACCTTGGTGAGGTTATGTTGGAAAGATGGGGATCTCTTTGTTGATAATAGAGACAGTAGTCTCTCTGTTGATGTTGGATACGAGGGTGGTTGGTAGTTGACGAAGAGATTGTTTGTTGATGGTGGAGACCAAGGCTAGGTAAACAGAATGAGAATGGTTACATGGCTAGCTCCTTCATCAGAGAAGGAGGAGCCTAGGGCTTTGATACCATATTGAAGAACTTGTTTATTGATAATTCTTGGATGATTACAATGACAACAAAAGTCTTTATATATAGAGCAAGCCTAAATATCCTACTATAAAACAAAGTTTAAACAAGTAAATAAATATCTTCAATCTTCAATCATATCTTCAATCACATAGTGCATTGATACTAGCCATATATCTCCAACATTCCCCATATATATATTTGGGATTGAAAAATTCTGGAATAAAAATCTTAGTGAGATTGCCACTTTGCAAGTAAACCACGAGCCATTGCTAATATTGTTGATACTCCATGATCCATTGCTAATAAAAAAAAAAGAAGATAAAATAAGAATAGATGATGAAGAGCAGAAGGGATGAAGAAAATTGGTGGAGACTGATGAATAGTTTGTTGGTTTGATAAAGAAAAAAAACATTATTTTTTATTGAGACATAGACTTCAATAAAACAAATGATGCTCAAAGATGGCACTAGCGAGACATATTTGATTAGAATGGAAGAGGGTATAATGTCCATTTAACAAAGTACTTGAACGAAAGTAACATAGTTTCATTTGGATTCAGACCCATAGATAGAATTAGAAATCTAAGGAGAAACAAATAAATAATAAACTTAGAAAATTAATTTGAATGAAAACAAAGTAGAAAAATGCAGAGGGGAAATAAAATCATAAAATGGTGAACATTACGGATGTTAAAGTACAAGAAGTAAAAGACTGGGAACCACTCATAAAAAGACCCACAAACATGCACGCGCACAAAAAAAGAGGCTCGTGTAAGGTATAATTTCTTAGTGACTCATACGGACCAATGTTGCGTGAAATGACTAATGAATACAACAATATCTGAAATGACTAATGAATACAACAATATCATTTCTTTTCAGACGCCAAGTTAAATGGTTGTCCCTAGCAATTCTAACTGTCAGTTCAAATCTTATTAGATCATCTCCAAGGATAACCCCAAATTGGCTAAAAGGCAAATTTGGAGTCTCCCATGGGAAAAATAAACATGCTCCAATGGAACACTTTATATATACCCCTATTATATCTCTTTCCCTTATATTTGGGGGCATCCATGCCATCCCCAAAATACTAAAATATATTTAAAAAATCCCTTTCTTCTTTCTCTATTCTCCAATCCTTAAAATTTAAATAGGAAAAGATGTAGGAGATTTAACTTTATTCTGGTATATCTGTAACGGGTAGATTTTTTAATTTTGTTTTTAATCCCTTAACCTTTCCTACCTCAAATGTTGTCGGCAAAGTTTGAACCATTGACTTGTAATACCATCCGTCACAAGCTTACCAGCTGAGCTAGTACCCCATTGGCTAACATGTAGATTAGAATAGTTTGAATTTGAATTTGTATTTAAGTTTAAAAGGCTTTGTGAGTTGTTTTTGTTGTGGTCTTCCTTCGGAATAGGACTCTCTTTGATTCATCCTGAAGTGTAAGCGTGAGTTGATATTCACATAATTTATATTCAAATTACCCTACCTCACAGCCAATCACCACATCTCCTCACAATTTATCTTCTCTTCCCGATCTCATTTTTTCTCTCAACCAACGCCCTGTTCTCCTTTTTCCCTCTTGTCTCAACACTTCACAGCAAATTAGGACCACCACATCGCCATCTCTCTTCTTATTTCACCTTGTCGCCACCATCATAGACAGAGAACTCACCTTCCTCATCTCGTCTTTTCCTCTCTCTCTTCCCCCTTTTCCGTTTCTCTATCCCATAGGTACAATTTAATCACACAGAGCATACAAATAGAGCGCATAGATCACACACAAAATCAGAGTCAATCAATCCCCTCACTTCACTTCATCTCGAATGTTTTTCCTTTCTCGAGCCTTCCTTATGGCAACTCCTTCCTCCATCTCGCCTCCATCAGTCACACATCAACATCGGACAGGGAAGAAAAAAATAGAGAAGTTGTGAGAAAGGAGTTTTGGAGGGAAAATAGGTTTTTTAACTATTGCTATTTGCACCCAGTCCATTATTATGTACCGCCATGGATCACATTTGTTGAGGAAGAGATGTTTTCCCATGCCACCGCTATGACCACCACCACCATTATATTCTAAACCTTACGCTAAGGCATAGATGATTCCTCAAGCTTAGTAGAATTTACTGTCATTTTTTTTCCGATGCATTATATGACTTGACATTGGGTTGACTTGTGAAAAATGCGTATTACTTTCATCGTTTATGTCATGCATCTATGGTAGTTAGAATTATTCTATATTTTTGTTTCAACATATTTTATTTGTATTAGTTAAACATGTGATTAGTTGTGCATAAACAGACAATTAATGCTAGGATTTGTGTTTTTGCTAAAATCAATCAACTACATTGCTAAGAGATAATAATTGACAATGGTATAATTTTTATGAACGATGATTCGAAAGCCTTAACATCTCTCACTGTGATTTTCAAACACAATTTTTAATTGTTTTTTTTTTGTTTTCCATTAGTTTAGAAAATTTTGATTGTTGTAACCCCCTTTCAAAGTGGTTTAAATATATTGTAGTGTTCGATTGTGTCTTCAATCCTCGTGGAATCGACCAATATTTGTCATTGTTTACCAGTTAGACAACCGTGCACTTGCGGTATAACAATCAGATCGAATTAGTCTATTAACTTAGGTTAGTAAAATTTGCATCATGAGTTGTTGTAAGTTGTTTTTGTCTTCCTTAGGAATATAACTCAATCTAAGTCATCCTGATGTATAGGTGTGAGTTGTTATTCTTGTTGTACTATTTATACATTTGAATTCTAATGAGAAAAGAAATTGAGTTCCACAAAATATTAACTCATGTATGGTATCAGAGCAGCTCATTTCTCTCGCTTATTAATTTATTTTTCTTCATTCCTTCAACTTTCATGATATTTGTCCCAACAACACACCCACCATCCTCAATACCAATGAATTTTATCTTATCTTAATCAATACAACTGCTCAGGCTCCTCTCAAGCTTACCTCCTGGCCCTATGCCACTCCTTCACTTCATCAATGGTAGCAAAATTGTTCCTTTACAACATTTATAAGCTACACTGTCGCCCAACCTCAAACATCTCTAAGCGAGATAAGGTTTTCATCATTGCATTCTAGCAGGACCTTTTCACCACTCTGGGAACCACTTTGGCCTTAAGCTTAGCCTACCACCCTCAAACAGGCGGCCAAACTGAACTCACAAATGCATGTGTAGAGACCTACTTACATAGTATGACAAGAGATGTTCCATCACAATGGTCCAAATGGTTCTATCTAGTTGAACATTGGTTTAACACCTCATTCCATTCAAGCTTGCAGACCACGCCCTTTCAAGCCCTCTACAGATATACTCCTCAACTACTAGTGTCACGAACATGATAAAATATTGTAATACCCGCCAAATTACTTGCCAATATAATGTTACTATTTTAGTAATTAGTAATATGTATTAATTTGTAATATTTATTACTTGGTAATATTTACAAATATGTAAATACTTTATTATATGAATTTGGAACCTAGGTTTAGGTTGGTGATGGGTAAAAGAGGAGAGGTGAGTGTGTTTAGCTAAAGCTAGTAAAACCCTAATTGAAAACCATTTAAAAGAAACTTATCCCTCTTCTCTCTTTGGATAGACACATAGAAGAAAAATAAAAATTACGTAGAAGAAAAGAAGGCGAGGAGGAAAATTTTGCTTTAACTTTGTAATTTTCGACAAAAAAGTAAGTTCAACTCTATTGAATTATTAAATCTTTGATATTGATTATTATTTGATTTTTTTATTATGCATGTTGTTAGTATTTTGGTTATAAAAGGTGAGTCCGTGACTTTGCTATTCATTCTTTGTACGGCCACTGGTTAGAAGGATTATTGGTTGTGATGTTAGTTACATAAACTTTAAATTTGAGTTAACACCCAGAAGTAGGAATTTTCTTATTTTAAATAAAGATCAATGCAAACGTGGGCTTCTTTTAAAATGTGATAAACAAGTGAGGTTGATACTTAGGTTGACTATCCCAATAAAGATTAGGATTTGGTTATTTAAGTAAAATATATATATATTTCTCGGTCTGTTCAAATTCTTTTTTCTTTTATTTTTTGTAATTTATGTCTTTTATTTATTTTATGGGCTGATTGATCCAAATTACAGACTCAACATTAGTTTAGGGTTTTATGAGTTGGATGAAGTCTAGCTACCAATACAAATTGGATGATGATTTGATTTAGGGCTAGTTCAAATGCTAGGCTCAATGAAGTTTAATTTGGGCTTTGCATTAATACAATTAGGTATTTTAATCATTCCATTAAATACCTCAAATTATTGAATATAGTTAAAGTGTTTATATACGGTTGGTGTTCACATGTGGTGGGTTTAAGTGTCACAACATTTTACCAGTAAGGGTTTAATTTATATTAGAGACATTACAGTTTGTCTTTTATTTAAATAATTTACTAATGAAACTATAACTTAATAGTGAGAAATGGAAAAGGTGTAGATGGGAGAGGGAGAAGTGGAATAAGAATTAAGTAAGCTTAAAGATGAATGTTCCATTGAATCTCCATTATACTTAGGATAATTTGTGATGACGATAAATGACCCGCCAAGTTGTAACAATAGTGACATGTCTTGATATTCGTGAGAACACTTGTAAAATATGCAACCTATGTTAAATACTATGGAGCCTATGAAGGTTCCCTTAAATTAATAAGTTTAAGGGGTTTACAATTAATTTTTATATATATTAAAGGCTTGTGAGGTAGAATTTGTGTGCACGTGTCCACATTTGGTGTGTTTGATATTTTGGATATTTTTGCATTAGCTTTAAGGAAATTTTATCGCTTCCAAAGTTGTGAGTATTTTTCACTCTTTATATTATCTTTTATTTTAATTCATTATTTGCGGGAAAAAATCACATTTAAGCGAGTTGAAGAATTATAGTATCATGTTTGGTATGTGAAGTCTATAACTTGAGATTTATTAATTATGAAATTGTTATTTGTTTTCCCAATAGACGTGGTGAATATTGTGGTCGATTTATCATGGTTGACAAAATATCACCGTAAAAGAGTTTTGAGAATTAGTTGATTTTCTTTGTGCTCTTTTCCACAACTCCGAAACAAAAATGTGAAAAAAAAAATTGAGAATTTTTGTATACAGACTTGTTTGTATACGTGTGATATAATTTTGAATATGTAAACTTGCTTGCATATCGGTACGTCATTCCATGTGAGTTCGGTAGTACGTGTAGTATTTAGAAAATACTTGTCAAGTATTGAACTTCGGGTGAGATGACATGACACTCGATGTGGCACCCCACTTGAGTAATGTACGCTCCGAGTGGTTTCAATAGCAAGAGATACACACTTGGGTGATGTGTGTTCGGCATAGGAGGAGAGTGCGATTGTGGAAAAGAAGCTAAGAACTAGGAAAATAAAGAAAAACCTTGAATTGATCATAACATGAAAATGTGTATGGATTATTTTAGCATGTATTTGGATAGCCTTTAAGGAAGAAATTAACAGCTCATTCGATCCTCGAATGAGAACTACCTGTTTTCCTTAAGGTGAATTGCATGTTATTTACATGATATTTAATTGTGCAGTTGTATCTTAATTTGTAAGTTTGCTCACACCAATATTAATATACTGACCCAAATTTTGTATTGTTTTACAAATTTGGGTGTGTTCCTAATGAGTGTTGCCCCAAAGACTTATCAAGGTTAATTGGAACGTAAATGTGGTATTAGCTATGTGTTGATAGCTGAGGATTCGACACGTTTTATTAGATCTTGAGTTTATTGTTTTTCCTAGGTAATCAGATGTAGGGATTAGTTATTAATGCTCGGATTTTGAGTCATAAATTTATTTGGGGATTGATTCGTGTAATTCCTTTTATGATTTATTTTGTGGCTTAAGTATAATAATTGTTGGCCTCATTTTGAGAGGAATAATTTTAAGGAAGTTTATTATTTTATTTATTGTCTCATGACTGTACCATTTAATTTGTTCATGTCGTGCCTTGGTTTTTGTACAATCTATTAATTTAGGTTGTTTAAAAATCGGGGCGAGACATTTTCGTATCAGAGCATTTGGTTAGCCTAGGCTGGGGTAGAGTCTAGGTGATCATCGGAATGTGGATATGAGTGAGTAAGAATGTAAATTTCTAAAGATAAAGTGACAAGGGTGAACCTTGAACCTTTATTATTGTTTCATTTTATTCGTGAATCTCGTAATGAGATTCTTTTGACTTGTGTGTACGGGACTAATCATACCTTATTTTTAATGTTAGTAGTGGGTGACATTATTCCGTTTAGATTTTCGTTTAGCGGTTTTTTTATTCGGTGTGTTTAGTTAGCCCTTTCAGCAATTCTCGGGACAAGATTCATTTTGAGTTGTAAATATTATAGCACTCCGTATTTTTAATACTTATTAAATTCTATAATATATCTTTGTGTGATTGTCTTTATGAAGTTATGGGCATATGCAATAGCTACTTGTTTGTCCATATGATGTGTGGTTTGCTTCTTAAAGATGATTGACAGAAAATATATTATTGAATGATTTATTATTTGGATTCTAGTGTTGTTTTATTTGGTAAATTGTTGGCTTATTATTGAATAAATTTTCTAGTTACACTCTCTACCGAATCTCATGACGAGATTCTTTTTAGTTGTATATATTGTATTACCCGTACTTTTTCCACTGTCCTTAATAAATATTTTTGTACATAAAGTATTCCAATTCATTATTTTTGTTTTCTTATTAAAATATATGGATATACACATGTAGCAGCCTCGTGTCTATGCATGGTTTTGCATGACGTGAAAAATTTCTATGAGTATAAGATTTGAATAACTTTTCATCTGAAAATGTATTTTTTTAAAAACATTATTTTGTTTGCCAAGTTGTAATAATAATAATAATAATAATAATAATAATAATAATATAACATGATTCTTTTAAGGTGTGTATATTGTAATACCCGCCAACTTAATTGCCAATAAAATGTTACTATTTTAATAATGAGTAATATGTATTAATTGGTAATATTTATTAATTGATAATATTTACAAATATGTAAATACTTTATGATATGAATTTGGAACCTAGGTTTAGGTTGGTGATGGGTAAAAGATGAGAGGTGAGTGTGTTTAGCTAAAGCTAGTAAAACCCTAATTGAAAATCATTTAAAAGAAACCTAGCCCCCTTCTTTCTTTGGATACAAATATACAAGAAAAATAAAAATTACGTAGAATAAAAGGAGGCGAGGAGGAAAATTTTGCCTTAACTTTATGATTTTCGACAAAATAGTGAGTTAAACTCTATTGAATTATTCAATCTTTGATATTGATTATTATTTGATTTTTTTATTATGTATGTTGTTAGTATTTTGGTTGTAAAAATGTGAGTCTTTGACTTTGCTATTCATTTTTTGTACGACCACTAGTTAGAACGATTATTGGTTGTGATGTTAGTTAATTAAACTTTAAATTTGAGTTAACACCATGTAGAAATTTTCTTATTTTAATGAAAGATTAATGCAAACATGGGCTTCTCGTAAAAAGGTGATAAACAAGTGAGATTGATACTTAGGTTGACTATCCCAATGAAGATTAGGATTTGGTTATCTAAGTAATATATATATATATATATGTATAATTTTCGTCCTATTTAAACTCTATTTTTTTATTTTGTAATTTATGTTTTTATTTATTTTATGGGCTGATTGATCCAAATTACAGACCCAACATTAGTTTTGGGCTTTATGAGTTGGTTGAAGTCTGAGTACCATTACAAATTGGATGGATAATTTGATTTATGGCTAGTTCAAAGGCTAGGCCCTATGAAGTTTAATTTAGGCTTTGCATTCATACAACAATGTATTTCAATGATTCCCTTAAATATCTCAAATTAATGAATATAGTTAAAGTGCTTCTATATTGTAGGTGTTCACATGTAGTGTGTTTAGGTGTCACGACACTTGACCATTAAGGATTTAATTTATATTAGAGACATTACAGTTTGTTTTTTTATTTAGATAATTTAATAATGAAACTATAATTTAATAGTGAGAAATGGAATAGGTGTAGATGGGAGAGGGAGAAGTAGAATAAGAATTAAGTAAGCGTAAAAATGAATGTTCCATTGAATTTCCATTATACTTAGGATAATCTGTGATGACCATAAATGACCCGCCAGGTTGTAACAATAGTGACAGTTCTTGATAGTCATGAGAACACTTGTAAAATATGCAACCTATGTTAAGTACTATGGAGCATATATAGGTTTCCTTAAATTAATAATTTTAAGGGGTTTACAATTAATTTTTATATATATTAAAGGCTTGTGAGGTAGAATTTGTGTCCGCGTGTCCTCATTTGGCTTGCTCAATATTTTGGATATTTTTGCACTAGCTTTAAGGAAACTTTATCACATTTAAGCGAGTTGAGGAATTATAGTATCATGTTTGGCATGTGAAGTCTATAACTTGAGATTTATTAATTATGAAACTGTTATTTGTTCTTCCAATAGAATGGGTGAATATTGTGGTTGATTTATTATGGTTGACAAAATATTACCGTAAAAGAGTTTTGAGAATCAGTTTCTTATCATCTTATCAGTTTAATCTTTAAGTGTTCAATTTCATTATCTTAATTTAGTAATTTACATCTACTATAACCCCCAACTCTAAATTAGTTTAAATAAGTATTAGAATTCGACTGTCTCGTCAATTTTCATGGGATCGACCCGTATTTGCCACTGTCTACTAGTTAGACAGTCGTGCACTTGCAGTATTACAAGTAGGATTTATTAGCTTATTAATTTAGGTTAATAAAATCTCCATCAAGTTTTTGGTGTCATTGCTGGGGATTGTAACGGTACAATTGAAATCTAGGGTTGTATTTTGCTAGTTTATAAATTAGGTTTAATTTTCTTTTTAGGAGCAGTGTTACGAGTCACTTTCTTATTTGTTTTATTTGCTTGAGTTTGAATCATTTTTGCATATATTTTGCAGGCGGCAACACACATAGGAGCTCAAGTGGGAATGAAGTGAAATATTGTGATTCGCAAGGAAACTCTCAGAAATTGACTTCTACTCAGCGTCGCAAGTAACCCGAAAGAGGTTCACGTCGGAGGTAACTTCCACCCACCGCATCTGCACGCGGTTTCTGTGTGACCACTTGTGTTTAGCTTGTTCTAGGTAGTATTGCATGCAAATTTGAATAGTGGCAGGATTGAGTTGAAACTTTCGTGTCCTCTCCCGCGAATAGGTTAATCACCATCTATTTTAGGGTTAGGATCCTAGGCCTTCACTATTTAAAATTTGTAGCAAGATAATTATCTAGGACATGTGTGATGCTCATAGGGACCCTCTTTGGACGTTTGATGCTTAAAGTGATCGAGTGAAGAAACATATCCCATTTGGGAACATTTCTTGAACTGACATTTCACTTTGAGTTAGAGAGTGGAAAAAGAATTAGGAGCAACTTTGTAGTGGCGGATTGATAAGAAATTGTCGTGCCTCCCCCACGGTTAGGTAAATTGAATTGAATTTTAGCCCTACATTAGTAAAGAAAAGCTCTAAGGTCATCTGCCATTTATTTTGTTTGTGCATCATTTAGGTGTCACTCAGGGTTCCATTGTTTTTATTCTTTAGAGTTAGGTCATCTTCATATAGCGGTTAGGCTTGCATTTAAAAAAAATAATTAAAAATAATAATAAAATAAAAATTGAAGCTTGTTTAGGAGTGTTGACTTTGAACCTTCGATATCCAATAGTTTATGCGTATCTGGGTGCGCGATTCTAAGAATAGGCTTGTCCAACAAGACTTCAAGAAGTTCTTTGAAGTCCCCATTACCTATTTAGGTTCATCATCCTTGTCCACTGAGATGGCTGAGGGAAAGGCCTTTAAGGATTACTTCACCCATTTTCCTAGTAGTGTTCCGTCTTACATTGTCTTACCTGAGACAAATGCAAACAGTTTCGAACTAAAACCATTTATTATTCATCTACTGCCTTCTTTTTATGGTTTTGATAAGGAAAACCCTTATCTTCATGTCAAAGAGTTTCTTGACATATACGCCACCCTGAAGTACCAGAACTTTTCTGACGATTCGGTCCGTCTTAGGTTGTTTACCTTTTCTTTGAAAGATAAAGAGAAATCATGGTTAAATGCATTAGTCACATGATCCATCACATCATGGGATGCGTTGTCAAGAAAGTTCTTGACAAAGTACTTCCCCATTCATAAAACGAATGCCTTCCGACGAGATTTATCTAATTTTCAACAAAAAGATGGCGAACATTTCTATGAATGCTGGGAAAGGTTCAATGAATTCATTATTAGGTGTCTCCATCACAGATTTGAGAAGTGGCGACTAGCTCAATACTTCCAAGACGATTTAACTCTTCAAAACCATCGTATGATTGATGCCACTAGTGATGGGTCACTAATGGAAATGAGCATCAATGAAATATGGCAATTCTTTGAGACGTTTTCCAAAAATTCTCAGCAATGAGATTATTCGATAAAGGAGTTTGATAGGCGTAAGGGCGGTATATATGAGATTAGAGATCCATCTGTTCACCCCCCTTCTACCTCGAAGTTAGATAAGTTGTTATGACTATGGCTCAAAAGATATATGCATTTTTTAATGTGACTCAACCTGCACCTCCCACAATCGCTTCATCTGAGGTCTGTGCTACATGTTCGAGTCCTGGTCATATAATAGCTAATTGTGACTTGCAAAATGATTATCCTGCATATTATGCTGAGCAAGTCAACTCTTTTACCACTATGTGGCGACCTGGTAATAATTCACAACCTAACTATTACAGTCCAAAATTCACCCAGCATTCAAATCTTCCCTGGACCCATGGCCCACACCAAGAGGGACCTGTTGTTGTCTCCCAAGCTCCTCAAGCCTCTAGCTCTGTTAGGCCCCATCTTAACCAAGTTCCTCCATCCAACACATCAAGTTTAGAGGAAATGGTTAATCGATTTTTGCAGCGCTTGGAAAGTATAATTGAGCAGAATTCTAAGGACATGTCTGAGCTGAAAGCCACTACTCAACACCAATCTGAAGCCCTCAATAGACTTGAGATAGTTGTGAGTAAAATTACTCAGTCTTCTTCTGAGAGAGAGTCAGGAAGATTTTCTAGTCAACCTGTTCCAAACTCGAAGGGTCAATTCGCAATTGGTAGTACATCTGAGTCACGCCATGAAGATGTTCACTCTATTACTACCCTTGAGAGTGGAAAACAGGCTAACAATTGGGACAAGTGCCCGATTCGAGTGTCGTTGCATCTTCGTCTAAGTCAAAGCAGGTTGCATCTCCATCTGACAAGGAGGCTGATAAAGCCTCACCTTCTAAAGATGTGCCTCTTGACTCTGACCCTACTCAGGCATCTTATTTTCCAAGGGCACTGTTTCCCTCGCGGTTAGCTCCAGCAAAGAAAGGAAATGCTAACGATGTAATGGAAATTTTGTAAACAAGTTTACATTAATATTCCATTGCTCGATGTTAATATTAAGCAGGTTCTTATTAATATTAAGCAAGTTCACATTAATATTAAGCAAGTTCTTATTTATGTTAAATTTTTAAGGATCTTTGGACACAGAAGCGAAAGCTACATGTGCAAAAGAGAGCCTTCATCGCCGAGCAAGTAAGCTCAATTCTTCAACACAGAACTCTGCTTAAGCATATAAATCCTGGGTGTCCGACTATTTCTTGTGTTATCGGTGATCATATGATTGATAAGGCATTGTTGGATTTGGGGGCATGTGTTATTTTGTTGTCATACTTTGTTTATGTGCAATTAGGTATCGGCAGACTAAAACCGACTAAAGTAACATTGCAATTGGCAGATAGGTCAATCAGAATTTCCCGCAATGTTATAGAGGATGTGATCATTAAGGTTGAAAAATTTTATTTTCCAATGGACTTCATAGTTCTTGATACACAACCTGTTCACAACCCCTCTAGTCACATTCCAGTTATTTTGGGTCGTCCATTTTTTGCCACATCTAATGTTACTATTAACTGTAGGAATGAAATCATGAAACTATCATTTGGCAACATGACCGTCGAATTCAATCTTTTTAATGTAAGCCAACAACCTCTTGAGTCCGAGGATGTTTGTGAAGTTAACATAATTGAGAGCTCAATGGAGAATTCCTTATTGCAGTCTGCGTCAGATGATCCCTTAGTAGCATATTTAACTCACTTCGGTTTAGATTTTGATATTGATGATTCCATTAGGGAAGTGAATGTTTTGCTTGATTCAACCCCTATTATGGATCCGGGTTACACATGAAAGCCTAAAGTGGAACTCCTTCCACTCAGTGAGTCAAAACTGAACTCTTCTACTGATGCTATTGGGCTTTCTGGCCCATTCTCTTTCTCACTTTTTCATGATGACCCATTTGACATATGTCCTCCTAGTGACTTCTACATGAAGTCTGATTCTCAATATTCTTTAGAGAGAATACATCCCATAGATAGTGTTGATTCCAGGTTTGGGGTGTTGTTGAGTTGTCTAGCTCATCATCTTTGTGCAATTCATTTTGTTATGATGAGCATGTACAGCCTGATATATCTATAGACATACATCTTTCCATCCCTTTAATAGTGACTGACGCTACCTATGTGGATCTCTTGTTTTTAAAGGATGATTTTAGTTTTGACCATCCTATTGTGCAACACATTCAATCTTCTGATTTGACACCAGACATAGGTTGTACATTTTTAGGAGTATGAAATAGTCATTTGCTGGATATCCATGTTGGTGACAACTTTCTGCTCCAAATCTCTATGGCTTCTTTACGACCGCGGGTTTGTTTGCATTTTCTCTATGATTTTGCATGGTGTCTTCGTCGTTTTAGAGATGTGTTAAACCAATCGCTTCTAAGAATATATATCAGGCTGACGATGTTAAACCAATCGCTTTAGAGGAAGAATATATATCAGGCTTACGATGTTAAACCAATCGCTTCTAAGAGGCAGTCTAGCTTCAGTTGTGTCATTATGGTTAGTCTTGATTGATTTTTCGAGTTCTTTTTAGTTGCATTTCACTCATACTCGTTAGCTCCGTAACAATTTTGACTTACAATTGATGCATGTAACTTTTTTATCATTTGTATATATTTTTTTTGTCCTGTATTGTTTTTATCAATTTATCATAATGAGTCCACAATTCTTATTTTTTAGCGTTCATTGGTGGACGATTTCGTCAAAATTGGTAAATACTTTTCATGGTAATATCACTCTAACTCCCATCTTTTCTTTTTCTTGCATTTGTCATGATCATCATTTTATACATTGAAGACAATGTTTGGTTTATGTTTGGGGGTGAGGTTTATGAGTTTTTTCTGCATTCTTCGAAAATTTTGAACTTAAATGTATTTAACAATTGACTATTGTATTCGACTCAATCTCCATTGAATACATAATTAATTATGATTGTGTGAAAATTTTTCGATTTGAAAATGCATTTAAAATCTAAGTTCATTTTCAATGAAGAGGGATGTGTTTTCAAGTATGCCTTTAAATTTGAGGAATGCATGCTTTCACTTACGGGTGGGCATCCCATCCCGCGATCCCGTTCCCGTCCTGTTTCAGTCCCGATTTTTCCGGATCTTAATGGGATTGAATAATTTTATCCTGATCCCGTCCCGTCCCGATCTAGAATGGGATGGGATGGGATGAAGATTTTCAATCCCGCCAATCCCGTCCCGTCCCGAACTAATTTATTAATATTAATTATTAATATTTTTATTTAATTATTTATTTTAGAATTGTGAATTGCACGAAGTTCTTGGTTAATGCCAATCATTAGGATATACCATATAGTAACCTTATAATACTAATGTTTTCTCTTAGTATGTGTGAAGTAAAAGGCATAAGTGTCAACTGTTACACCTATGCCTTCTATAGTATTGTGTAGCATGTATGTAATCTAATTTAATTAGTGTTTTTTTTATTTAGCAAAAGAAAATGTGTATACTTGTTCAAACACCTCGACTGAAATACCTATAAATGTTACTTTCCAAATAAACAGTATTGTTACTTGTTTTGCTGATCTTGTTGTGTTTGTGAACGAATTTAAGTGGAAACTTGAATTTGAATCCATTAAATTAGACCCTTAGCTATGATCAAATCATAACCATCACAATTGTCGTCCAAAAAAAAATTATATATGATTAGCACGCTGATCCCGTCCCGTGCCCACCCCTACTTTCTTGTCACTTTTATATATCAATAGGAAAACATATGGTTTGATATTATTTTTAAGTTAAATATATTTTAAGATATTTTTCGACTCGACCACTCTTGCACTATAAGCGAAGTTAGCATAATTTAAAGTTAATCAATAACATATTAATTAGAAAACCTTAGAATAATAATGAAAATGATAAGTAATGTCATACTTGGAAAATAAAAAAATAAAAAAATAAAATGTTGCAAAACAGGGCGCCAAATTTGAATTTCAATTATAGGACATAAATGTAATATTTTACTATCCTTGTAGTTAGGGTCACACGGATCGACTACGTGTCAGTCATGCAATGGACCTTTAAAAAAATTGTTTCTTGTGTTTCTTTAAAATGGGAAGAGAGAAGTCGAACTAAAATGGAGAGAAGTCGAACTAATTAAAATGGGAAGAAAGCTTGTAACCTTGTTCAATTAATACAAATCGTCTTCCTTCTTTTCTGATTAAAATTCTCAGTCACTTTCGTGACATAAGCTCTCACATGTCTACTAAGACCAGCTTCTTCAGTTGAAACGCACACTTGCATGTCCTTACTTCTCATTTAGATGCTCAAGAAGTTTTTGATTAAATGCTTGTGAATGACTTCATTGATTAGTTATGGATCTTTTTAAACCGACACTTGCAATTCCTTACTTCTCATTTTGCCCAAGAAGTGTTTGATTAAATGCTTTTGAATGGCTCCATTGACTAATTATGGGTCTGGTTAAACCTACACTTGCAATTCCTCACTTCTCATTTAAATGTAACGAGGTGTTTGATTAGAATGGCTTCATTGATTAATATGGGTCTGTTATGTTTGTGATATGGAATAAGTTGGATCTATTTCATTCCTTTTTGGTATTGGTAATTAGTTAGTTCTGTGAGATAATGCAACATCTTTGTCATGGAAAAGTTTTGAGAAATTCTAAATGTCGAGGGAAAGGGCGAGGAAATCAGCGAGGGAAATGATCTGGCGAGGTGAGAGCCGTTCATTTCCCTCGAGATCCGTGTGTTGACTTTTTTCACGCGGATCTCGAGGGAAATGAACGGTTCTCACCTCGCCAGATCATTTCCCTCGCTGATTTCCTCGCCCTTTCCCTCGACATTTAGAATCTCTCAAAAGTTTTTGTAATCAGCATTCTTTTTCTTGAGGGATTCTACGTGACGACGAAACCAGCGAGGAAAAGGAGGCGGCGGGGGTTGAACCATTCACCCCCATTGGGATGCGTGCACCAAAAAGTGGGCACACATCCCAATGAGAGTGAATGGTTCACTCTCCGCCACCTCCGTTTCCTCGCCCACTTCCTCGACATTTAGAATTTCTGCTTTTTCTTTGGGAAAATGGCGAGGACATGGGCGATGCCTTGAGATGCACAGTCTCGTGAATTTTGAGGGGATGAGTGATAATACCCACCCCTTTTCTCGACATTTAGAAGGACTCTTTTCTTTGTGGCAATTAAGAAGTGGGGAAACATTTTTTTTTTTTTCAGAAAACATTATTTTCTCTGAAAGTTTTTCCAAAAATCAAGCACACCTTGAGATGTTACTATAACCCGACATCTAGTTCATCCATTTGACAAATGATTATTACATGGTTTCATTATTCAAAACTATTAATTATTCACTGATTTTAGATTGGAACATGCTGTTTTTTACCAGACGACATCTACCAGTCACAAGACAATGCAGCCGCTAAATGGCTATCATAGCTGTGATATGAACATATGGTGCACGAAATTGCATTTTTTAAACTTAAATAGGCAAATATCATTTGAAATGACAAAATAGGCTTACAAGCAATTTAAGTTTAAGGAAATTGAAAGAGAAAAAATAAGACTAAAGAGCTAGAAGCGTGATGAATCTAAAAACTAACTAGAACAAAATAAGTCTACAGAAACAAAATAAGGCAATTGAAGATACTGTAGCAAAGAATAACTAGAAGTGCGATGCATCTAAAATCTACAGACAAAGTCATGTTATCAGGCTAGAAAGTTCTTGTTTGTACCTTAGGTTTGTATGTCATCCCTTTTCTAAATGTAACATCGGGTCTAAAAGCATAGCCCTTAGTGTTAATCTTTTCTGGATTCAAGGATTGTGATTTCGTTTTTCGAGTTAATTTCGATATCTTGATTTTAAGAAATATTTCGGTGTATAAAGAAAAAAGTAAAAAAATTTCGAGGATACATGAAATATATATTATGCATTTCGAGGGTATATTGAATATATGAAAAAATGCAAGTAAATAAATCTATTAAACATATTAAATGAATCCTAAATACTAATAAATGAAACAAACATGAAATCAATACATAATTAGAAAATCAAGGGGGTTATTTCAAAAATCAATAAATATTTAGAAGAAATGATAATTAGAAAAAACTCAAAATTTATGAAATTTTTTTTCGAAATTTATCAAAAAAATGAAAATTTGGTCACCAAGTTTTGTGTTTTGGGAAAAATCGAATTTTACGAAGAAAAAAAAACTCAAAAAATGTAATTTATATTTCATCTTTTTTCTCTTCATAATTCAAAAAAGGGAAAATTTGATGAGATTTCCCAAAATTTCATATCTTGTCTTCCATTCCATCTAACAATGTAATAAACTTATTATGTAGACCATCAAGAAGCGAGGAATTATTGCCTCTAGTGTTGTTTGCATTCTGATGATACATAAAAACGGTCACACCCCTGAGCCATACACGTGTCATGATGATCTTGATGAACTACATGCCCAAGCATCAACCCAACACTGATCCGGTCTAAGCGGTTTAAGTCCACTCGACTTCACTCTGCCAGGCGGATCCTGACTCACTCAGCATGCTAGGCCCACACGTCTCACAGCTGTCTTCCATACCCGTAAGCCCTCCTTAGGCAAGTATCTCGAGGATCAACTTCGGACAGGTAGCTACAACTGCTCTTTGCTCCCAACTAGGAAGCAAACACCAAAGTATCTTCCACACAGGAAAACTCCCTTCTACGGATTGCTCTTGGATTTGAAACTATCTCCCGCGTATCTAGGAATGCAGAGCTAACATGAAACTTCCCTTCTACAACACGGCTCCTAATTAGAGAGGGATCTCTACGAAGATTTTCTCCCTAAACTATGCCTACGATGACCTTGTTAAACCAGAACTCCTTGCACTATAAATAAGACGCGAGGTTGGTAAGCTAAGGTACGCTACAAATTTCTTGTTACAACATTACACCTTCCTCAGAGTCCTGCGTGACTTTAGCATCGGAGTGTCATCGGCCACCACAACGGTGGTCTGTGGCTCGCGTGTGCTACTTGTGCAAGTCAACAGGTCAGCAGGAATGGGGTCAAAGTAAGGAGCGAAAAATGATTGCATCAGTTTGGCGCTGTCCGTGGGAACGACCTAGTTCGTAACTTTACACTAAACGTCATCTCCTTTCATAACGCAGAGAGATGGTAACCACTAAGTCACGCAACAACGAGGAACCAGGGGACGTGTCCAACGCTCAGGTCGTTCTTGTACTGCCTCTTTCAGCAGTTCCTGTGGTGCATGGGCATCCAACTAACAACCCCGCACCGACGGTAGCACCATCGAACCCCAAGTTGGATGAACAATTTATTTTCGTGCACCACGCTCTATCAACAATGAGGGCACTCACATCAATGAAGCAAGGGCCTGACGAGACACTAGTGACGTATCTAACCCGCTTTGGCAACGAGTTAACCACCATCCACACGTGCAACGACACAACGGTTGTTTCAGCCTTCATTAACAGATTGCGAAATGGAATGTTTTACAACTTTCTGACGCTAGACCCTTCGACGAACATGACAGACTTGACGAAGCAAAAACAAAACTTCATCGCCATGAGAACATAACCCAGTTTGAAGGTAGCAAGGTTAACAAACTGTGCAAAAGTCTGAGAGTCAAACACCATTTCTCCTCGCCGGGACACCCCAGGCCAACAGCCAAATGAAAGTTACCAACAAGATGATCCTAGAAGCCATCAAAAGAAAACTTGATGCAGCCAAAGGAAAATGGGTTCCAGAGCTGCCAGAAATACTTTGAGCATATCGAATATTTATAAGAATCCATATTGGAGAGACACCATTCGCTCTAGCATACAGGTCAGAAGTTATGGTTCCAGTGGAACCTGAGGTGCCAACCTATCGGATGGAAGAGTTCAGACCAAACGGCAATGACGAAGCCTTGCGCTTGGGACTAGACCTCCTCGACAAAAAATGAGATCTAGCATCCACCAAGATAGTCGTCTACCAATCACGAATAATGCAATAT
This sequence comes from Berberis thunbergii, assembly GCA_003290165.1. Lineage (NCBI taxonomy): Eukaryota > Viridiplantae > Streptophyta > Magnoliopsida > Ranunculales > Berberidaceae > Berberis > Berberis thunbergii. The sequence continues at coordinate 486,813 of QNQO01008044.1, read as the reverse complement.
TGCAATAAGAAGGTCAAGCTACGCGAATTCAAGGTGGGAGACTGGATACTCAGGAAGACTTAGCAAAACACCAAAGAAGCCGGAGCGGGAAAGCTAAATTCTAACTGGGAAGGACCTTATAGAGTTGTCAAAGTCAATAGACCGAGAACATACTGGCTGGAAGATGCCGATGGTGACGGGCTTAAACGACTATGGAATGTAGAACATCTAAAAAAATATTATCAATAAAATATTTTGCTTTTACCAAAATTTCCAATGATGCCCGTTACAACCAGCCACCAGCCCGGCTATGACCAGACTCGAATATCACCCCAAAGCCTAATCTGCTTCATGCGGTTCATGACAGCGAAGAAAGTGAGAGTCTAGTCAGCGCTATTCCGCTGATGACGTCGACTCGCCAAGGGATCATTGCTCTCAATATAGTCAATGATCATTGAACTTGCCAGGTAAGCTCAGTCAGTTCGCAATTGATGACGACAACTTCTGGTGCCCAAAGCCTAATTCGCTTTGTGCGGATCACGGTGGCAGAGGAAGCGGGAGTCTAGTCAGCGCTGGTCCGCTGATGACGACGATTCGCCAAGGGATCATTGCTTTCAATACAGACAATGATCGCCGAACTTGCCAGGTAAGCTTAGTCAGTTCGCGGCTGATGACGACGACTTCTGATGCCCAAAGCTTAATCCCCTTTGCACGGATCATGAATGCGGAGGAAGTGGGAATCTAGTCAGCACTGGTCCGCTGATGATGATGACTCGCCATGGAATCATTGCTCTCAATACAGACAATGATCGTCGAACTTTTCAGGTAAGCTTAGTCAGTTCTGACTGATGACGACGGCTTTCGGTGCCCAAAGCCTAATCCGCTTAACGACAGAGGAAATGAGACTTTAGTCAGCACTGATCCGCTAATGACGATGACTCGCCAATGGATTATTGCTCTCAATACAGACAATGATCGCCGAACTTTTCAGTTAAGCTCAGTCAGTTCACGACTGATGAAGACTGCATTAGTTTGGCTCTGTAGCCCACTTTACTTGGTTATAAACGATTTGGAAGGTGGGAGTCTAGCCAGTCCTGCACTGATACCAACGGTTTGCCACGAGACCACTGCTCTTCAGCCAGGTCGCCAAACATGAATCTAGCCGAATCAGCGTCTTCACGCTCAAACAATCTGACATTCTAGTATTCGCGAAGGCTATTTGCTTCAATCCAAATGTTGTACGGCCAGTGTTCAAATAAAAAATATTTAGGATGCCAGCCCGAGCTTACGGCGTCTGACTCGGCACAAACGCTCTGTCGCATGCGCTCAGCCATTGTAACTCGCTTTTAGCATAAAAAACAGCAGACCGATCGGACAAATAGGATAAGCCTCAAGTAGCTTACATCAGGAACAAGACACAACATGAGTAACCCCCAGCTAAACTGTTCGCAATATGCCCACTATCGGATATGGCTACGCAACAACGATTCCGAATCGTTCACAATACAAAGCGGTCAAGCTCTATATTGCATACATACCAGTTAAGCGTCATATTGATTCACCCAGCCTAAGCTTGACAATAAGGCAAAAGGAAAAACATACAATAGAGACAACAAACATAGTACTAATAAAACTATTTTCATTAATGGTCAAAACTAAAAGGTACATTACACCAAGGTTATTCCCTATCAGTAGTAGGTACAGAAACAGAAGAGCTAAGCCTAGTGGAAGATGGAGCAAGGACAGCGTCCACATGCGCTGCATCCTGTGTCTCAGGGCCCACATTATCTTCCACATTCGACGATGCAAAGGCAACAAACAAATCAACATATGACATCTTATACTGGCCAAGATCCCACTCTGGATGCTCTTCCTTCATCAGTGCCAACAACTCTAGCCGACCATGTACAACCCAGCGGAACTCACACTTGCCTTGCTCCTAAAGAAGCTCTTCCTCTCGCACATTTGCGACAACAAGTTCACGCTCCAGCAACTCCAATTTGCCAGTCAGCGTGTCGACCTGAGACTGCTCTGTGGCCTGACTGCTCTTCACAACACTAAGTTCATGCCACCCCAATTCGAGCTGGTCCTCAACCTTTCTCGCCTCATGGGCGTAGAACTCCACATCGGATTCCAACTGCTGCTTCTCAGCAGCTCATTCAGTTGCATTCGAAATGCTTTCTTCAGCAAAATACTGCAGCTTAGAACACGCCTTAGCCGCAATATCTTGCGAATCCTCGATTTCTCAGCGGATCCGGCCTAATTCCTGCCTGAATTTGTCCATTTCTGACACCGCCTCTGTCAGATTATGCTCAAGGTCTTCTCGACGAGCCCTCTAAGCCTTAGCGGCTACGGTTGACTGATCCAACCGCTTCTCCTCGGTCTGCTTCTTAAGCCGCTCAATTTCACAGAGCGCATCAGAATACAACAGCTGCATGTGCGATAAGACACACTCCAAGGTATATACTCTCTCATGAGCAGCCTCGACTTCTGCTCCAACAACGGTTGCGTGGCTCATGTGAGACATGCCCAGCATAAGGTACGTCAGACCTTTATCCATACATCCTTCCAACGTATCCTCTTCGGGTTTAGGAACATGATCCATCAACCAGTTGTGACTCCTGTTTATATGCTTCCTCGAAGCATACTCTATGTCCACCTCTTGGTGCCAGACTTGTGAGCTCATATTTACCAAGTCAGGTGCGAACAGGTTTATCCGTGCACCCGGATGAAGCTTTCCTAGATCATGGATTTACGCAATGTCGCCCTTCGTGGTCGCCACCATCCTCAAACTTTCCTCTGTGGCCTTCCCTTCGTAATTAACAATCGGCCCTTTATTGTGAGGCGGCTGAATAGGATCCAGATAAAGAGGAGGGAGCAAATTATCCAAAGAACCCTCCAACACTTCTAGTTGTGGCCTAGAACGAGACCGTGAGCAATGCGGATTACAAGGGACGAATCAACAATAGGGCGATCAGATTCTACCACCTCGAGCGAATCTTCATAGGAGCCTCCTACAACAATGGTCCCATGCGAATTAGCACTAGCGAAAAATGCCATTGCAACCCGCACTAGACGGTCATTTAGAGCCTCGACATGCGCGTCACTAAGGTTCGACCTGTCCATGACTCCTGCTAACAACAGTAATCTTTCAAAGACAAAAATTTCAGTCTCCGCCTCAACAGCCTGGCAAACTCGTTCTCCTTTCTCACTGGAGCAGCTCATGCCGAAGACGACCCAACTCTAAGGCGATACATCTTCCTCACAAAGGAAGCAAGCGTCTCGGATGACTATTCCGCATCGGTCATAACGAGAATTTGGCCCCAACAACCTTCCTCTTCCTAGAAGGGGCCCCATCTTCCAACTTAATACGCGGCTCTCAAAATAGAGTAGGGGCGACGTGACAATTGTCCCACAGTCCACAATGGATGAAGTTAAAAACTCTTATGACATTGACCGCCTTCCTTTGCAGGAAGACACGAAATGTCTCCATGGTGTTTTGCTCTTCTAAGCTAAGAGGAGTTGTAGGAAACCTTCCTGCAAGGGAACACAAGTAATGAGCAGTCAGTCCGCTACCAAGCATATCAAAATTGCAAGAAAAAAATTGAACTTACGGAGCGACATGAATTGTCGCTCGAGTGGACGACCCCTGCATCGAAAATACTTCAAATCCGCGGGAGCCAAGAAACAATACTTTTGCCAGAACTTGAAATCGTCAAGCAGTTTATCGAAGCACTTCAGCGACTTCATCTTACAAACAACATTGCTCTTAAGCCGGGGAGAGGTCAGCAACTGGATCACCAGCAGAGTCACGCCAACATCGGCCTCCTTAGCATTGAGCAAAATCATGAGAATGATCCTATATTCATTGGGCCCCAACTGAACCGGAGGAATCCCTAAGAGATCTAATAATTCCCATTTACGTCTAGGACCAAAAAACACACTCCAGTTTGAAGCATCCCACGATGTAAACAGATGAAATTGGCAGAAGATGATACAAATATTTGGTCGCCCGTTAGGAGATACAATGGCAGGTCCTCAGAAACTCCAAACTTCGTACGAGTTTTGGCAAAATCAGGCTCGGACAACAACCCATCTTCAAAAAATTTCAAGGCCTCAGCCAAAATAGCATCATCAAGAAGGTTTTCTTGGGCCATGAAGAAGACGAACGATCTTTTCAAAACAATATCTTCGAAAGTAAGAAAGTAGAATAATCAGACTCTGTACTGCGGATAACCTAAATAGAGGATGGTTTCCCGCCTTTTTTCCGCCGAACCAATGCATGTGCAATTAATGTGGCGTGCAACTCAAGCAACGCTTCAGACTCAATCATCATGAGCGGCGCAACCATTCGAGAGACGACTTAGCGAACTGATGTGACGATCCACTAACTTGGGGGAGGGGAATAGTTGATGATACATAAAAATGGTCACAACCCTGAGCCTTACACGTGTCATGATGATCTCAATGAACTACAGGCGTCAGTATCAGCCCAACACTGATCTGCCCCAAGTGATTTAAGCCCGCTCGACTTCAGTTTGCCAGGCGGACCAGGACTCTCACAGCACGCTAGGCCCACACGTTTCACAGCTATCCTCCATACCCGTAAGCCTTCCTTAGGCAAGTATCTCGATGATTAGCTTCGGATTGGCAACTACAGCTGCTCATTGCTCCCAACTAGAAAGCAAGCATCAGAGTATCTTCAACACATGGAAACTCTCTTCTACTGATTACTTTCTTGGATTGGGAATTATCTCCCGCATGTCTAGGAGTGCAGAGCTAACATGAAACTTCTCTTCTACAACACGACTCCTAATTAGATAGGGATCTCCACAAATATCTCCTCCCTAAACTCCGCCTATGATGGCCTGGTTAAACCATGACTTTTTGCACTATAAATAAGACATGAAGTTGGTAAGCTAAGGTATGCTACAAATTTCTTATTACAACATTACACCTTTCTCAAAGCCCTGTCTAATTTTAGCATCGAAGTGTCATCAGCCACCACAACAGTGGTCTGTGGCTCATGTGTGCTACTTGTGCAAGTCAACAAATCAGCAAAAACCAAATCAAAGCGGGAGTGTAAAATGGTGCACCTTAATTGTCCGTCTCCAACGAGCTTTTAAAGTCTATTGAGCTTTTGATAAAATGATGCATAAGGCAGATTGTTGCTTGATAAGCCTCCAAATATTTGTTGCTCGAAATCTGAAGGTGAATCATTTCTAGCATTGGTCACATCAAAATAGGGATAGCAACAGGGCGGATTTGAGCAAATCCATCCCCAATCCGTAAGGAATAACGGATCCCCAATCCGCCCTGCCAATCCGTTTGCTATTTTTATTCAAAACCGTAACCACCCCGTGCAGATTGGCGGATATCTGCCCCGCCCCGCCAATCTGTTTGCGGTTATCCACCTAACTACAGAAATTATAACAAAAATTAAAAAATACAAGCATCCATACAAAAATTATAAAAAAATTACAGAAATTACAATGAATCCGTACGAAAATTAAAACAAAAAAAAATTACAATGGATCTGATATCAAGATATGAAATTACAATGGATCTGATATCTTGATCTGGAAAAAAAAATTGATCTCAAGATATCAGATCTGAGATCTCGATTTTAGATCTGAGATCTTGATCTTATCTCATATCTGAGAAGAAGGAAGTTGGGCCCTCGCTGCGAGAGAGAAGAAAGGAGGGTTGTCCTCTGCCACCCTTCGCGGCCTTCGCTGTGAGAGAGAATAAGGGAGGGTCGCTCGCGGCCTTCGCTGTTTTGAGAGAGAAGGGACCCCTTCGCGGTGGTCTTCGCTGTTTTGAGGGAGAAGAAGAGTCGAAGGGACGACCTTCGCCGTGACGAAGGACTGGAGACGAGAGAGAGAGAGGGGTAGGAGCAAGACTGGAGACTTGAGAGAGACGAGAGTTGAGACAGGAATTGGTCTCTTTGCTTTTGCTCCTCTGTTTGTGAGGAAAAAATGAAGTGAGTGATTGAGAGAGAGAGGTGAGAGGCTGAGATGTAGGTTTTTTTTTTTTTTTTTTAAAGGGTTGAGAGTATTTTTGTAATATCAAGACTTAAACAGATATCCGCAGGGCGGATATAGCCAAATCCGTTTAGGCATATCTAAAATCGCTCCAAACGGATTGAGCGAGGCATATATCCGTGAAAATCCGCCCCACTGCCATCCCTACATCAAAGACAATAAATAAACATGAATGATTTTCTTGAACATGTTCCATAAAAGACTAAGACGAACTGATGTGGATTGATCCAATTTCTAGATACATCACAACCAAAGTAAGATCGTCCCCAGCTACTTTAGGATCAATCTCACATGGCTGTTATGTAGCGTAGGATACAACGTTAGTATAAAAAATCAATTGTAACACGAGACGAAGTAAGATTCTTTGAACAAACATTTCATCAAACAAGTTATCTTTCTACAAGAACTTGGACAATGAACTAGCATATAGGGTTTGTGATGAAACCCAACATTCTCATCCAAACAAATACGAAAGAACATTTAGTGAGAGTGGGTGAATATACATAAACAAACGATGCAAATCAGAACCACTTGGCAATAAAAGACGCATAGATGTATGTTGAATCAAATCTAATACAAAAATATGTTGATGTTAGTAGAGAGGGATTTGAAAAGGGTTTGTAGAGAGAAACAACGAATCAAGCGAGGGAGAAAGAAAAAAAGTAGATGAGGAGAGACGAAATGGAGAGGGTCAAGAGAGCAACATAGCAGGTGAACAGCCTGTGAAGTGATTTAGGTTATTCGCACCTTGGAAATTTAAGTATCACCTGATAAGAGCCACCACATGTTACTTCCTTTCGTAATCGGATTTTCGGATTGATTATTTTGTGTAGGTTTGTAACAATATGGATTACTAAGTTCCTACCTAGTGCGCCTTTTCGCTTGCAACAAATAGGCTAATTCAAAGATAAATTCATATAGACTAATGTGAATAATAGTAGTTAAGTTACGACTCCACCTCACCAACACAGGAGATATGTGTTTGCTTTACTTAATCTCATAAGGTCGAGATCCATTTTCGTAGAATGAGATGTAACATCAATCAATATGTCGAGTCAATTAGTGTTCAAAATTGAAAGTTTGTTAAGATGCAAGAAAAAAACGGTGTATGAACAAGATTTTCACCTTTTAATAGTATTACGAAAAAATGCTAACACTAATTTTAGTTCACAAGTCATAATTGTCGATTGTAACTCGTGCACTGCAAAATGTGTTACCTAATATCTAGCCGAAATTTTAGCAGGCCTGGTTTTTCGCTTGGAGGTTGAAAATACATTTTTGCCCTCCCTTCTTTAAACACACACTCCAAAAAGGTGTTTAAAGAGGGAGGTAAAAATATGTTTTCACCCTCCCCCCTCAGGCAGGGAAACCAAGCTGGTTTCCCAAACTGACTAGAAGTGTTGTTTAGCTAGACTTGCTATCAACTTGACTTTACTCGTTGTCCCTTAATTGAGTTCCATCTTTTGTCTATTTTCATTTTCAGGGGTCTTTCTTTTCTTCGAGAAGGTCCAACCCGACTCTCAATGCCTCGACGTTATCTTCAGTGTGCAATTCTTCTGTCCCGGACGTCGACATACAGATCTCCACGGGTATCATTGCTTTGGACCCATACGGGAGGGCGAAAGAGGTTTTCCATGTCGGAGTTATTTTTGTTATCTTGTATGCCTAAAGGACACCAGGTAACTCGGATGTCCACAATCCTTTCGCTGCCTCGAGCCTTCTTTTGATTGTTTCCAAAATTGTTTTGTTGGTGACCTCAGCTTGCCCATTCGCTTGTGGATGGCCGGGTGCCGAGACGTGATGTTGGATGTTCAGGTTTTCACATAGCTCATTTATCTTCCTACCTTCAAATTGTTTTTCGTTGTTCGTGACAATTACTCTTGGGATCCCGAATCTGCATATTATGTCTTTCCAAAGAAATTCTCGACTTGGGTTTTTCCTATCTTTGCTAAAGGCTCTACTTCTACCCTCTTAGTGAAGTAATTTACTGCCACGAGGATAAACTTATTTTTGTTAGACACGGAGAGTGGTCCTATGATGTCCATTTTCCATTAAGCAAATGGCCAGGGGCTACTCATCGGGATCAAGTTTTGTCCCTACATGTGAGTGTATGGGGAAAATCGCTGGCACTTGTCACACGCGTGAACGAGTTTTTGAGCATCGTTAACCAGTAGTATCCTAGTGTGAGTGCTTTATGGGCTAGTGCTCTTCCTTCTGGGTGATTTACGCATGTGCCGTGGTGGATTTTTTGTAAGACATGGTCAACATCTTCTGGTGAAATGCACCTTACTAACGGACTGGTGGCGGATTTCTTGTAAAGTCTTTTATTAATCATTGCGTAACATGCTGCCCAATTTCGCAGCTTTCGGGCCTCCATCTTATTTGTTGGGAATTCTCCGTTTAATGTATACGCCATGATTGGAGTTGTCCAATTGTTTTCTTGATTTGTGGTGCATGCTTCTTCCACCTGATTTTCAAGTATGAAACTTCATTGCATCATGATGAGTGGATTATCATTATCTTTAGCTTGTGATGCTTCCTTTGTCAGTTCGTCGGCTCTTTTATTCTCCATCATTGTGCACCGTTGAATGATCGCAGTCCGGAAGCCTTCTACTAATTCAGTAGTTTTTTGTGGTAGGCTCGTATTTGGGCTTTGACTTGGAATTCACCGTTCATTTGATTGACCACCACTTTGGAATCAGTAGAGACACTGATGTCTTTTATTCCCAAGTATTTTGCTAATTGTAGCCTGGTTATCATCGCTTCATACTCGGCTTCATTGTTTGAGGCTTTAAAGTTGAATTTATCGCCTTCTCCACGTGATGCCCTCTGAGTTGTATAGAACCAATCCAGCCCCGCTTCTCGCCTCGTTGGATGCTCCGTTAGAGCGAATGATCCATACATGGGTGGTTGGTTTGATTTGCATTTCTTTGATTTTGCTGTATGCATGTTGATCGTTACTGCCTGTAAATTCAGTGATGAAATCTGTCAATGTCTTGCTTTGATAACGGTTCTAGGGGCATAACTAATATCGAACTGCCCAAGCTCCACTGTTCATTTCACCATCCTTCCCAATAGATCTGGTATGTGCAACACCGATCGAAGTGGCTACTCGGTCATGATTGTGATTAGATGCGCTTGGAAGTATGGTCATAGTTTTCTTGAAAACACGATCAGGGCGAGTACCAATTTATCTAGAGCCGAATAGTTGATCTCCACATCCGTTTGTGTTTTGCTGATGTAGTGTACTGGTTTTGTGTCCTTTTTCCTCCCGTACTAGCGCTGAGTTTACCGCGTGGTCAAACACAGATAAAATATAAATACAGTGTTTCCCCCATGTTTGGTTTCGTTGGTAGCTTTGTGCTCCCCATATATACTTTTAGGCTTTGAAAAACTTTTTCGCACTCTGCATTTCATTCGAATGTCTTGTTTCCTTTCAAACTTTTGAAGAAAGGTAGACATTTGTCTGAGGATTTAAGATGAATTTTTTCAAGGCTGTTATTGTTCCATTAAGACTTTGTACACCTTTTATGTTGGTTGGCAACTGCATGTTGAGAAGCACCTGTATTTGCTTTGGGTCGGCCTCAATTCCTCTTTGATTGATAATAGAAGCATATAATTAGGCTATTTTTAGTACCATATTTCTATATGTATTTTTGGGTATTATTTGTTAATTATGGTACTAATTGCTATTTTCGTGTTTGTGTAGGTTTTCAATTACAAGATTCCAAAATAAAAGCTAAGTGAAGCAAATTAGCAATTTAGAAATACTGATTGCAAAAGGAAACCACGCAAGGAAGGAAACTGAGAATAAAATAATTATAAAAGGGACAATACCTGCCCTGGAGCAACCACGCTTACAACCACAACAAGCCGTCACCCATCTACAGCCTCCTCTTACTCCCATCCACATCCTCCTCGCAATCACACAGTCCTTTCCTCCATCACCATCAAACCTAGTCACAGACCATCACCATCATCTCCTTCTAATTCGTCACCATTCACAGACCGTTTACCCATTCACCCATCCTCACATACCCCCATCGACATCACAGCCACAAAGCCGTCGCCATCGTCCTCCACAACCATCACCGCCAGCTGCCTGCAACCGCCATCCAACCTTCTCTCCCCTTCACAATAATCGCAACCAGCCACCCATCCCATCATTTTCATCTTCCTTCCTCTTCGCCTCGACACTACTCATCTCCCTATCACCTTCATAATAAAGCACAACAACAACCAACACAAACAGGGAGCAAGAGAGATTGTGAAGGAAAATGATCCTTATTTCCCTTCACGCGCCTTTCGCACCATCGCTTCCATTCACTACCACAATGCAAGCGAAAGCGTTTATTCTTACTTTATCTTATTTTTAGTTTGATTATTGATTATGGATTACTGATTGAACATAATTAATATGTCTAGCTAAACTCCTCTTAGTTCGAAACCCCAAACATGTGTTTTATAAATTAATTGAATTTAATCTTCTTTGCTATTAGGGGTGGGCAAACAGGTCGAGGATCCGCGTGTTCAAACCGAACCGGACCATTTTGCTATAAACGGTCCGAATTTTAATTTTATGTTTTTAGATACAGTCTGGATCCGTTATAAAACGGTCCGGTCCCGATTCCTATTATATAAAAAGAAACGATCCGGGTTGGACCCATTTCAAAACACATTTACAAATCTAAAAACCTAAATATGGAATGCAAGTAAAGAAGAGAAGAGAAAGTGAGAAACAAACAGAGCACCTGCAGCCCGCAGGCCGCCTCATCCGCACCTGCATCCTTCTCCCACATCCTCCGCACCTGCATCCTTCTCAAACAGAGCACATGTATCCTCTGTAGCCCCACCCCGCACGGGCGCTAAAGAAGGTAAGAGATTCAAGCTTTATGGGTTGTTGAGGGTTTTCTAAGATTTGAGATAATGTGTTTCAAGTTCGTTTTTTATGGCTGAGTTGGATGGGTATTATAGAAATCCTCCCTTAAACATTTGTCTTGCTTTTTCTTTTCAAATGTTAGTCCTCTATATTAGCTTTTGAGTTGATTATTGTGAATCTTTAGCTTTGCTGCTACTGGGTTGGTGTGTTTTAGTTTCATGTGATTTTGGAGTGTATCCAACTTCACACATTTGAGCATTTTAGACTTATTTGCTTAGAAATATATCTCACAATTATTTGTTTGTGTGCCATTTTTTTTTATTGATTTAGTCCTTATTATTAATATTTTCTATGCAATAATGTTGTTCAATGCAGTAATGTTGTTCATTTTCTGACATATTTGAGTTTTTCTATCTACACTTGGTTGCTGGAGCAAGCAACAATCTGTGTTGTTAGTGTTGGCTGTTGCATCTTGCCAGTGTGCTGTGTGGAGCTTGTCCTTGGTGAAGTCCCCAAGTACCTTGTACGATTTTAATCGGTTAAATACCTAAATTTGTTATAGTTACTTGGTTAAAATTTCAGTTTTTGAGCTGATGTGATAAAATTTATACATACGTCCTGTTCAGTTCCTGCTGTTGATGCCTGTTGCTGCTGCCTGCTGCAGTTGTTGCTGTTGCCTGTTGCTTGTTGTTGCTTGCAGTTGTTGTTGCTGCAGTTTTATGTACGTCATGTTCCTGTAAATATATATAAAAAGATTATTTGTATGTGTGCCGAAGGGAAACACTTGATTTGGAAAGATTTAGAAAGGAAATTTACGAAGGAAATCAGTGTAAAACATAATCAACTTAGATTTGGAACCGTAGGAATCGGACCGTTTCAAACGGTTCGAGTTAGGTTCGGTTCCAATGTTCAAAATGAGGGATCCGGACCGGACCGGATCCGTTAATTTTAAACGGTTCGAGTTAGGTTCCTCCATATTTGGAACCGATCTGGACCGTGCCCACCCTTACTTGCTATTAGTGATTGTGTTTTGCTTAACTATTTTATAGAGAACTTTTCTTTGTATGTTTGTTAAGGTGGCCAACTTAGTAAGCATGCTAGGATTTAGGGCTAGAGTATAAGAGAGTTTCACCTAATCGTTACAATCTTGTACTCATAAGTAGTAAATACCAATGAACGTTGATAAGGTCAAGTAAAAACCTAGGTAAGAACGAGATGTTGTTCATACTTGTAATTGCCTAGTCAGTGTTCATATTTTTCACAAAACTTAATGATCTTGGATTGTTTATCTAACTTGCGATTCCTGATTAGATAACATGATAATAATAGTTTGAAAGCGACACTAAGTTTAATTCAACGAACTTGGAAAAATAATAAGATTAATGCGATGATGATCACGGTTAATCTTGAGCATTGTCTCTCACGAATTAGCAAGTGATTATTGAAGATTGATTTATGAGCACATGTTTAGTGTGTGGAGATAAACCCTTAGCTATTTTCTCACATTTGCCATCATTTTAGTTTTATTTATAGTAATTTTCGTAGTTATTTTCATAGTTTAACTTAGAAAATTCAATCCCCCATTATTTCCTTAATTAGGTTGTCAGTTGTCTTTTAGCTATTCTTAGTGTTAATTGGCAAACCCTATAATCCTCGGTCCAGACCGATCCCTACTTATTTTATACTACAATCACAAAGTAGGGTATTAAGTTGTGTGCTACTAAAATAGCGCATCAGTTGACCATGTGCCCGAGGAAATTTTCTGATTCTACTCCAATTGTGCACTTATCCGGATTCAATTTCATTTTATACTTTCGCAGTTGGGAGAAGGATTGTTCGAGATATGTGATGTGGTATGTCCGGTGCAAGCTTGTGACAAGCATATCATCGATGTAAACTTCCATCGCCTTACCGATTTGAAACTTGAACATTTTGTTCACCAGTCGTTGGTACGTAGTTCTCGCGTTCTTCAATCCGATACATATTTTATAATGGACATGTCTTTTCTTGTTCAGAAGGGTACACCTATATCTGATTATACCCAGAGTACACATCCATAAAGCTCAGCAGTTCTTGTCGGGCAGACATTATTGAAATCGGTGTAGTCCATGCATACCCTCTACTTGTCGTTATTTTTTCTTTACTAATATTGTGTTGGCTAACCAATCCGGGTAGCGAACTTCTCTGATCATCCCTGCATTAACTAGGCGGTGCACTTCCTCGTTCATTGCTTGATTACGTTCTGGAGCCACTGGCCTTCTTTTTTATAATCGGCTTCTTGTCCGGGTTTATTTGTAATTTGTGGGAAATTACGAATGGGTCTATTCCCACCATGTCCTCCATCATCCACGCAAAACATTTTGATTATCTTTCAGCAATTGGATTAGTTCTTCGGCGAGTTCTGGGTGAATCTTTGTGCCAATCCGGGTTGTTTTTCCGCTTTGTCATCTAGGTAGACCACGATCGTTTCTTATTCTGGCTGTCTAGTGTTTGGTTGATCTCGTGGGCTGGTTGGAGCCATATCATCAACTGGGAGGTCGGGATTCATCTGACTGGGTTGTTGTAAAAACTCCTCTGGTCGTTGCAATAATTATTTTTTGTGGTTAGTTTTTATCGTTGTGTAATGACACTTGTGGGCCGCTGTTTGATCTCCTTTAATTCTCCCGACACCATTGTCGGTATGGTACTTCAAGCATTGGTGCATAGTTGAGCATACCGCGCTCATTTTGTGTATCCAAGGCCTTCCGAGTATCATGTTGTATGCAGAAGGAACATCAACAACGAGAAAGTCCGTTAGTAACACTCGTTACTTTCCTGGTTCTCCTGCTTCGACTGGTAATTGAATCGTCCCCAGCAAGTGACATTGTTCCTCGCTGAAACCCATCGTTGGTTGATTGCTAGGTGAGAGCATCTCATTAGTGAACCGCATTCTTTGGAATGTTGTTAGGTATAGAAGGTTGGCTGAACTTCCCGTGTCGACCAACACTCTCTTAATTTCCCACTTGGCTATCAGCACCAAAATTACTAAGGCGACATTATGCCGGAAGTAAACTCCGTCTGCGTCTTTGTTGTAGAAGGTCAGAGTCCTTTGCATCGTTCTTGCGCTTTGTGCTGATGGCTCTTGTTATCTAATATTTGCCCATAAGTCTCTGACTACCCGCTTTCGGGATCGGTTGGATTGTTATTTTTCTCTAGTTGCGCCATGCAAGACGTATATTAGCTCATTCGATTGCCCTCCTGACGCGATTATTCCGTCCTCGAGCTCTCTCAGCCTAACGAATTCTCGAAATCGTTCTTCTCTAACATGGTGTTCAATCTCGTCTCTCAAGTTACGACAATCTTCAGTATCGTGTCCGTAGTCATCGTGGAATGAACAATATCTACTTTTGTTTCGTCTATCTGGATCTCCTCTCATTTTTGGCGGCCACTTGATGTCTTCCCATTTTGCTATAGCTTTAAGGACTTTGTTTCGACTTGTTATTGGCGTCGTGAATGATTTCTTTGCTGGTCGTTCACGTTTGGGATTTTTCGATTGTAGCCTTCCGATTTTTGTCGATCGAGTTCAGGATTATTATTGGTCCTATGTTTCTTACGTTGTGTACTCTCTTTTCACGACTTGTTTCCCTCCAAGTCTTTGGTGAGTTTATCCACCATTTTGATCATGTGGTTCATCTGAATCATAAGCATCTCCACATGAGGGTCCAAGGAGATTCCCCAAGCTGTCAGAGATGTCTGAATCGTTACATGTTGTGGTTCCCTTCTTTTCGGCGCGGTTGGTCCGATGGTTGTCGCTAGGTTGAGACATGTCTCGTTGATCATCGCTAGGTTGAGACATGTCTCGTTGATCATCGCTAGATTGAGGGCGTGTAGAACATTCCATTGGTTCTGACAGCTTTTTATTGTTTATCAGATCTCAGTAAGTTTCGTTGCTGCAGATCTTATTTTCAGAAAGGAAACTTGTCGTTCCCCACGGACGGCACCAAACTGATGCGTCCAAATCTTGTCTTCCTATAAGTTTGACCTGCAAAACAGATGTTAAACTGCAAAATACCACCTTTTTGTGGCCGAAGGTACTCCGATGCTTAAGTCATCAACTCTATTTGAAGAATGAAGTAAATATGGACAAAACTTAGTTAAAGTTGCATACCTTGGCCGATTGTTCTCTTTACCTTATATAATTGTTGCGGTTAATTCTCTGTGTGACTTAAGCATGTGAGGCGCAAATGGAGGTAGACGTTCCTTATAACAGTCTTATCCTTTATGAATATGTGTCTGTGGAGGCGTAACTCCCTCCACAACTCTTTTTTTATGTAACATTTCTCTTCTTTATGAGAGAACTCGTGCAGGCTTCGTTTGGGCCTTTATTATGTATTCTTCTAATGGGCCCTATTCAGGCTTTTATGGTTGGTTTTGCCTTCATGGGTTTTATGAGCTGGCCCTGTACTTGATCCTCGTGATGGATGTTTTATACCACGTGTATGGTTGTGATGACGGTCTACTTTGATGTATCATCAGACAATATTAGACTTACAAGCAAGTTAAGTTAAGAAATTTCAAAGAGAAAAAGAAGACTAAAGAACTAAATGCGTGATGCATCTAAAGACTAACTAGAACAAAATAAGTCTAAAAATTTCGCAATTGAAGATATTGTCGCAAAGAATAACTAAAAGTGTGATGCATGTAAAACCTAAAGATAAAGTCAAGTTATCGTGCTAGAAAATTATCATTTTTACCTTAGGTTTCTATGTCATCCCTTTTCTAAATGTAACATCGGATCAAACTCAATAATTTGCAACATTCTTCAGCTTGTCTTAGTGTAGTAAAAATATCATCTAGACCATCAAGAAGTGAGGAATTATTGCCTCGAGTGTTGTCGCATCACCTGCTTGAAGACCAAAGACAATTATTTTATAATATATAGAAAACAAGATGGTGTTTGGGGTGAGAGATAAAATATGGTTGAGATTTAACCAAATATATGAATATGACGGATCACATAGAACTCAAAGCACCAAGAGTGCATGGGTTCAATTGTTGATGATGGTGGTGTTGAAAACTCAAGGGTAATCATATTTTGATAAATTTTAAACTTTTATCGTGCCAACAGCACATGGAATACCCTAGTCTATATTACAAATCAGGATGATGTTTGAGGTTGGAGATAAAAAACGGTTGAGATTTACCCAACTATAATTTAACGAATCGTATAAAACTTAAAGCACCAAGAGTGCATGGGTTCGATTCTCATACCCAACATTTTGATATTTATTTATTTTTCTTCAATTGTTGATGGTGGTGATTAGGCATTTATGTATTAAGGATGAAAACTTAAGGGTGATCATGTTTTGACAAATTCGAAACTTTTATCGTGCCATTAGCACGGGGAATACTCTGGTCTATCTTACAAAACATGATGGTGTTTGGGGTGGAAGATAAAAGACGGTTGAGATTTACCCAGATATAAGAATCTAACGGATCACATAGAACTTAAAGCACCAAGAGTACCACCCAACATTTATATATATTTTTTCAGTTGTTGATGATGGTGATTAGGCATGTAAGTATGAAAGATGAAAACTTAAGGGTAGTCATGTTTTGACAAGTTTACAATTTTATCTTGCCAACGACACGGGGAATACCCTAGTCTATATTACAAAACATGATGGTGTTTGGGGTGGGAGATAAAAGACGGCTGAGATTTACCCAAATATAAGAATCTAACGAATCATATAGAATTTAAAGCACCAAAGTGCATGAATTCGATTCTCATACCCAACATTTTGATATTTATTTATCTTGATATTAAAGTAGACTAAACTCTATTTATTATGTTAAACTTTTATCGTGTCAACGGCACGGGAATACCCTAGTATATATACAAAACATGATGGTGTTTGGGGTGGGAGATAAAATACAGCTGAGATTTAACAAAATATATTAATCTAACGGATCACATAGAACTCAAAGCACCAAGAGTGTGCATGGGTTCAATTCCCATACCCAACAATTTTTTTATATTTATTTATTTTTCTTCAATTGTTGATGATGGTGGTGTTGAAAACTCAATGGTGATCATATTTTGACAAGTTTTAAGTTTTTATCGTGCCAACGGCACAAGGAATACTTTAGTCTATATTACAAATCAGGATGATGTTTGGGGTTGGTGATGAAAGACAGTTGAGATTTACCCAACTATAATAATCTAATGAATCGTATAAAACTTAAAGCATCAAGAGTGCATGAGTTTGATTCTCATACCCAACATTTTGATATTTATTTATTTTTCTTCAAATAGTAATAGTGTACGAATGATGAAAACTTAAGGGTGATCATGTTTTGACGAGTTCTAAACTTTTATCGTGCCAACGACACGGGAAATACCTTAGTCTATCTTACAAAACATGACGATGTTTGAGTGGAAGATAAAAGACGATTGAGATTTATCCAGATATATGAATTTAACGGATCACATATATATATATATATATATTTTTTTTTTTTTTTTTTTTATTAGGCATATAAGTATTAAAGATGAAAACTTACGCGTGATCATGTTTTGACAAGTTAAAAATTTTTATCGTGCCAACGACACGGGGAATACCCTAGTCTATATTACAAAACATAATGATGTTTGGGATAGGAGATAAAAGATGGCTGAGATTTACCCAAATATAAGAATCTAACAGATCACATAGAATTTAAAACACCAAGAGTGCATGAGTTCGATTCTCATACCCAATATTTTGATATTTATTTATCTTGATATTTAAAATAGACTAAACTCTATTTATCATGTTAAACTTTTATCGTGCCAACGACACGGAGAATACCCTAGTCTATATTACAAATCAGAATGGTATTTGGAGTTGGAGATAAAAGACGACTGAGATTTACCCAAATATAAAGATCTAGTGATCTTAGACAATTTCTCATATTTCAATATCTCTTACACTATTTCAATTTCTTTTAACATTCTTTCATCTCTCCCGCTTTCAATTTCTCATATTTCAAGTATAAGTTCATTTTATTTATTTATTTAAATCTATCTTAATTTGTACACATAAATTTACAGTTGGGTGTTTTGTGTATTGGACATTGTGTGCAATTTCAAATTTGTTACGAGTGGCTTTGTATTGAAAATTTTATGTATTCCAATTGATTTCTTGAGCAGAGTGAGTGTATTCGTGGTAGCGTAGGCATGGACAATTTGACATGTCATGAGGTTTATCCAAAAAAATCAAATCATGCCAACGGCACGGGATACACACTAGTAAATAACAATTAAGGATTTTCTTGAAGCATGATATATAAAGTACTTAATTTTTTTAATATAAATTTATAACTGCTTATGATAACATAAAAAGAATATGACTAACTGATGTGTCAAGATTGATCCAATTTATAATACTTTAAAATCAAAGTAAGATTGACCCCAACCACTTTAGAATCAATCTTACACGGTTGTTATGTAGGGCAGGCATCGTTTTCTAAGGAATATTCAGTGCGCAGTTATGCCCGAATCAATTAACTGATCTAACTAGTTAATAGGTGATTATAACCTTCATTTCAAAATTTAGTATTTGAATATGTTGTTTGATTGTTGTTATTCAATAAACTAAAATATGTTCTCAATGATCCAACGATGAGATAAGAGTGAACGAAAACTGTACCGAAGGAGCATTGGTGGAGAGTGCTCTGGCCTTACAAACATGCACAAATCTACATGGGAGCAAGTGGAGGCACTTGCTCTCACTGACTTTTGAAAATTTTGGGGGTTATTTTCGATTTGCTCACCTTTGTGACAATGTCTACCCCCATCATTTTCTCTCTCCATATGTCTTTGTGACACCATTGATTCCACCCATTTCCTCACTTCTATCTTTATCTCTGTATATAGCGATACCGACAATCGTTCTGCCTCATTTTCTCTTCTTCTTCCTCTTCCTGTTCCCTCACTCTCTCTCTTTGCTTGATTTAACTCCCTTTCCCACCGTTACTACCAGCAACCCCAACCTTTTTTGCCTACTTTGAGGAAGAAAAATGTTTTTAAAGTATTTTTTTAGAGATGAATTCGAATCTTGAGGTCTAGTTTCGTATTTTATTCACATGATTTTTCTTGAGATACATGAAAATTTTAATCCATTAAATTTTTCTCAAAATACATTGGTTCATCTGTAGGTAATTGTTGAAGGTCATTTTGGTAATCAACGTGCTTACAGGTTTGAGCCTTTTTACAGGCAACACACGTTAACCCAATAATTCTTGTTCATATATAATTTTACATTTGAAATTAATTTTTCCCTTAATTTTATATATCAATTTGATTTCCCCCATATATTTGTTTTTGGTGTTCCTACAAAGTAGTTTGTTGGTCTGTTTTCTTCCCCAATAGATTAGATGGAGTTTTGTTTAGCAATTGATGTTTTGTATAGTTATTTATATATTATTCAAATTAAAACAAAATGTTAAATAATTAACTATGACTCATCAGTCCCCTTCCCCTCCTACAAAAATTCTGACCATGTCAAACACAATTTGGTACTTCCATCAAGTGATCTTAATGCAACCCGCACAAGTTTCTTTTCTAACCACGACCAGATACAAAAATCAGCATAAAAATCAATTGTAATATTATGAGACCAAGCTTCTTCCAACAATCATTTCATCAAACTTGGACAATGAACTAGTAGATAAAGTTTGTGATGAAACCCAACATTCTCATCCAAACAAATATAAAATAACATTTCGTGAGAGTATATATGTGAATACACATAAACAAACGATGCAACATAACCACTTTGCTGATAAAAGTAAAAAGACGCACAAATGTATGTTGAATCGAAACTAATACAAAAATATGTTGAGGATAGCAAAGGCTTACCTAAACACTGGGCAAAAATAATAAAACAAACTCTTTTGAGAGATTTGAAAAGGGTTTTGTAGAGACAAACAATGGATCAAGCAGGCGAGAAGGAAAGAGGGGGATGGGGAGAGACGAAAGGGAGAGCAACATAGTAGGAGAAACCCCCGCGAAGTGATTTAGGTTATTCGCACCACAGAAATTTGAGTATCACCTGATAAGAACTACCACTTGTTATTTTCCTTTTTGTAATCGGATTGATTATTTTGTATAGGTTTGTAACAATAAGGGCTCGTTTGGTTTCTCGATGGAATGGGAATGGGAATGGGAATGAGAATGGTAATGGTAATGGGAATGGGAATGTGTATGTTTGGTGTACCTATAAATCACAATGGTAATAGCATATGACATTGTTTGATATGTGAATATATGGTAGGAATGGAATGTGAATGAATTGTATCTTTACCAAAATGCCCTTGGTTATTATAACAATGGATTTTATGTCATCTACTATATTATATAAAGAGCAATTCTAGGTGTCAAAAGATGGCACACATCCCGAGGGAGGTGAACGGTTCCCACCCCGCCACCTCCCTCCCCTCGCTCATTTCCTCGCTGGTTTCCTCGACACCTAGAATACCTCTTATATAAAACATTCGAGGAGAAGCAATAAAGTTTACAAATGAAGCTTATAAACCCATCAAGGCTTTTTTTTTTTTTTCCATTTAACCTCCAGTGGGGAGGGACAACTATGGAATGTCAGACCTTAATTACTTATCAAAGAAAATTGAGTTACAAATATTACGGGGGTACATTACGGCGTTACCCGTATGAAAGCACGAGCAAAAAATAGAAGCAATGAAAATACCAAACTTAAAGCAAGCAACTGAAATCAGGTCACAGTTAGTTCCCAGCATCCCGGATAGCACTAGCAAAAACTCAACCGAAGAAAATGCAACACCCGAGCGTTTCTGCGACAAATCCCGAATTTACACCGGACTGTCCAAAACAACCGGCATACGCACGCGCCAACTGCATGACGCTGCATCTCAGCATGTCAACTAGGGGTGGGCACGGGACGGGATGGGACGAGATATACCCATCCCGTTCATACGGGATCGGGACGGGACGGGATCAGCGGCATCCAAAAAATTTAAAGCAACATCCAAAAAATTTGAAGCAACATTTGCCAAAAAAATTTCTTTTTCCTGTTAGAACACATCCCTGGTCTTTGTGGATTTTTACGGTTGAATTGCATGTTATAACCAAAGTTCTTTGTATCATTGACAATCAAGGAATTCAAGGCCAATCATCTCTCCAATAACCGGTGCAGGAAATGCATGTTCCTTTTATATGATGACTTTCAAATGAAGTTGTGGCTGACACATAACTTGTAACAACAGATGACTTGTACCCTGACAATAATGACATCCCAGTAATTAGCATTAGCAAAATCTAAGTGGTTTAGTTCTTTTGACTTGTTCCAAATATCAATAAGTTTCTTCAAATTATCAGCTCATCCAGTATTTCACTTCTCAAGTTTTCTTTTCCCATTTTGATTGATTAAATAGAGTTTCAGGGTGGTGATTACTGAATGAGTTGAAACATATACAATTTTAAAATAAATAATTAAATAAAAATATTAATAATTAATATTAATAAATTAGTTCGGAACGGGACGGGATTGGCGGGATTGAAAATCTCCATCCCATCCCATCCCATTCTAGATCGGGACGGGACGGGATCGGGATGAAATTATTCAATCCCATTAAGACCCGAAAAAATCGGGACGGGATCGGAACTGGAACGGGATCGCGGGATGGGATGCCCACCCCTAATGTCAACGCTGCGACAAAACACAGCAATGCATACCAGCAGCAGCAACAGCAGTGCAGGGCAGTAGCAGCATCAGAGAAACAAAAAAGCAGTGCAGCCGCCGCGTCAACGCAGCGCTGCAACAGCAGATCGGCAACCGCAGATCAGCAACAGCAGCAGATCAGCATCAGCAACAGCAGCAGATCAGCATCAGCAATGCAGCACAGCAACAACAGCAAAGGCACTCTGTTTTGCGACAGAGAGCTCTGCCTAAACCGCACCGCAACTGCCCCTGCAAACAGCCGTGTGTCTTGTAGTGTATCGCCATTTCCAGGACTTCCACTCTGTTTATCCTGCTTTTGTTTTATCACAGAAAGGAATAAACCCATCAAGGCTTACCCTACCAACTGATATAGACTCGCAATGGATGGATATAATATGGCAGTCATTCAAGATAGGAGTAAAATGCTCACTATCAGGAGATAAGCAAAATTATTTGCATTCATGAACAACAACTAATGCAACTAAATAACCCATATATACAAGGTACTCATATGGCCCATAAGACCTGATAATAGCAAAATATATACAAGGTTACACAACCATAGACATTGTTTGGTTGGATTAAAAGTTTCAACAAAATAGCCAAAAAAGAACTACTCATTCTAGTTCACATTATGTCCCCTTAATCACAAGAGATGATCCTTTTCACATACCCTGCCCTTGCATTTGGTGCAAGACAGAAGAAGTACTCAACTCGGGTAGTATCGGACCCCAATTTCAATGCAGCTTCCTCTTTCTCCTCATCGGCCAGTCCTTCCAAGCTTTGTAATTCTGTAAAGAACTGCTTCCTCTCCTCAACAAGCAACTTGTCTGTCCCCATTGCCTGACTTAGCTCATGAGTAGCCTTTTGAATTTCAGATCCAAAGGTCTTTGCCACTTCACCTAGAGCCAATATGACAGGAGATTCACCTGAACTTCTCTTTCTCTTCTTGCACCGAGAAGTCCCCTCAGTTGGAGTGCCTTTATCTTCCTTGCTTGGGGTAACATCAGCATTATCAAAGTGAGACATATTAGCATGTGAACCAGCCATTTCAGTAGCCGAAATAGACATTTCAGCATTAGAGAATACAGGTATGTATGGTCCATGGGAAGACATCTCCATGTCACTAAACCAATCCACTGTTGGATTATTATAATCTCTAGTAGTCTGATCATTCCTTTCACGAGTAGCTTCATCTACTATTTCAGCGGGGTCTTGTGCATATCCTCCATTCGCACGATCCTTGCCGAATACAGTGCATAATGCATCAAAATGTTCTAGCTTTTTGTTTCTAAACCTAGCAGCCCTCTTGTGACTCTGCATATCCATATCAATAAATTAATAAGAAAAATACAAATTAAAAGTAACAGAAAAAACCAAAACAACAAATCATACCTTCACATACTCATCCCACACAACATTTTCAGCAACCACACATTTACGCACAGAATCCCAGCCAAATCCACTTGAGGATGAACCATAAACCATATCGTACACAACGCAAAAGTCCTTTTTCATGGTCCTCAGTCTGGACTCAATGTGTGGCTTACTCTTTATGCCAGCATCAGGGATTACAACATGAATTGCTTGCTCTAAAGCAGTCAGATATCCTGGTTTGAAGCCATTATCTGCATTCAATGTGCCTTTGTTGTACAATTCCAGCAGAGCAACAACCAATACATCATCCTCTGCGTCGGTCTATTTATGCTTCTCATATTGAGACATCCCTACAACTTTTTTTTATACAAAGGATACATAATCCATATTGGTTCTGTAAACTGAAATTTTAATACAATATACAATATTCATACACAAACTTAAATATACAACAATCATAAACAAATACACACATATTTCAATATAATAAGTCAAAGTAAACTGAAATTTAAAATTAACAAGAGCATTTTCAAACTATGACGGAGCTCCCCTTTCATTCTCATACATCTCTTGCGCCAACTGCAACCTCCAATCACTCCATGCATCACTAACTTCTATTGTTGTAATTGGTTCATCGGCTTGCACATACTCGTTATCAACATCCTCACCTCTTACAAAATTCTCCAAAGGATCATAACACATTTGTTTTCTTATGAGATTATGTAGAAGACAACATGCTATGATTATGCGATTATGTGTCCGAACTGGGTAAAATGATGGACTCCTCAATATACCCCACCGCATTTTCAGCAAACCGAAACATCGTTCAATGACATTTCTAGCAGATGAGTGCTTGTAATTGAATAACTCTTTTAGAGTGGTTGGTTGATGTCCTTCTCTCCAATCATTTAGATGATATCTCTGACCTCTAAAAGGTGCTAAGAACCCCTCACAGTTGGTGTACCCCGCATCAACAAGGTAATAACAACCTATATGACAGATTCATAATTTTAGTAAATGAAATATTATATGAATATGTTGAATTATTTCGCTTTTGATGAAAAATAACACAAGCTCACCGTGTGGAACTCTCAAACCATGTGGTCTACTAATTGCATCACGAAGTATCCTCCCATCAGCAGCAGAACCCTCCCAACCAGGTAAGACATAAATAAATTGCATATCTTTTGAACAAACACCCAAGGTGTTAGTACTTATCTCATTCTTTCGATTACGGAATCTAGCCTTGTCAGCTACCGGGACTCTTATCCAGATATGAGTGCCATCTAAAGCGCCAAGACAATTCTACAACATGTATAACAGTTATGTTTAAACCAGCTAAAACATGTCTTACTTTTTTCTTAGATATATGACATAAAGAAAATACCTTGAACCATTTCCATCGCTCATCATGAGAGTCATTAGGCACAGGTTCAGGCCTTTTTAACAACTCTTCATGTAAGAACATGAGGCTTGTCAACACCTTGTTGAACGTCCTACTAATCGTTTCTCCCGATCGCATGAACCTAAATATAATTACTCGGTTCTTCACATGATGGGCAAGGATGTGTAAAAATATAGCAACTTGTTCTGGGATACCCATATACTTGGTTGGTTTTAGCCCACCTATGGTTTCTATCATGGAACACAAATTTTCAAAGGTAGACCTATCCATCCTTAATTGCGCAATGCAAGTGCTATCACTTGCATACACCATTTGCGTAAGGTGTTGTCTTTGCAATGCAAAGTCTAAAACATATGACTTAACCTCGGGTCTAATACTATTCAAAGATACGGCAATGCAAACATTGTAAAATAGGCTTGTCATGCTAAGTATCTGAGTCCATAAAGATGAAATAATGGCCTTCTTTCTCATCCGTTTCATTTTGATTGATGTTATACTCGATGAAGGCATGACTGCATAAAGGTAAGTTGGTAACAAATTAATACAACAAGCATAAAAGTTTAAAATATGACAGTTTCAATAGAGGAATATAATAGAATTCAAGACTTCAGATGAATTACAAGAAACATAAACAACGAATGAATTCATCTAATATTTAGTGATTAACAACTCAAATCCTAGGATTTCATGTTAACCATTCAGAGACTAAAAGTTGTTGATTTTGAAAGTCATAAAGAAACCCCAAAGTATTGCCTGGCCTTTGCTTACTGACAACAAAACTGCATTCAAGGGGCATTCAGCAAAACTGCATTCAAGCAGTCATAGTATGCACTCAGTATCCTGCTTGGGTTTGGGTCTGATAGCTATAATTACCTAGCAAAATGTTTGTTATAAGCTGACTTTTGCACCATAAAACAATTTTGGCAGGCTGACTGTAATGCTTGAAATGATCTGTTATAAGCTGACTTTTGCAACTGTTAAGGGCGTCAAAAAAGTTGTGTTTGTTCTGGGAGTATTGCAGTTCAAAAATTTGTTTCTCAAGTGTAGGACTGCCCAAACTCCTTGTTGTTAGAAATATTTGCTAAGTGCAGCTTAAATGTATTAGGTGAAGGAACTTCAACCTAAGTGCAATTGTAAAAGGAAATGTAAATTATAAGTGAAGGGAGAGTCTAAAGTGGAGGGGGGGAGATACACCTTATGTGGCATTAAAAAGGTAACACATAAAAAGTAAGTCAATTAAAATTGTAAGCAATAAGTTGAAGAAGAAATAAAATTGTAAAACACATTCCTTTCATGCTAACTTGTGGCATTAAAAATGTAACACATAAAAAGTAAGTCAATTAAAATTGTAAGCAATAAGTTGAAGAAGAAATAAAATTGTAAAACACATTCCTTTCATGCTAACTTGGAATGATTGTGAAAAGTGTTGATAACCCCCAACTCATCCATCTTCAGGAAACTCACGTGTTAAGTTATCAAGAAAACCCAATCAATTGTTGTTTGTTAATCAGATTTGGTATTTGTTACAAAAGATTTGCCAATCGGTTTTCTAATTTAGATAAAAGAATGGAGAGAGACAGTGAATTGAAGAAAATGAACAAAGATGGTGTGAATTGATGCAATATGTGGTGTTAATTCAACATAGACACCATAGTATCAAAATAGGTTGCAATCACAATCTTTTATCCTAATCTAATGGATGGTTTGAAGAGGAAAGAGATGGTTTTGAAGAGACTTACCTGAATCACTGGATGTAGATGTGTTGTTCTTCCCTCTACACCTAGCCCTTCAAGCTCAAGAGGTGAGGAACAATATGAGGTCGAATAGGGTTTTGTTGAGAGGGAGGGTAAAATAGTCTTTTCCAATGGCATTGACCAATACACCAGGGAATGTAATCCCCATTCATATGGGTTAGGGTTGGAATGGCTATTACAATAGGGAATGTAATCTCCATTCCCATTACAACACTTTTTGGGCCAACCAAATATGGGTTTGCATTGGACCATTGTATTGACCATTACAATTACAATGGTCAATGCCCAACCAAACATGCTCTAAGGATCACTTAGGGCGTGTTTGGTTAACCTATTGACCGTCGTAATGTAATGGTTTGACCATTACAATGTAATGGGTCAAAGGCATTCCTTGCGTTTGGTATCACATAAAACGGTCGTAATGGTCATTCCCATTACAGATTTGGTTGTAATGGCCATTCCTACCTCCCCCCTATGAATGGCCATTACCATTCCCATTGTAATGGTCAAAGTTACCTAATGGCCATTTTTACCCTCTTCACACTCCCCCATTTTAACTAAGTGAGGGTATTTTTGAAAATAAATTTTACATTACCACCTTACCATTTTAAAAGTATACCAAACATACATATTCTCATTCCCATTCCCATTCTCATTTCTTACCCCAGTGCACATTTTCACGTGCACAAACATAGGCTAATTCAAAGATAAATTCCTATAGACTAATGTGAACAATGCTAATTAAGTTGACCCCACCTCACCAACGCACGGATGTAACATCAGTCAGCTTGTGGAGTCAATTAATATTCAAGATTGAAGGGACTTTGTTAACACGCAAGAGAAAAACGGTGTATGAGCAAGACTTTCACCTTTTAATAATATTTACGAAAAAAAATGCAAACTCTAATATTTAGTTCAAAAGTCATATTTGTTTGTGACAACAACAATGACATGGAAAGAAAGTATACAAAAGGTAACGGGGGGAGGTGAAGTGTTGAGATATTTAATTGGAGCGATTCTATGTGTGAGGGAAAGGGCGAGGAAACCAGCGAGGTAAATGAGGTGGTGGGGGGTGAACCGTTCACTCTCCTCGAGATGTTTTTCGTGCGTGTATCTCGAGGGGGGTGAACGGTTCACCCCCCGCCACCTCGTTTACCTCGCTGGTTTCCTCGCTCTTTCCCTCGACATTTAGAATTTCCCATTTAATTGTTAAGTGAAGCAATGACAATAAAATTTCAGAAATTCTAAATGTCGAGGTAAAGAGCGAGGAAACCAGCGAGGTAAACGAGGTGGCGCTCGAGATGTTTCCGTGCGCGCATTTCGAGAAAGATGAACGGTTCACCTCCCGCCACCTCGTTTACCTCGCTGGTTTCCTCGCCCTTTCCCTCGACACATAGAATCGCTAATAAAATTTTAAGGGAGATTATGTGTCTAAACTCTGACATTATTGGGTAAATCACATTTTGCAATCTACATGTGTCAATCCATCACATCATCATCATTTGCTACTTTTACGGAAAAAAAAAAAAAAAGGATTTACACAGCCAACTCTCTTTTTCTTTTCTCCGTCATCATCATTTGCTACTTTTACGGAAGAACAATAAAACCATCCATATACATACATAGTATGTGCTCCTACTATGTTCTTTATTCATATACATACATCATCACAACAACACCATCCATACATTCCCCCGTGCATTTATCATCTATACACCCATACATTCACTCATTCTCTTTTGCAGAAAATATTTCCCCTCTTTTTTTTTCTTTTTTTTTTCTCTCCCATCAAATCCTAAAATTGTTCCGGATCAACAATGGGGAAGGTGTACGTTAGATTGTTAATTAGCTCATAGTTGATGCAAGATGCCTCGATTTTTTTAGGAGCATTGCTACAGTGCATCGGGTTTTTGACCGGTATTTCGTCCGGTCCAAATCCTCACCATTCATTTTGCCTCGAGATATGTGACACACATATTTCGAGGCAAAATGAATGGTGAGGATTTGGACCGGGCAAAATACCGGTCAAAAACCCGGTGCACGTTTTTTAGTGAATCGCAAGCAATTGAAGTAGAAGATTGATTTGTAATAAAAAAAAAAAAAAAAGGCGGATGCAAGAAGAAGCTTAAGTGAGGCTCAACCAGCACCGAGAAGGGGAAAAGAAGTGGGAGAAGAATAACAATTACGAAGTTCGATGTTTGGCGAAAACAACAAAAGGTTGCAATGAAGGTGATGAAGAATAAAAAGACTCGCTGTAGTTGGGTGGCTATTTTGGGGCTTGTTGCACTCTTCATTGCTCCTCTCAAAACAGTTTCTAATCATGAGCTAGGTTTTACACTACCACTCTATCTTCTTAGTTATTAGTTATTTTTAGACAAGAAAACAATTTTGCGTGCTCCAACCATGTTTTATATTAGCATGCATACATCATCACCCACAACACCAAACATCTCTCTCATGCATTTATCATCTACACAACATTACATCCCCACCATCATCAACCCGCCTATAAATACACAAACATACCGACATTGCTTCACTTTTTTCAACTTGCTATTGCAAAAAAAAAAAAAAAAAAAAAATCCATCATATATCTCCCAATGAACAATGGGGTACATTAAAAATGTCCAATTACTTAAGAACTAACACAAGATTCCTTAATTTTTGAGCGAAGAGCAAGCATTTGAAGAAGATCTTTGTAACTCCTCGTCTGTTGGTTGTGCATGCGAAATAGAGGGAAGGCAAAACTAGTGACATGCCATGATAGACCGCCATTATAACCCTATGGATGCCTATCTCGTTTCATAAGCGAATGGAGCGTATATATCATTAATTAAGAGAGAGAATGCATGAGTGGTGAGTAGAAAGAGAAATTTCTACTTCGCGCAAACGATTATGCTCAAAATGGTGTCTGATTCACCATTTCAGATATGGTGGATGTTGGGATGATGATGTTGATATGATGCATGGTTCATAGACGGAGGAAGGAAGATAAAGAGTAATACTACGGTGTTTGGTCCAGGTGCCTGACACTGTAAATGTGCATCCACCAGCACCAAATCAGGCAACTAGACGAGGCACTGTAGAATTAGGGAAGATAAAAGAAACCCTGATTCTAGGGCGCGAGGGAGGGCCTCCCACCGCCCACCCTCTTTGAAATGAGTGGTGATGCACATCTCAAGGAGAATGGACGGTGAGAGGCCCACCCCGTGCCCTAAAAGAAATGAAGGAAAATATTGGAATGATGGCATGTCATATTTCATGCATACACATGAGTTTGGTTGGAACAATTATTATAATAATCAATAAACGAATTTTTCTAACAACTTCGTGGAAGAGAGGTACTTTGTTTCCCCATTTACACTCTCGAAAACAATGTTTTAGTTTGTGATGTTTCATTCACCACATGGCTCCTTTGACATTCAATTTCTTGAAGAGACAATTTTATAACCTACATTTTTCGCTATCCGAAGCTCTGCAATTGTTGTTTTGCCATGTCACATTCTCTTCAGGATGGGCATTGACCAAGGATGCACCAACTCTTCGAAAAATCTCTGTATCATGCGTCAAATATGTGTCGGACACGTATTGGACACGGGGTCAACGGTCAAAATTCGTTGACTAGGTTGGACACGGCTTGGACATGGTCCAAACACGGTCAAAATTCGCTGACTTTAAATTTTGCAAATAAATCAAAATCAGATAATCATCCTTCCTCCCACAGAGCCAAATCAAACCCTAAAGAGAGAAATAGAATCGATCCTTCACACAAAGAATCGATCCTTCACACAGAGAACAGAGAATCGAGAGACGGAGGTAGAGAGAAAGAACTCAGAACAAACGTCGATCGATTTCGAGTTTTGACTGACATTTCCTTCGATCGATTTTGATTTTCGACAGAGAGGAGGTAGATAAATCAGTTTCGACAGATAGGGATAGACTGATCGACGGGATCTATGGCATCCTCATCAACACCAGGTACCTTGATCGATCGATCCTGTCGATCGATTTCTTTTGTTTGTTTGTTTGTTTGTTTTTCCTGCTATTTTCTCTGTTATTTTTTTCTGCGATTTTTTCGATCAATCGATTCCTGAGATTGATTTGTAAGATCGATCGATCGATCGATTAGGCTGCGATTTCATTTTTTTCTTGCTATTTTCTCTGTTATGTTTTCCTGCGATTTCTTCGATTGATCGATCGATTCCTGAGTTTGATTTCTGAGACCGATTGATCGATTAGGCTGCGATTTCATTTTTTCCTGCGATTTCCTGTGATCAATCCTGCGATTTTGTATTTCGTTTCCTTTTTTCCTGCGATTCCTTATTTTTCCTGCGAATTCCTACCATTCCTTCTTTTTGCTGTTTTTCTGTTTTCTTTCTCTGCATATATATGAAAGCAAAGCATGCATGAAATACTTCAAATACCCCATATTTGAGCTTGCACCTATTGGCTGAAAACTAAATAAGAAACTAAAACTTGTTTTAGGCCAAGGAACTGGAGATGATCTTTGGAAGCATGTGACAATACTAAGAAGAAATGAAGGTGGGGGAAACCTTAGATGGAGATGCAACTTTTGTCAGAAAGAGTATACGGGATCTCTTACTAGATTGAAGAACCACTTGTTGAAGATAACATATCGTGGGATAGCTATTTGTGCCAAAATCTCCCTCATACAACTTAGAGAGGTGCGACAATTTGTTGATGAAACTGCATTGAGAGCAGAAAGTTCAAGGGTGTGAAGTGTTCCTTTACCTCCTTCAGTGGGATCAAGTAGTCATCCGCACCCGGGTTCAAGTAGTGGGGTGGTTGGTCCTTCAGTTCCATACAATGAACAAAGGAAGAGGAGAGTCACTAATAATCCTATTGCAAATGCTTTCAATACGAGTGAGCGATAAGAGTTGGATGCTTTGATTGCAAGGGCATTCTACTCAGCTGCATTGCCATTCAACCTTGCAAGGAATCCGTATTTTCAGGAGGCTTTCACCTTTGCAACGAATAAAGCAAAGTCCATTACTGGTTACAAGATCCATGGATATAATGCATTGACGACGACATTGCTTCAAAATGAAAGGGGCAACATTGAGAGGTTGTTGGAGGCAACAAAGTTCACATGGGTTACTAAAGGGGCAACAATTGTTTGTGATGGGTGGACTGATTCTCAAAGGAGACCTCTCATTAATTTCATAGTGATTAATGAGGGTGGTCCAATGTTCTTGAAGGCTGTGAACTGTGAAGGGGAATACAAAGACAAGTTCTTCATTGTTGATTTGATCAAGGAAGTTGTATGTGAGGTTGGGCCAAGTAATGTGGTTCAAGTTATAACCGACAATGCTCCAGTTTGAAAGGCTACATGTTTATTTGTTAAGAGCTAGTATCCTGAGGTATTTTGAACACCTTGTGTAGTCCACATTCTCAACCTTGCCTTGAAGAACATATGCGCTCCAAAGAACACGCCTGCAAATGAAAAGGTCTACAGTTTGTGTAGTTGGATTATTGATGTTGTTGGGGATGGGGTGCTGATCAAGAACTTTATCATGAACCATTCCATGAGGTTACATATGTTTAATGAGCATTCGAGATTGAAGTTGCTTTCCATAGCAGAGACACGCTTTGCTTCAAGCATAATTATGCTCAAGAGGTTGAAAGACATTAAAAGTAGCATCCAAAGTATGGTGATTGGAAATCAGTGGAATTCCTATAAGGAAGATGATGTTGAGAAAGCACAGATTGTGAAAGGAAAACTATTGGATGACTTGTGGTGGGACAAAGTCGACTATGTGCTTCATTTCACAGAGCCTATTTATTCAATGTTGCGGAAGGCTGATACAGATAAATCTTGTCTTCACTTGGTGTATGAGATGTGAGATGTTATGATTGATAAAGTGAAACAAGTTATTTACCGTCATGAAGGAAAGGAAAATACTAATGAGGAGTCGAAGTTTTTTTTTCCAATGGTGCATCAGATATTGGTAGATCGATGGGAGAAAAACAACACACCACTGCATTGCTTAGCACATTCCTTGAATCCAAGGTAAATAATAACATTGTTTTAAACTTTTTATTCTATTTATTCTTGAGTCTTGACTAGAAGACTAGAATTCATGAGTTATGCACTTAATGTTTATATATTAATTTGTGATTGACATTGCTTATATTATAGCAGAAAATGGCTTGAAGAGGATCCTAATCGTATTTCGCCACACAAAGATCCTGAGAGAGATAAGTGTTTCAAGAGATACTTTCCTCTAATTGAAGACAGAAGAGTGGTTATTACAGAGTATGCTAGGTTTTCAACGAGTACTGGACAGTTTGCAGAAGGTGATGCTGTACATAATAGAGCATACCTAGAACCTGATGTGTGGTGGGTTTCTCATGGTACCTGTGCACCATTACTCTTGAATATTGCTTTGAAGTTACTTGGGCAACCTTGTTCTTCCTCATGTTGTGAGAAGAATTGGAGCA
Organism: Berberis thunbergii; assembly: GCA_003290165.1. Lineage (NCBI taxonomy): Eukaryota > Viridiplantae > Streptophyta > Magnoliopsida > Ranunculales > Berberidaceae > Berberis > Berberis thunbergii. The sequence continues at coordinate 454,195 of QNQO01008044.1, read as the reverse complement.
CGTATAACAACATCCACTCATTAAAAAGAACAAATTGGCCCCACAACGAGTTGAAGATTTAGTGTATGTGCATTCCAACCTTCGTCTTTTGTTAAGAAGAAAACAAGAGTACAAAGAAGGTGAGACAAGGATGTGGGATGTCGCAGGAGATACTATTGATTCGTTGGATTTGGATGCTACTGGAGTGCTTGAGATTGCCAGTCTTTCACTTGATGAACCTGAGCTAGAGGTTGGACTGTTGGATGAAGAAAATGTGACAATTGATCCGCTAGTTAATGAAGAAGAAGAGATGTAGCCGCCTTGCTGGTGAGTTTTTGACATGATCAATTTACATTTTATTTATATTATCAAGTTAATGAAATTATATTGCTTATGCTTTATGAGTATGACTTGAGCAGTTGAGCTTGACTTTACGATGCATTTGTAAATTTGAATGAATTTGAATGTTTTATTGATATGTTTGGATTATTTAATAGTATTATTAATTTATTTATGATTTTATGTTCTTTTTATGAGTTACAAAAAAAATATATTAAAAAATTAAATTTGACCGTGTCGCCGAGTCCTAGTTTTTTGAAAATTGCCGAGTCGTCGTATCGTATCCGTGTCCGAGTCCGTGGCAGGGACCACTCAATTCACATTAACCTCTTTGATCTCTAGAGTTGAAAGTTTTGGGTCTCACACATGTCACAAAAATTGTTGTCTAAGGGAAAATTTTTATACCATCAATTATGACAATTTTTATTCTATTGATACACAATTAATTAATAAATTGTTATAATCAGTTAATCAATTTGATAAATTACAAGATAGTGCTTGTATGAAAATTTCTTATGAATGTCTCTGTCTCAATCTTTGATGATCATGTTAGAAGAACATATGAGGTTCATACTTTGAAACCTAATAAAACCTATCAAATCTTTATAATAGGTGGGAGAGCGAAAAATTGAAAACAAAATTTGTGTGAGTTATATATGGATGCCGAAAATTCTAAATTGCATTGGAAATTCGCCTGGATGGTGCCAAGCACGTGCACCCACGAGGTGCTAGTCACGTGGCAGGTCTTGGAAAAAAAGTTTAAAACCCTTGAAACCCTAGATCCCTCATTCAATTGAATTTCACTCTCGAAACCCTAAATCCCATTTTCACCCTCGAAACCCTAGATCCCTCATTCAAAAGAATGTCACTCTCGAAACCCGAGATCCCATTTTTCACCCTCGAAAGCCTAGATCCCTTATTCAAAAAATTTCACTCTCGAAACCCTAGATCCCATTTTTTCTCACATTCAAAACCCTAGATCTTTCACTCGCTGAAACCGATTCTTCACAAAGGCTTGCTCGCGGGTACGGTTCAAAACCAGTGTTTCAACAAATATGCTAAACAAAAGGTAAGTCACTCTGTTTTTTAAGCATGAATCAATGGGAGTCATGAACTCGGTTTTAGGAGACTCACTAAGCATGAATCAATGGGAGTCATCAACCCTAGATGATGTTTGTAGGAGACTCACTAAGCAAGAATCAATGGGAGTCATGAACTCGGTTTTAAACTCAAAGTCACTCGGTTTTAAACCCTAGATCGAGAATCAGATCTAGGGTTTCCATTACATGTTGACCCATCTCTTGTAACAGTCACACGAACTTGATTGAATCAATCAAATGTTTGAAGACTTCCAAGTGTTTGATTGAACACTCTGTTTCATGAAGAATTCTGATTTTCTGATGTGCATTCATAATTAACAACGATTTTGGGTGGGGGTTATTGATATGGCATCTATAGATTACCCTCTTAGTAATGTTTTTTTCTAGCAGCATTTCTGATGTGTAAGCATGAACTGTTTGTCTTAGGGGTGGGCAATGTCGGTTCGGTTCGGTTTTGAGCCCCAAACCGCTTTCGAACCGATTTCATTCGGTTTGCCCAAAATTCAAACCGAAACCGAATTTTGTATTTGTAAATCGATGAATTCGGTTTAACCGAATTTCGGATCGGTTCGGTTCGGTTGGGCCAAAATTTCAGGCTCAAGCATTTGAAAGACTTTCATTAAAACATATCTAATTTTTTTACAGGCGCAATTTTTTTATAGACCCAATTTTTAGCCAAAAATTGAAAACTTTGAGAGAAGAGGGTGATTTAGTGCAACATGGTGTATTGCAGTGCATTTGTTGCACTAATCAAGTATTGACACCTACTTGTTATTTAGTTATTTATATATATCTAATTAATCGGTCGGTTCGGTTATAAATCGGTCTGTTCAAAACTGTAAACCGATTTCGAACCGTTTATAATCGGTTCGGTTTAAATTATTTTCTTTCTACTCATATTTCGGTTCGGTTACCGAACCGAATTTAAAAATCGGTTCGGTCGGTTAACCGAATTTAAATCGGTTTTTGCCCACCCCTAGTTTGTCTAGCAGCATTTCACCATGAATGAAAGTGTTGGATTTCACTACTAATGTAAGCATGAACTGTGCGTTTCTAGCAGCATTTCACTACTAATGTGTTTCGGAGTATGGCATTTCACTACTAATGTGTTTCATGAAGAATTCTGATTTTCTGATGTGCATTCATAATTAACAACGATTTTGGGTGGGGGTTTGAGTATATGACATCTATAGATTACCCTCTTAGTAATGTGTTTTTCTAGCAGCATTTCTGATGTGTAAGCATGAACTGTTTGTCTAGCAGCATTTCACCATGAATGAAAGTGTTGGATTTCACTACTAATGTAAGCATGAACTGTGTGTTTCTAGCAGCATTTCACTACTAATGTGTTTCAGAGTATTATTATTAAGAAGCTTCAAAAGAGTATTAGATTGGTTTTAGAACCTACGCTTGTGTTGCATCCATAAGCTTTTAACAATTATCGTACGACTAAAATCTGTTGCTTTGCCAACGCAAGAATGGCATACGAAGCTTATGTTGTTTATCGTGGGCATGTTCCTGGAACTTATGTTATTTGGTCAAGTTGCGCACTACAAGTAAACGGGTACAAGGATGTTGTCTACAAGAGTTTCAATTCAATTGAAGAAGCCATTGAAGATTATGAAATGTGGAAGGAGCATGAGGCGAGAAGAGAAAGAGAACAAGAGTCGAGAAAAGAGCATCAGTCAAGAACAAGAACAAACGACACTGAAGAGGTGGTGGACCAACCAAATAATGCTCCTGAGGGTCGTGGTGATCAAGCTCATGAAAACCAAGTCAACGATCATTGGGCTTTTACTAAGGACCTAATCAACAATATATTAGTGGTAGTTTTATTGATTCTTGTACTTTTGTTTTTTAAGATTTTGGATGGTATGTGAGATGTAAATGAATTTGTTCACAGTTGTAAATGATTTTGGATTGTATGTAATCTGTGTTGCTTATAGTTATCTGTTTTTTTTTCAGGAATGAAAGTGACTTCCATATTGCTTTGCATGGACTTTTTTTTCTTTCCAGGAATGAAAGTGCAATCTGATTGACATGGTGTAATCTGATATTGCTGCAAATTAGCACAAAAAAAAAAAAAAACAGACATTGCTCATTCTTTTCTTTAAGTTGCATGTGTTCAGGAAATGTGGTTGCATAATCTGATATTGCTTTGCTCTGGCATTTGGCTTGCTTCAACTGCTGGCTAAATACAGAATGAAAGTGCGGGAACCATGAAACTGGAAATTACATATGTATGGTTGTCCATGAAACTGGAAACTGGGAATTAGATTTGCAAGTAAGCTCTATGGTTGTCCAGGGCGTTATTGTTTGCTCTGGCATTCATGCATATGTATGAAAGTGTTGGAAGCACCATTATTTCACCTTGAAACACCAAAATTGCACCATGAATGAAAGTGCTGGAAGCACCAAACTAGCACCATGAATTGGAAATTAACATGAACTAAAATACCAAAAGTGCCGGAAGCACCTAAATAGCACCATCAACTGAAAATTAACACCTGAAACACTAGAAAAACAAAGTTTACACCTGAAACACTGGAAATTACAGAGTTTACAGCCTGAAAAACTCTGCATATGCAAATTACATGAAACTAACACTGGAAAAACAAAGTTTACAGCTGAAATTAACTCTGCAATTACACGGAAATTAACACTGAACTCTGCAATTACATTTGAATTAACACTGAAATTAACTCTGCATATGCAAATTACTGAAATTTCAGAGTTTACAGCCAGAAAAACACTGGAAAACACCCTGAAATTAACACCTGAAAACCCTGGAAATTAACACCTGAAAACCCTGGAAATCAACACCTGAAACTAGACTAAAAAACTGAAAAACACTGGAAATTACATACCAAATTCTAAGTGTTTACACCCTAAAAAACTGAAATTATAAGAGTTTACACCCTGAAAAACCGAAATTACACCCTGAAACACTGGAAATTACATGAAACTCATGAATTGCAACCATGAAACTGCATGAACCGCAAAATGGATTGTCACTTGTTTATCTGTCATGAACTGCAAGTCTGCAACCATGAAACACTGGAAATTAACCTGAAAAATGGATCCTCAATGCTTCCATTTCTCTGACACTATGTTTGAATGATCTCTTTAAGGGTTGGAGAATTCAGATACAATCTCTGAACAACTCCATGTCGTTGTTAGAAGTTGGTCGCTGAAAAAATAAATGATTAAGGCTTACAATCTTTATGTGGTCATTAAAATGATCATAAGCAGGTAAATTATATACCTGTGTTATAAGTAAGTAAACCTGACCAAGTCCATCAATTGTAGCACTAAGTTGTGAATAATATGACCCCATACTTTCATCCTTCAAAACGACAAACACGTTAATCATAGTGAACAATCTCCCTAAACTCAAACAACTGACAACTGCACTTAATATTGAAGTCCTCATCATTAAAATAAACTTTAAAATTGATTGATCTGTATGTGTTTCCTATCAACCTGTCTTCCAAAACATAAAAAACCTGAAAGCCATCCAACTCGTTGACATGATTAACTGTACAACATAATCTTCCCGCAATCTCTGTTTGAAACTCCTTAAATTTATTTGTGGTGTAGGCAGCTTGAAATTTTCTCTCAAATTCGTAAGGAGTAATGCAAGGAAGCCAACGGTTAAAGGATCTAAAGTCTTCATCAACTTCTTTTTTAACCTTACTTCGTAGTGCATTCTCATATTATTTTACAAATTGATTTATAATGGTCTTTGAATTTACATAACCATCGAAGAAAGCATTCATACTTTCACTCCTTTGTGTTGAAGACATCCCTGCCAAAAAACTATTCCTCTGAAATGTTGGTACCCAACGAATTCTTTCATTGTATAATCCACTCAACCAATCATTATTTTGAAGGTTAAATTTCTCAATGAACCAATACCAATATTCTTCAAACTCTTCATGAGACAGAGAATCATAAACTGCTCTTTGCATTGCAAACTTTAAAGCCTCGTATTGATTGCAACCCGACAGTTTTTCAGACAACTTTTTCATAATATGCCATAGGCACCATCTATGGTGTGTGTTGGGAAACACAATTGCGATGGCTCTCTTCATTGCTCTGTCCTGATCAGTGATTATAGCATCTGGAGCACGATCATTCATACACACAAGCCAAGATTTGAAAAGCCAAACAAACTCTTCTACTGTCTCACTATAGATCAATCCACATCCATCAAGTATTGACTGATCGTGATGATTCACCCCAACAAAAGGAGCAAATGGCATTTCGTACTTATTAGTTAAGTACGTAGTGTCAAAAGTAATGACATCACCAAACTCCTTGTAAGCTGCTCTACTCTATGCGTCAGCCCAAAAGACATTTCTTAACCTCCCTGTGTCATTCAAATCCATCAAATAGAAAAAATCAGCATTGTTAGCTTGCATCTTTTGAAATTAGTTATGAAGTGCCGACGCATCCCCCTCACCAAGTCTCAACTACCTTATTTTATGCAGATAGTTGTAACAATCTTTTTGGGGAAAATGTCATATTATCAATCCCACCAGCTTCAACCACACACGAAGTAAAACTCGTATTTGGCCTAATGCCCGCCCTATCATTATATTAAAGCCTCTTCTTGACATATTGGCTAATAACTCGATTTTTAATCTTAGCCTTACAACCACATCTACCAATGGGACACAATTTTATAACACTTTCTGCTTTACTTTTTGAATTTTCAGTCCGACCACATGCAAGAATAACATATCTAGAATTTCCATCCTCATCTTTTTCAGTCGCCTTTACTTTCACTGGAAATCCCTTTTTATTACCATAATCATGATAATACGACTGAAACTCATCAATATTGTTAAATTCCATCCCTATGCAAGTCTCATCTAAAAATTCTTCATTTTTCATACATTCATTATTTTCTAATGTATCCATCCCTGAAAATATGAAAAATTTAACACAAGCAAAACCCCATTAAATCTCTGTCACGTATGCTGGATAATTATTTTTGAGAAACTATAAGACCTAACACAACTCTAGAATTCAATCACAGATCATTCAGTAATGAAAGTATTCGAATCAATGCAACTCAAAGCGTGTCAAAATAATTACAAACTAGCAATATACAAATGACACTACACCACTAAGGTTACTTCATACAACATCAAGAGGCAACAACTTCAGGAAACCACATGCTTGCTAATTGCATGAAAAAAGTGCAGATATTATTTAGAATTTTCGCTGATCTAACATAACAAAAACAAAGCACAATAAGATTTCCTCCCTGAAATGAAAGCAACCAGATAAAAAAATCAACAAAACTCTAATCTAATAACACTACAGTCATTAGAGAAACAACAATTGGATAACCACAATGCAACTTTTTCATCATTAACTCGAAAGCAAGCTTCATGCATCTAATCCAATCACACAATTAAAACAGTAGAAAGAGAAGTGGCAGCGGTGGAGGAGATAGAAAAGTGATGATGAAGAGAAAGAAATAGAGAAAAATACTGGAGGAGTGGAGGACGAGTTTGGAGCCCTAATATGTTTTAGCGGGTTTGGAGCCCTAATTTGCTTTCGACGGAGGTAGCAGGGGTGGAGGAGGCGCAGTTTGGAGAATGGTGTTTTCGAATTTTTTTTTTTTTTTTTGCCCTTTCGATGCCTTTGAAGTGGCATGTGCTTGGCACCCGCCAGGCGAGATACCAGGCAAAACACTAGTGCTCCCTAGCATTGCTCACTTCAAGTTCAAGTGTTCAACCACACATACTCTCAAGTTTCAAGGGGCCCTTAGAAAGCAATGGGGTCTGTTTAGCAACTCAGGGTGAACCAGTTTACACAGAAGGACGCCACGTTGCATCTGATACTAATCTCTACGGTCAAACCGATATGTACTACTCAAATACTTCCTTGTCTACTCACGGCAGCTATCCATCTATACCGGCGTACATTAGACAGACCCCCCTTCATTCGAAAGAGGAAAGTTAACGCTACAACATCCTCCTCGAGATTCCATGTCGACAATTCAATTCCATCTACAGTGAACCCTTGTATCACTATCAAAACACCCCTGATCTATAGTTCTCAAGATTTAAATTAGTAAGGGTAATTCCGTCTAAAGAGCCTTAATATTGCCTGGCAGAATCAGTATTCTTGTCTGACATTATCGTCGAACGTCCGTATATCAGATGCACAATGGTCTTCTCTCTCCACTCCACTGCGTTTCCCTCTCTCTCTCTCTCTCTCTCTCTACCTAACCAACGATGGGCTTCGCTTCTGAATCTACCTGACAATATCAAATAAAACCGCTCGCTTTGTTCCCTCGTCAAGCAATCCAACCTCTTTTTCTCTCTCTTCAACCTCTCTCGCTCGCGGTCTCTCCGTCTCTGCAAGACTCGAATTCATTCGTCAAGATCTCTCTAAAGTTGTCTGTTACTTCCATGGACATGACGTCCATCTCATCACCACCGCGAACTGTTGAAGAGATCTTCAAAGACTATAGCGGTCGACGAACCGGGATCATCCGTGCTTTAACTTACGGTATAAACTTGTTTTAAACTCTACTCGTCTTTCTGTAAAACCTAATTTACCGATCTGATCTGTTTACTTTGCTTTTTCTTGCAGATGTCGATGAGTTCTACGCACTCTGCGATCCAGGTATCATTTGGTTCTTCATTTCTAGGGTTTCGTTGTGAATTCGAGTTATAGAGTTAATTAATTACTATTATTAGGAGATAGAGTAGAGGTTAATGAAATTTGAATGTGTTAATAGAGAAGGAGAACTTGTGTTTGTACGGACACCCGAACGAGAGCTGGGAAGTGAATCTTCCAGCGGAGGAAGTTCCGCCAGAGCTTCCAGAGCCTGCTTTAGGGATTAATTTTGCTAGGGATGGTATGGTTCGCAGAGATTGGCTGTCGTTGGTAGCTATGCATAGTGACTCATGGTTGCTCTCAGTGGCTTTCTATCTTGCTGCTCCTTTTAATCGCAACGAAAGGTTTTACTTCGGTTTCTCACCTTTTTGTTGTCTGTCTGTGAGCTTGATTAGCTGTTTTGCTGAATTATTATTGGTTTATCTTTCATGGTTACCTGCGCATAATTTCACATCAAACATGCTTGTCTGAAATTGTTGCGCATTGCATTAGTACGATAAGGGTTGTTAGAGTTATAGGGTCTGAATTATACTATGAAAGAGCGATAATGGTGTGATTGAAGTAGTGGTGTTTATTAATAGAGCCCTTCTAGGGATCAAGGGAAGGAGCGAGGGCACATCTCGAGGGGTTACGCCCATCCCTTGCTCCCTTTTCCTTGCTCCTTCCCTCGCTCCCTAGAATTTTCGTTATTAATATGTAATTAAAGTACTGATCTCTCACTGGGATACGTACTTTAACTTTTAGACACCAAAAGAGTTTGAGGTTATGCCTATTTTACCAATGTTAGTCAATGAGTCAGTTTGACATTCCATTTTTTTACGAAGGAGAAACAAGACCTTTTGTGATATTAATTGAAAACAGGAACTTGACAAATAATTTTCAAGCACTTGATTGGATTGTTTTATTATTGTGATATTAAAGGTACTAGAGATAATAATGTTGGTAATACATTTCGCACACTATTATCAAAACTGTTGGAATCAGATCGCAGGGGAGTGATGCAAATCGTTTCAAAATATTGAGTAGCGAGAAAACTCGATTGTACGATAGTCACTCACGATTATGGCTGAACCTTAATCTGATTTTGAATCCCAATCCCAGTTTACCAGCTCAAAAGAAAAGGTTGGTTTGTAGTGAAGAGTCGGGGAGGGTGTGTGGAGAACTGGAAGATGTTCTATGCAATTATTATTAGGAGTTACGGAGCATGTTTAGGTGTCTTTCCAAAGGTAGATGTCCTGATAAGGGCAACATACCTGATTTCCTTGAATGGCTGCACACGGTGAAGGTATCGTTGGCAAGTATATTCCACTTAACCAAAGTGTTGGAAACCTAAATTGGCAAATTTTGAAGTATTTATGTTTTGTCTAGAGACTTCTTAATTTGGTAACCCAATTAGGTAGGTGGAAAATTTTTATATGGCATTTTTCTCAGTAAACAAAAGCCGACCACTTTTTTCAAATTACACCAGCTGAATTATTTTATTCAATTATACATTCATTGTGCATATTCTTAGCATTTATAACTAATTCACTATTTGATTTCTATTCCCCCTTACGTTTTTATATGATTTACGCATCATCCACACTTAATTCTGCTTGTTACAGTGTATAAATGTATTGTGATATGGCGGTTAAGTTTCAAAAAGTCACCATGAAATATCTATCCTTTAAACATGTAGGAAACCTACTATTTAAAAAGTCAAGATGAAACTGTGTTGAGATGTGTCAATATTTCTAGTGAATTAGAATCCACGGGTTTGCTCATTGATAACCCCTCTTTGTTATGTCGTGGTTGTTCTCTCATGGAGGCGCAGCAGTTGACTGTACATCTAGCAGTAAAGCACTATTTTGGTGCTAGCCGCGGGAGCGGTACCACTTCCATGTGAGACCATATCCGCTTTCTTTTCCATTGCAAGTAACTATCAAATGGTTCCTCCTTTTTTATCGTTGACCTAGTCTTGGGATTGATTTCGTGATTTGTTTTCATGGAGATGAACACACACGATTAGAGCAAATAATTCTTTTGCTCTCTTGATAGCATATGCATATCCAAGGTTGAAGAAGCTTCAGTGCGCCATAAGACACTAGAAATATCTCATCCCTTTGTAAACAAATCAACCATGCAAGTGGGAACAATCCAATGAAAAAATAACTCATTCTGTAAACGTGTGTTTGCAAACACCGCTGCATTAAATTCAATGCATTTGTTTTCCGCATACCAAGCACAACCGGAACACTGAGTTGCTGCATCGCAAAAATGACCAGCTTGGCTTTTATTTTCCATTTTAAATGAATTTTGAGCTTCTCACGTTGAAGGCATTATTCAAAAGGCACAAGGATGGTGCCAACAGGTCAACCTTGAATTTTAAATGTTTCCATGAAACATGTCAAAATAGCACTTTTTGACGAATGGTGTAATCCTGTCTTATACCATAAAGTCCATAAACAATCTTCGGTATTATAGGACCCCAATGTCAATATGTTATAAAGACGTCAACATCTCCAGATGTCCCTCTTTATTATGCCATAGAGCTGACAAATGTGAGCAACTAGTAAGGAATTTTTATTTGGAGTGGCGTGGACGGTAGTAACAAGTCATGCTATCTGCTGGGAAAATGTGGCCTTCTCAAGGAAGGGAGCGGAATGGGAACTATAACTTTCAAAACACGTGAATATGGTACTTGTGGAAAAGTGGTATGGAGATATAGCGAGTCGAAGTAAGAGAATGAGGGCTTATGGTGGCTTCCCCCTCATCCTAGGTATCCTCATGGAACACACCTTTGGTGAATTGCTTACAATCTTCCATAATCTTCCACTCCTTGAAAGGTGTTGGGTTTGTGTTTGGAGAACAGGTGGGGTGAGTGTGGGTGGCGTTCAACGATAGGTTCCCAAGTTTTTTTCAGGTCAGTTGGAAAAGGAGGGATTAATCCAAGAATTCGCTCATGATGTCCCCAGGATCTTCATCCAAGTGGAAATTTTAATAAATGGAGAGTTTTTGAAGATGCTTGCTTTGGTGGTGCCTTATTCGAGGGAGGCCGAGGACAATTGGAGATGGGATATGATTTAGGAATGATTTGGCTTGTTATTTTGTTTGTGACATTTGCAATCACTTTGTGCTTTGGGTGTGTATTAAGTTATCTCAATGTCTTTTGTGGATGTGTTACAAGAATAGAATTGCAAGGCTTTCATGAGGGGGTGGATAAGGCATTCTTGGGATATTTGAGGTTAAATGAACTTCACTTAATGTTCAAGGGATCTGGTGGTGACACATTTTTGCCATTCTACGCATTGGAGTTTTGAGCTCTTTATCTTTAAAGGCATCTATTTCGTATTTAATTGGGGTAATCTTTTGTTAGGTCAGTTGCTTTATCCTCGTACTCGATGTTGTTGTGAATAGAATATAAACAATGAAGGGGGAACACTCGACCCATCTAAAAAACTTTAAAAAAATTAACTCCAAATCTCTCTAGTTGGTGTACGATATAGTAGTTGTTTTTCCCATGGACTGGCAAAAAAGAAATGCATGTCCATAACTCCATATGAGATAAAACACTTCTTCGATTTTTACCAATGAGATTGTCCACATGAGGGATATTCTACTAGAAATCCTTTTTGTGTATCAATTTGATATGAACTGTGTTAAGGGTCATACTTCTTACTATTCTTGTATGAGAAACATCTTGTTTTTATTCCTTCTCAGCCCTCATCAAGTTAGAAATTTAATCCAATCTCTCTTGGAGTTCAAAGAATGGATTCAAAATAGTGACTCATTCTACATGCCCAAACTTTTTCACCATCTCCTTTGTACCTCAGGCATAACACAAGCAATCTAGTGTAAGAAAGATCTATTGCAACACCATGACTGGAATCCAAGTTATGTTTTATTTCGTCCTTCACTGTTGAGATCAGTTCCTTGCTAAATGGACTCCTACATTGTGCTATTAATGCGGCCTAAAATCGGCCAAAAAATGGTATGCAGGGCTGGACCGAATCGCACAGGGTTGACTCGGCCAGCTTTAAACGGAACCAGTAAAATCGGTCAAAAAAACGGTAAAAACGGTAAAAAATCGGTCTAGGTAACTATAGGTGTTCCAACCTGCAAAATTAAATTCATTTGATTAATTAGTAAAATAATATATGACTATGATTACTTATTTACACCCTTTTGATTAATTATTTATTTTGTAATCTATGACTATGATTAAATTTTAAAAATATATACTTTGAAAAAATTGTCTGCATAATTTCGCTTAGTCCCGCATAATTATGAAAAATCGTAATACGGTCCTGACCGCTTTCCGCATTAACTGCATAGCTCCTACAAATTGGAAATGTTCTAGCAATACTTGAGCATGGGATTCTAGGATGACAAGGGAGCCATCCTTTATTATTTGGTTTTCTAATATCCTTCCAAAGATCATTCCATGTGGTGTATACCTCCCATGGAATGTCAAAAAGCGTTTTGTTCATATGGTAAAGGGGTCTTATGCCAAATCTTTTCTCATTTAGTGTGCAAACCTATTCTGTTATTTGCATAATTGCATGGATTTTGCTTGATTTAAAAAAAAAAAATTCATTCTAGCACCATCTCCATGGCAGATAGTGCATTGAAGAGACATGTCATATAGATGGGATGCTTGCATGTCATATAGATAGGATACTTGCGAAGGTGTTCATGTTGAGAGTGATTCTTGCTTTTCAATTTCTTAAGGACCAATAGTTACTCTTTCCGATTTTGAAGAAAGTTGGTGGGATTATGGTTTATCTAGGGATTTGGATGAATTGAGGTTAGATTAGGAGAATTTGAAAGAGTCGAGGATCTATGGAAAAAGAGGTAAATTCGTGGAGATTTAAAGGGTGTTGTCGGATGTTCTACTTTCTCAAAGGGTTGCAGTTGCTGTATAGAGAAGGCATGGTAAGACAGGATCTATGGTGGAGCATAGGGTGATTCTGACATTCTCGTATATGTTTGTGATGAAAAGGGAGACTGATATGCACTTTTGATGTAGGCACAGTTTAAGGCAAATCTTAACTGAAGGTAGATGAATGGAGGTTAGATCAGGAAATTTTGGAGGAATCAATTAGATCTATGGATTTAGGTCTTGTTCGTAGACAAAGCAGATTTAGAATTGTCTTTCATTCCAAGGCTTCACGAATTCGAAGTGGAAGAATAACTGAAGATAGAAAAAGAAAAAGATTGGATTGATGTAGGGCTAGGAATTTGATAGGTAAGTTCAGGCAAATTGAGGTAACTTGACTTGCATGTAATGGGAAAATGTTGGACATTAGATGGTGGATCTGATTTGTGCCATGTTGATAAGCTTTTGGAGCAAGTTCTTAATTTTTTTGCCTCAACAAAAGAAATGGGTAAGGACAGAACTATAAATAAACATGTTGTTGGAGATGCTCTTGAGCATCTGCTAGAAGAACACTTTAGGTTTCTGTGTATCGGTATGTATAAGTTCTTGAATGCAAACACATAATAGTTAACAGATACTGCCATGTATTTTTTACAATTCAATGTAGAAGACTTGAACATATTTATAATGTTTTGTGTAGCTTGTATTATGCATCCAATGTATATACTAGAGATGCCTAGCATCTATTACTGTAACTTTGATCAATTTTACACTAAAGTGCTTGCTTTCAGTGTTGCTTATTTAGTTGTCCGGGACTCACTAGTAAGCAATAGCATATCTGGTATATTTTCTTTTCCCAATATAAATATCTGGTAGTTTGTCAACAGATCAAAGATTGCTCCAAGTCTTGACAATTAAAATAAATGACACATTATACCACTGGTATCATTGATTTAAAATATCTACAATTCAATTAATGATACAAAATTAGTGAAATGAAGACATGATTTGTTACTTTCATTTTTATTTTATTTTTTTGTTTCGGTTGGAGCTAAAGTTTGTAGCACCTAAGCATCATGTAGTTGTGTAGTTGATGGATGTTTGGCATGCAGTCTCTGACAATTTGTTATATTTGGTATAATATTAGTCAGTGTTCTAAAAAGCGTTAGGCGGTAGGCGGGCGGCAAACAGATACCTAGCCCCCAGGGCTTAAGCGGGCGCCTAGGCGGTTTTAGGTTTTGTATTATAACTTTAATAATTTACAAAAGTTAAGCATAATACCTTATCGATTACATCCAATTTAATGCCAAGATACATATGCAAAATTTAAAAACATGAAAAATTAATAATCATGAATAAAATTTATTAAAACTCAAATGAATGAAGTTGATCATGGTGGGTACTTTATACAAAATTGAATTTGTGGACAAATATCCCAACCTACTCTATTTTTTTTCAAATTGCATGAATGGGCTCAGTCATATTTGATAAAATCTACATTACTAAAATTGGTACCAGATCCTTTGAGAATTTCATTAAGTAATTATCCTTTGCTACATTCAGACATATACTGAAAAAAAAATAATTAAATTGTTTATTTTCAAAAAAGGGGAAAGAAAAATAAAATAAGAACACAATCAGCCTTATTTAAAAATAAAAAAAACTCGAGCATGCCACCTAGACCCCACCCAACCATTAATCTGGGCTTTTTTCTAACGCCTAGCGCCTAGGCCGTTTTTTAGAACACTGATATTAATATCATATAGATATGCCCGTTTTTAGTTTTGAGTACAATGATAAGATGACCCTTTAGTTTTACTTTTACAGACAATTGTTAAGATAACATCAGAATTCACATTCTCTGGGACTTTTTTTGACAGGAAACGTCTCTTCAGTTTGATCAATGATCTGCCTACCGTTTTTGAAGTTGTGACGGAAAGAAAGCCTGTGAAAGAGAAGCCAAGCGTGGATAGTGCAAGCAAATCCAGACTCAGCACAAAGGTAAGATATATAAAATTTTGACTTGGACTACTATATGTTTACACCTGTCGACGTATTCTAACATAGCATTACGATGGGCAGAGATCTGGTGAAGGACAGGTGAAAAACAACAAATTGGCCGAGGAGGCATATGGGGAAGAAGAGGATGAACACAGTGAAACTCTTTGTGGAAGTTGTGGTGGAAATTATAGTGCAAATGAGTTCTGGATTGGGTGTGATGTCTGCGAAAGGTGGTATCATGGGAAGTGTGTGAAGATTACACCCGCAAAGGCTGATAATATAAAGCAGTACAAGTGTCCTCTTTGCAGCGGTGCTAAGAGAAGCAGGCAGTAGTAGTAACTAAAACTCCTGTTGGAGGATAGCATTGTTTGGTGGCTGACGTCGGAATAGCAGTGGTAGTAAGGGTTATTAGGAATGGTTAATTGTAATGTTTTACTTAATGTTTTGAAGGGGAGACGAAGTTAACTGCTTTTGTTCTTGTTTACGTTGTATTCAGCTTAGTTTATGGGGTTTTAATCTTGGTTGACATATTTTGTTTTGGTAGGGCAGTTTCTGTTTCTAGTCGAAGTTCACATTCTCTTTTTAATATGTTTCTATACAGAAACACTGAAATGGTGTTTGGAACCAGAGATTTGCAGGTCCCAGGCAGCAGTTACTAACTTAACAGTTTGTTGTTCTACTCACTGATGATCTGAACATGCAGACCAACATGGGGTTTGAGTTGCCTGGGAAGATGTTTTCTGTGCATTTTATTTCGGTGATTCTGATAAGAATGATGTACAAAGAAATTGTACACTAGCACCATCTTGTATGACCTGATGGATACAGGAAGGCAAAGCCTCTAATAGGTTTTTAAATTGCAAGCACAATTCGCCTATGGCATTGAAAGCTAATGTTTGGATTAACTGACGACAATAAGCTGACAATTATGGAAACAATCAATTCCCAAGATAACAAACAATTGGCAATAGAAAACATCCAAACTGCTCAAAATTCTGGCACAAGCTACAGCATATTGCCTAATAAATTTTCTTATATATTCTTTTCCTTTATATATAAACCAGCTAACATGTAAAAAGGCCAAAATCACCAACCTACTGGCTTTTCTTGTAATGTGAAAGAATTGGGATGATATTTTGTGCAATCCAAAATCAGGTTGAAGACACTTTTTCACCGTTGATAAAGAGAATTCACGTTACGTAGTTTAGATTTCTCTTCTGACGAACTTTATACGCCCACTCTCAATAAGGGTCCAAATTAAAGATTTTCCCATGCGATTTCTCAGTGATTTAGTAGCAGGATATGATGCACATCAAATCCTTTGGTGTTATATGGTGCCATCAATATTTTCACTGTAATGTGGTTTTAAAAATCAATCGTTCTACCTACCTAGGTTTTGCAATAAGGCTGAGGTGTGCATCCACATCACCAACTGAATCAATGGCCTTGATTCTCATGTGAGGTCCGTTTAACAAAAAACAAAACAAAAACTCAAAGGAAAAAAAAAAAAAAAACTTGCAATTAGACCTAGCAATGGAGGATGGAACCCAACGAGAAATGAGAGATGCAATTTTACGTCATCACACGCAACTATGTTTATTAGAATGCGTATACTTTTAAGCCATTACATGTTTCAAGCCAATTAAGGCCGAAACTGTGCACATAATAGGCCAATTAGAATCCAACACCAAATTGTTCAATTATGAGTGGATTCCTCCACTTTTTGGTCATTCGTGGTCTTTTCATTTTGACCCTTATCTTTGCATGTGCCTTCCAAGAATTTTCATAAGGCTTAAATTAGCCATATTTTGTGATATGTAAGTGTATATAACGTATCTCGAGGATAATTTAAGGATTCTAATAAAAACCACATTTTTCATCTTCTTCCTTAAATAAATTGTTCTTAAACATCCACTCATTTTGAACCTGAGCCACCATTATCATGCCGACACCCCACCTCCATGATTGCCCCCCCCCCAATCTCATTGATGGAACCGAACCACCACCTCATCCCACCACCACACCGTAGCCCTGCTCCACCTCCAATTGAATCGCCACTACCATAAAAGCGATGTTTAATAGGCCACTAGTTGTTACAATCTCCTATTTTCAGGCTCATTCAAACAAACAATGAGATAGCAATGGGAACACACATCTTCCCCGTGTCAAGTTATGGTGGCTCTCAATATGATATTGGCAGCAACTACTCCACACCACCATAACTTTCTCACACCACCATTGCGTTTTTTTTTTCTTACTTACTCACACCACCAATAAATATGCTAAACCTAAAAAGAAACCAAAAGCAAATTAAAAAAAACACAAAACCCAAAAAAAAAAAAAAAAAAAAAAAAACGCTCCTCTCCCTCCCTCGATTTCTCGCACTCCTTGGTGCTCGGCGACCAAACTTTACTTCCTCGCAAGCTTCGTTGTCCTCATCATCCTCTTCCTATTTGCAAAAACCCCAAAATCACAAAAAAAATAGCAAAAACCCTTGGTCTCCTCATCCTCTTTCGCTCCCCTATCTCCCCCTCTTCGGTTGCATTCCATTACATTTCACTTGGAACAATTTATTTGATTTTATTAGATAGAAATGAAAATGTTTAGTGAAGTTGATGATGTTAGAAATGAAGATTTTAAGGGTGAACAAGAGGGCGAAGAAGATGATCAATTTAATGAGCAAGGACAATCCATTTCAATGGAGGTAATTTGCATTGAAAAAATTTCCTCTAATTTGCACCTAATTTTTTTTAAAAAAAATAATTGATTGATTATTGTATGATGCATTGGTGCATAGGCATTTCTAATGGATGTAATAAGTATGGAGATGCCTTATAACGATGTTGAAAATCCATAGACGAACCATTTAGAGGTAACCACCCTTTTGTTGTTAAGTAAATTAAAATTTTAATTAACATATGAAACTAATTATAAAATGAATCATTATGTAGAATGATAATGGTAATGTTTATGGAAGTGGTGACAATTACAATGAAGAAATATTATTGGCACTGGTAGTCGATGATAATCACTTATTTGTTACGGATGAGGTAAGAAAGTTTGTGTGTTTTCGTTTTCACCATTTTTCATTATTATAAATATGTTGTTATTAACAAGTTTTAATTTTTCTTTTAGATATTCTCATTAAGGTTTGCATTGATAGCTTGGGTCTAAGGCATCGGTAGAGATAATAACATAGTTGTTATTAATACTAAATCGAAACCTGCTAATTAAATATGGAAGGGAATGATCCATTTTGGTTGTGAAAGAGGAGGGAAGCCCGATAAAAGGTTAAGGAATTATGTTCAATCAAGCAGTACAAAGAAGTGTGGCTGCAAATTTTAGTTGATAGGGATCCCACTGGAGAATGACCATTGGATGTTGCAAGTCACATGAGGAACCCACAATCATCCTCGATCAGAGTCACTTGTTGGTCACTCGTTTGGTGGAAATTTGAATGAAGGGGAGATGATTTATGTG
Organism: Berberis thunbergii; assembly: GCA_003290165.1. NCBI lineage: Eukaryota > Viridiplantae > Streptophyta > Magnoliopsida > Ranunculales > Berberidaceae > Berberis > Berberis thunbergii. The sequence continues at coordinate 435,796 of QNQO01008044.1, read as the reverse complement.
CAGAATATGGAGAAGTCGAGTGTGAACCCTCACCACATCTTGTTTCGGCCAGAAGAGATGTATCCAAATAATATCTCGAATTTGAAGCATATTTACAATGTAATTTGTCGGATAAAGGCACTCCAACAAAGAGGCAGTACGATTTTGCAACATACTCTAGAGTTGTTGAGGGAGCACAAATACATGGAGTGGCACACTATATCAAGGGAATAGAATCACCAACCTTTTTTGGGTGCATCCAAAATCTATTCATTTGGTAAAGTGTTTTCTACAAGTAATGCTTATGGATTGCACATATAAAACGAATGGCTATAGGATGTTGTTGTTTGAGATTGTTGGTGTGACCTCGACCGGAAATACCTTTAATGTTGCATTTGTTTAATGTGTTCTGAGAAGGAAGAGTCATACGCTTGGACATTGGAAAAACTTACAAGAAATTTTGAGCCAGACAACTTGCCAAACATGTTTGTGAGTGATAGAGAATTAGGTTTGATCAAGGCTATTGAGCGAGTTTTTCCAAAGGCAAGGAGATTATTGTGCACATGGCACATCAACACAAATGTTGAGAAAAACTACAAAAAAACACTTTGAGGACAATGAGCGATGGGCCAAGTTTATAGATTCATTTTCAGAATTGTATAGATCAAGTACAGAAGATAAATGGAACAATGCCACAATTGAGTTTGATAGAAGATGGACATCATACCCAAAGTGTTTTGAATATCTCAGGACAGTTTGGTATCTCCATAAGGAATACTTTGTCAGTGCATGGATGGATACAATTATGCATTTTGGCTAATGGACAACCGATCGAGTTTAAGGTGCACACTCAAAGTTGAAGCACTTGTTGGAAAATTCACAAGGTAAATTCCTTAATGTCTGGACAAGGTGCATTATATGATCAAAATCCAATTGGTAGAGATAGAATCGTCATTTCAACATAGTCTCACGAAGGTGAACACTGACTATATGTTCAGTTTATTTGGCTTACTTCATGGGTCGGTGGCATACAAGGCTAATGATTAGATCAATTCAAAAATTCAGAGGTGTGAAAATGTATGGGTTGACCCTGTCAAGTGTGGTTGTGTGCTTCGAACGACTCATGGATTACTTTGTGCTCATGAACTTACAGGTTATCTAGCTCCCGACCCACAGGACAAGTTCTAGTACGTACCATACACAAGTATTGGCTTCAACTTGGCACAACACCTATTCGTGCATGTTGCGATGTGATTATAGACCCAATGGTCGATGCCCTTATGAATAGGTTTAATGAGTCAACTCATGATCAGAAGTTGGTGATGAATAGGAAGCTTATAAAGTTGGTTCCTAGGGTGACAACGTGATTATTGAACCATTAACACTTGTGGCTGGAAAAGGGAGATCTAAAAAAAAGAAGTTGGCTAAGCACAAAAGGTCCACAAAAAAGGATCCATCGGGATACGAATACGCCATGACACAAGAAGAAATGAAAGGCAAAAGTAAGAAGTTGTCAATAAAAAAAGAGAGGCCGGAATTTCATAACAATAGATTGATGAGACAAATTTTGTCTTGGATACGGGATTATATTGACAACATTGACAACGTTCTAGGCGTCGAAAACTGTGGCTTTCGATGCATAGCCAAATTCTTTCATTACGATGATGAAAGCGGTTGGAAACAAGTACAGAAAGACCCACTGATAGAACTTGAAAGTAATGAAAAGTTGTGGTTTGCAATGTGGCATGAGTCAAGGGTCAAGGTTTTCAAGGATGCTTTGCTAATTTCAGAAGGCCAGATGCGAATAGACAGGAAAAGTTGGTTTATGGGCCTCGATATGTTAGAGCTCGCAGCGAATCGTTACCAATGCATCTTTGTTTGTTATGGGAACCAAAACATGACCTGTTTTCCATATGTTTACCCGACACCACAGTTTGATGAAGGACGCGTTTATTTCATGGCACACTTAGCTTAGAGCAATCACTATATTTTCCTTCATATGCAACCAAACCCACTGTTATAGTACCAACTTGGCCGTGTCACGTGTTTCCTTTGGCAATCTCGTTGAAGAGTAGTTTCGTCCAACTCGATATTAGTGCGACAATGGTGAAGAACAAGAATAAGAAGAATGTGAAGAACTCAAACAAGGTGGTGACCATATTGGACTGATGCACATATTGTATTTTGCTAACCATTATTGTGATGAAAAATGTAAATGGCAAATGAAATTTTTTTATGACATAGAGACCATTGTTTTGTTAGAAAAGTCACTATTTTTTTTACGAAAGATTTGTTGGTTCGAGTTTTTGTTAATATATTATATGAAATTTGACTCTATTTAGTTTGAGTTTTTGTTTATGTTTGATGCGACAATGCGAAATCAGATAAATGATTAGTTTGATGCGACAAAGAAAAATCAGAAAAAAATTAGTAAAATTTAGTTTGATGCAAATATACGACTTGTATGGAATTCACATAAAAGATTAGTTCGGAAGACTTGTATGGTTCAAGTTTAGGTTTGATGCGACAATGCGCATAAACTTCAAAAAACTAAGTTTCACAAAACAAATTTTCTGAATTTCAGAAAAAATATGCAACTTTTTGTTCTGTTCGTAGAGAACAATGCCGGCTTTTTGAAAAAGACCACAGGGTTCCAGGCAAACATATTAATTTTTTTTCAAAAAAAATTATTTATGGCATAGAGCAATGCAGACTTTTTCAAAAAGTCCGTAGAGTTTCAAAAACCTTGCCTGACCCTCTGCAAACTTTTTGAAAAAGTATGCATTGCTCCATGCGAACAGTAAAATTTTTTGCTTGGAACCCTGCAGGTTTTTCAAACAGAAGACATGATAAACATGTTCTTAGCCATTTTCTGCTCTCTGTTCTTTTCCCTTTTCTTATTAGAATGTAGGTCGTCTTTGACCTCTATCACCTCGATCATCCCCACCGACATCATGACCAACAGAAGACATGATAAACGTTCAAATAAAAGGAAACAAATACTTCAAGACAAATTTTTTGTACAATAAATTCTACTAATTTTTAACCAATACTTTAGCCGATTAGGATGTAAAACAACATTATATATCTCATTCACCTACATTCTAATAAGAAAAATACCAATTTGGAGCCCTAGTGACCACCAAATCCGTATTCGCAATCATTTTCATTACCAAGGGACGAATTAAACAATTAATGCACAAAAAACACAAACCATTCTACTTTAAAGATGGAAACAAATACACACATGCACAAAAGCAAACAATGGATGATTCACTTACAATCTAAACAAAAATCCTAAACCTAAAAACATAATGGATGACTCACTTACAAAAGAGTTGGAGGTGCAAGAGAGTCGTGTTTTGTGTTTGAGAGGTGGTAGTTTTTAGCTGTTGTGTTTTGGAGAGTTTGTAAGGGTTTTGATTTTGAGCATATTTTGAGAAATTTTCGAGGGAGGGGGAGGAAATTTGCAAGAGATTTGAATGTGGGGAGAAATTTGCCAAGAGATTTGAATGTGGGAGAGGGAATAATTTCAAATGGGGGAGGGAGGAATCATTTGTCGATATGAATGGGGAAGGGAAAAAAAGTTGGGTTTTTCTTTATATAGGTGGTGTGAGAAAGTATGGTGGCGTGAGAAAGAAACTAGGTGGTGTGGGAGAGTAGGATGGTGTGAGAAATCACTAATGGTGGTGCGGAGTAGTCGCTACCTATGATATTAGCATTCTTGTCTGAAAGGTAAACACCATGTGCTCCCCAACACATTTTGAAATAAACAATATTAATCCAAAATACAAATTGGATAATTTAGCTTCTGTCATGCAATGTTCAACATTAGAAATTGGATCAAGTACTTAAGGACCTTTTTAGTAATACTCCAAGGCATGAAAGTGCAAGTTAGCTGTATTTTCAGGAACTGGTGGATGCAATTTGGGAATGATCATGTGTTATGGTATCGGCCTGCCTTATTCTTCTCATATTTGGCTGATAGTGCCTCCATGATTGAATGGTGTGGAGAGGTTGTGAACTCAGAACCAGATGGTAAACACACCTCAACCCAAATGGGCAACTGTTATTTCCCCAAAAAGGGTTCTGTAAGGCAAGCTACTTAAAAAATATCCTGGTTGTGGACTCTTCCAATAATCTAAGTGGACTATTCCAATAATCTAAGACCCCCTAATGGAATTGATAGATTTACTGAGCAATCAAACTGGTTGGGCATGATGGTTCATTTTCAAATAAGGAGGAGGTTGAAGAAGATGGATTGGGGGTTTGATTGGAACCCTTTTAAATCAACCTTGAGATATGGATTATCATGTGGGAAGGGTAGTTCAAAAAATTGGAGGCGCATGTGCTTGGAGTGTGTATTTTATAACGGTCAAGACGACATGACTTGCGTTGACCAAAAAGTGTGATGGGGGGGGGGTGGGATGGCAGTGGGGCGGATTTTCACGGATATCCGCCCCACCCAATCCGTTTGGGGCGATTTTGGATATGGCTGAATGGGTTTTCGGGTGGTTTCGGGTATCCAAAAAATATCCGTTCACTATTCGGGGCAGATACGAATTTGGCCATATCCGCCCCGCAGGACCCGCGGATATCCGTTTATACTGCTCAAATTACTATAATACCCCTATCAAACCATTTAAAAAAAAACCTAAAACTAAAACCTCAAATCCGCTGACATCTCACATCTACTGACCTGACCTCTCTTCCACCTCAAGACACAAAATTCACAGAGCAACTCAGAAATCAAATGAAATCTGACCTCTCAAACTCAATGAAGAAACTGAAACTCGCATAGAAACTCAAAGAAGAAAGAAGGATACGCAAACGCAGTGCAGAGAAGAAAGAAAGAAGAAACTCAAGTCCTCTCCTCAAATCCGCTGACATTTACATCTACTGACTTGACCTCTCTTCCACCTCGAGACACAAAATTCACAGAGCAACTCAGAGAAATCAAATGAAATCCGACCTCTCAAACTCAATGAAGAAACTGAAACTCGCAGAGAAACTCAAAGAAGGAGACACAGACGCAGAGAAAGAAGAAAGAAGAAAGAAGAAAGAAGAAAGAAGAAAGAAGAAAGAAGAAAAGAAGGAGACGCAGCAGACTCTTCCACCTCTTGATCTCAAAGAAGAAAGAAAGAAGAAACTCAAAGAAGAAAGAAGAAAGAAGAAAGAAGAAAGAAGGAGACGCAGACGCACCACGCACCACGCACACATTGTTGATCTCTTCCACCTCTTGAGCTCTTCCACCTCCAGACTCCTATCTTCCTGTCTTCCACCTCTTTAGGAAGGTATGGCTCCTCTCTTCTTCGTTTTTCTGTTAATTTCAAATTTGTTTTAGGGTTTTGTGTATTCTTCTTCCAATCTTCTAATCTTTTGTAATCCTATTAAATCGTTTAGGGTTTTCTTGTAATCCTCTTAAATCGTTTATGCAATTTTCAGTTTTCACCATGATTTGGGCTTGATCTTCATTTTATATGCTGGCCCTTTAGATTCTTACATGCTACACTTGGATTCGAGAGGACTAGAGGAGAATTATTCTTCATCTCAACAAATTTCAGCAAATAGGTGAGTCTGTTAGAGATTGGTTTATCTTCATTTCAGCAAATTTCAGCAAATTGGTTTATTCTTCACACTTGGATTTGAATATTATAAAGGTTGGTTTTAAATTTTTAATACACCTCTCAAGTTGTACACTCTTGTTCATTTGTATTTGACAAAACACCCTAGTATTTTGGAGTTGTCATAGTTTCGGAGGCACCAAGTAGCTTTATAACTGTTTTTATTCGTATTGAATAAATAATTAATATGATTTTATCGTCAAAGTTATTACACTGTTTAATCGAGTTCCATGTATTCTAACTTGATATTTTCCTTAATTGCATCCAATGTTTTGATTCATTTGGATTTCTTTTTTATTTTATATGATTTGCTAGTTTTCTATTTGTTCCATTAGGATGTGTTTGATTTGAACATGTAACGAGTTCATGGTACCTTTCATATCTCAATAGGATGTTTGATTAATAGTTAATTTTACATTCAAAACAAAAAGTCACCAAAAGCTAGCTACCCATAGAAAAATAATGATGTAAGGGGTAAAGAAAATTACGTTGCTTGACAAAAAAATTAATACCATGACGTTATTGTCATTATCCAATTTCAGTGCACTTGTAAATTGTATAGCACATCTAAATTAAGCTAGACAAGAGCTTCAGCCTTCAGCACACGTTTTCTACTCTTATAGTCTAAGCTCAAGATGCGTAAATGTCGAGGAACAATCAAGCTTCAAACCTACGACACAAAACAAACATGACATGGCTGTAAATGTGGCACATTGATGGCACTAATTATTCAAACATGTACATAATTCCATAGTTTTTTATATTTTTCAGTTCAAACTCCTTACTCTGACTTCAGGCTGAACAACACAATGTATTTTGAGCGATACAAATTTTTTGGGCAACAATAGCTTCCCATAAAAAGATGATTTTCTATTATGGTGTAGATTATCTAGACTCTTATTCCCTTATCTTGGCTTGCTACCAATCCTTTTAAGCTTGATTATATGTTAATTAGAAAGAATGTTTTAGTGCCATATTTTGGTTCCTATTCTCTTTTATTGGTTCATTGAGTCTTTGACATTTGATACAAACCCTTTTATGTAGAAAATATTCAAGAATGAAGATGTTGAAATTGTCAGAACGTTGATTTTAGTATTGGTGCACATCAGATGCTATGTTGTTATGTCCACTGCTTCTAAAGGCACCTTTGAGAAAAAAATAAATAGTGGATGCGAATAGAGATTCTTACATGGGGGGTGGTGTAAAGTGATGGTTGACAATAGTGGAATAGAAAGTTGCCTGTAACATTACCTAACATTTTTACCCTAATTGGTGACTTGAGAATAGCATTGAGGATGATTGTTCAGTCTTCCCACCAAAGACGTTAAATTGCCAAAACACAATTTTAACAACAAAACATATTGAGTTCCCCTGCTTTCTAGTATATTTGATTTATTTTTTGCATTTATTTTCTAATGAGTTCCCCTGCCTTCTACTACATCACTACCTTTCTACTCTTATAGTCTAAGCTCTAATGTTTTTTTTTTTCTTGATGTATAGAATATGGCAGAAGATCGCCCCAGGTAAATTGAAACTCAGCAATCTACCTTTTTTGATTGGGATGGCCATGGTAATGACTCTCCTCAAACACCTGTGAGTTTGAATTCCTTGCCATCACCCGAGGTACAATCAAATCCCACTCCTCATGATGTTGCTACTCCCAATGTTGAAAACAATACTGATAATAGTAATGTTCATCTACCACCACTACCACCAACAAGAAAAAGAAAGTTTACATCTGCAGTATGGAATCACTTTACATTGATTACCATTAATGGTTTAGATAAAGCTAAATGCAATTATTGTGGCACTTTGCTTGGAGGGGAGACTAGGAATGGCACAAGTCATTTAATTGACCATAGTAAAAGATGTCTACGGAAGAGGGGTAGTCAAGTGGACATACGACAATCTATATTGACTGGGTCGATTGTTGTTAGTGCTTCTGGGTTCGACCAAGAGCTTGCAAGAGAAGCCGTTGCAAAAGCAATTATATTGCATGAGTACCCCCTTTCAATGGTTGAACATTATGGTTTTAGAATGATGATGGGTGTTATCCAACCACAGTTCAAGGTAGTGTCTAGAAATACCATAAAAAGTGATATCTTGAAGATTTATGATTATGAAAGGGTGAAGACAATGAAATTGTTGGAGAGGAACAAAAGTAGGATTGCAATTACTACTGATATGTGGACTGCTAGTGATCAAAATAGGGGGTTTATGGCTATCACAACACATTTCATTGATGACAATTGGGCATTGCAAAGTCGTATTATTAGGTAAACATGTTTTTCTGTTAGTAAACATATTTTTTTCTATTTGCATTTGGGCATTTATTAATTAATATGTTCTACATTATTGCATATTTATTGCTAGGTTCGTTTATGTGCCATGCCCTCATACTGCTGAAGTTCTTTGTGATGCATTAATGGATTGTATGATGGATTGGAATTTGGATAGAAAGTTATCTGCATTAACCGTAGATAATTGTTCAACCAATGATAGCATGATCATTTTTCTGAAAAGGAAGCTAGAGCTAGGCACCATGATGCTAGGGGGTGATTTTTTCCGCATGAGATGTTCTGCGCATATTTTAAATTTGATTGTTAAGGATGGGTTGGAAGTTATAGGTGATGGTATTGAAAGAATTCGGAATAGTGTTGCTTATTGGTCAGCCACGCCAAAGAGGGAAGAAAAGTTTCTAGAGGCAGTTAGACAGTTGAGAATTGAACGTGGCAAGAAGTTGACTTTAGATTGCCAAACAAGGTGGAATTCAACTTATTTGATGCTTCAGACTGCTATCATTTTTAAGGATGTCTTTCCTAGACTAAAGCAACACGATTCACAATATAAATCGTTGCCACGTGATGAAGATTGGTTGCTTGCATGTGAGATGTGTGAGAAGTTGAAATCGTTTCATAAAGCAACCGCAGTATTTTCTGGAACAAAGTATCCTACGGCCAACCTTTTTTTTTCCAAAGATTTCATCGATTAAAAAGTCATTACATCGGTTTCATACTTCTAGTTATCCGGTGATAAGACAGATGGCATCAAATATGATTGAAAATTTTGACAAGTATTGGAATGCAATCCATGGGACAATGGCCGTGGCAACTGTTTTAGATCCTCGTTTCAAAATGAAGTTGATTGAGTATTACTTTCCCAAATTATATAATCAGGATGATGTACAACAAAAAATTCAAGAAGTTCGGAACTTGTGTTTTGAGTTGCTAAGTGAATATATGAGTGCAAGGCCTAGGGCAAGTTCTTCATCAGATAGTCAGTCATATGTTAGCTAACCACAAAATGCAGTTGATGATGATGATCTTAGTGAGTTTTTTGTGGATTCTATGTGGAACTCTGGGGATGGACCTAATAGTAATGTCAAGTCGGAGTTGGATTACTATTTGGCTGATGCTGTTTTACCTCCAGAACAAAATTTTGATACTCTTAATTGGTGGAAAACTAATGGAAGCAAATATCCAACTTTGAATCGGGTTGCCAGGAAAGTTTTAGCAGTTCCAGTCTCTACAGTTGCTTCGGAGTCTGCATTTAGTACGGGTGGTAGGTTTGTCAGTCCACATCGCAACAAGCTTCATCCAAAGTCATTAGAAGCTTTGATGTGTGCGCAAAACTGGTTATGGAGTGATATTAGAGGTAATAAAGTCTTGCTATGAAATGTCTTATTTATTTTATGTTTGCTATTTTTTTTTGAGTAAATTAATATAACTTAACATTGTTTATCTTATGACAGATGAAACTTCTACTTCACTGTATAGGAGGTTCACCTACCAAGATGATGCAGATCCTCTTGAGGTATATAAGTATTTAAATGAGCTTATAATGAACTACTAATGATATTTTAGGCCTTGCTAAAAGAAATTATTTTATGTTGTAAGAACAAAGTTGCATGTTGGTTTCATGAATAAAAAGTTTTGAATATTTTTTGTATTTGAAGGACTTGATGGAGTTAATGTAAAACAACGACAATTTTTCTATTTGTTCTCATATAGTTATTTTTTTCTTATAGAAACTAACTTGAAATTTTTTATTTATTTCAGGTTGTGAAAGCTTTTGTAAAAACAAAAAAACAAAGCGTGATAGGAGGATTTTGTTGGTTGTTATCGTTTTGTTGTTGTTTTTCTTTCACAATATTTTGTTTAAATTTTATTGTCAAAATGTCAGTGGATGATTGTAGATTGTTATTGTTGTTATGCTGTAAAATATGCTACTGTTGCAGTGATGGTTAAAATATGTTGTTGGTTTGTCGCCTATAAAATATAGTGTTGGTTAAAATATGTTGTTGGCTTGTTGCCTATAAAATATTGCAGTTATAAAATGTTGCAGGTGCCAGTACTTATAAAATGTTGCAGGTAGTACTTATAAAATGTTGCAGGTGCTAGTTGCTGTTATTGCAGTGTTATTGGCTTATTGCAGTTACAAAATATTGTGAAAATTGTATTAGGCGGGGCGGGGCGGGGATTCACCACCCACCTTTAAATTTAATTTTATGAGGATATCCGGGGCGGGGCGGATATCCGTAAATCCGTTTGGGGCGGGGGCGGTTTTGAACATTACTGATAAACGGATATGCAGGGCGGATTTTGAGCCCCGCAATCCTGAATGGGGCGGGGATGGATTTGCTTAAATCCGCCCCAATCTGCCCCGTTGCCATCCCTAGGGGGGGACCACTAATATTTGAACAATTTTGTGCATGTCGGACCCTAATTGGCTTATTATGGTAGGGATCCTCTAAAATATCCTAAAGAGTATATCATCTGTCATATTAAAATCCTAAAAATTATGCAAGTACACCAAATACAAAGTTAATGGAAGTCATCCACTACCAAAATTAATTCATTAAAATCATAAATATTCAAGTAGATCAAATCATAGTGTTGTTAAGTAGCTCAAAATAAGTCTGTGTCATAGTAAATGATAAAAATGATGTGAATTCAAGTCAAACAAATTTTGAGGCATTTTCACCAATTGTTCATGTTACTGGTTTAGTTCAAGAGTTTTGCAATGCACCGTATGCTTGCAATTGGCCAAATTTTAAAATAAAAGAAGCCATGTTTATTAAGATTTTACATGCACCAAAATAATACAAGATTATTCACCTTAAAAAAAAAAAGGGGTTTAAACAGAAAGAGAGGTTTATAATTCCTCTACAAGTGCAAGCTTAAAAAGAAAAAAAGAGAAGATTTGCCTGAGACGTGTCTCTCCCCACCTTCGAAATTAATCACTGAATGTAAATGACCTAAAATCAACGTCTCTCATTGGTTACTTAGCAAGTTGCTAATCACAAATTATTATTTTTCCTTTTTCTTTTCTGGTTAAACGGACCTCAGGTGAGAGAATCAAGGTCATTGATTTGGTTGGTGGTATGGATGTACACCTCAGCCTGGTTACAAAACTTGATTGAAAAACTGGATTCTTAGCATTTCGGTTTTAAAATAAAATAAACCCCCCCCCCCCCCCAAGAAAACAACTATGATATTTGATACAGTCGTTTTTCGCTTCCTGTTTTGACCTAGTCCCGCTGACCTGCTGACTTGCACAAGTAATGCACGTGAGCCACGAATAACCATTGTGGTGGCCTATGACAGTTTGATGCTAAAGTCAGACATGGATCTGAGGAAGGTGTAATGTTGTAACATGGAATTTGTAACGTACCTTAGCTTACCAACCTCAAGTCTTATTTATAGTGCAGGAGTCTTGGTTCTACCAGACCATCGTAGGCGTAGTTTATGAAGGAGATCTTCTTGGAAACCCTTGTCTAATTAGGAGTCGTGCTGTAAGAGGGAAGTTCCCTATTAGCCTTGTGTTCCTAGATACGCGGGAGATAGCTCCCAATCCAAAAGCAATCCGTATAAGAAAGTTTCCCTGCGTGGAATGTGCTCTGGTATTTGCTTCTTAGTTGGAGACATAGAGCTGTTGTAATTGTCTTTCCGAAGGTGATCATCGAGATACTTGCCTTAGTAGGACTTACGGGTATTGAGGATAGCTGTGAGACGTGTGGGCCTAACATGTTATAAGAGTTCGGGTATGGTGGACTGAATTAGGCGGGCTTAGTACAGCTTGGGCCGGATCAATGTTGGACTGACGCTGAGGCCCGTAATTCCTTGAGATCATCAGACACGCGTATAGCTTAGGGATGTGACCATGCTTATGTATCATTAGCTACTCCCCTCGAGTTAGTGGGCCGTCACATTGGTTTGTTAAGTCATTTCTTGAAAAAATGCATCGCTCATGATGTTTGAGTCTGAATCGTTGCTTGAGTCGTGGGATGCATTAATTGAACGTGCGTCGGTTCAACGGACAAGAGGCGGGAACCTAATCCCTATTTAGGTCATCCGTAGTGCAGAATCTGATTATTTTATTTTCTTTGCTTATGAAGATACTACTCTGTTAATCTTTTGATTTGGAAAAGATTGTCCGTCATCTTCATGGCTCAACAAGACCTTCTTGATGATGCAACCTTGGCGAAGGGCCTATAGTTTTTTGAAGACAGGTTGTTTTCTGAGCCTGGCCTCGTTAAAATTTGTACAAAGTTTGGGGTTCCCAAGGAACTGCCATTGTATATCCTGAAGGGTGACTAGACGCCAATGTCGCCACCGACGGGGTTCATCTGTTTGCATCGTGGGATGCTTCAAACTGGAGTGTGTTTTTTTGTTCTGGACGTGATTTGAGAATTCCTGGACCTCGTTGGAATTCCTTCAGCCCAAATGGGGCCTAATGGATATAGGATTATCCTCCTCATTCTGATTAGGGCAAAGGAGGCTGGAGTCCGTGTGACTTCGCAGGTAATCCAGTTGTTGACTTCTCCTTGTTTGAAGGGTAATGTTGTCTATAAGATGACGTCGCCGACCTGCTTCAATAATTTGCCAGACTACTTTAAGTTTTGGCAAAAATATTGCTTCTTGGCCCCTGCAGATTCAAAGTACTTCCGATTTCAAGGGTTGTTCACTCGAACGAGAGTTCAGGCCGTTCTGTAATTGTAACTCTTTCTTTTGACTTTGCTATGCTTGATTGCAGGTTGGCTAATCGTTGCTAGTGTTTCTTCGCATAACGATTTCCCACTACTCCCCTTACCCTAGAAGAGCAAAATACTATAAAGACATTCTGCGGCTTTTCAATGAGGAATGTGGTGGATGTCATAAGCGTCGCCAACTTCATCCGTAGTAGACTATGGGACAACTAGTACATAGCCCCTAATATGTATCGAGCATATCAGGTTAAGCTTAAAATATGGGGCCCCTTCTAGTAAGAGAAAAGCTTCTGGGGACAAAGCTCTTGTTCTGTCTAGCATGGAGGAGTTGTCTGAGACGCTTGCCTCTTTTGTGAGTTTGAAGAGGTACCGTGTCAGAACTGGGTCACCTTCTGAAAGACCCGCTCTAGTGGGAGAAGAGCGCGAGCTTGACCGGTTGTCAGGGAGGAGACTGATGTACCCGACTGGGAGAAAGATTACATGCAGTTTGCAGGGGTTGAAAATAGGTCAAATATTAGTGAAGCACAGGTCGAAGCTTTGAATGAGCGGCTGGTACGGGTTGCAATGGTGGCTTCTGCTGGTGTTGATTTGCGTGGAACCATTCCAATAGAAGGGTCCTGTGAAGATCCACCTGAGGTTGTGGAATCTGATTGTCCTGTTGGTGCGCTATTTGATAGTGGCCCTGGTGGCACATGCCAAGTTTCATGTAGTCCGCGTTGTTCACTGTCTCGTTCCAGGCCACAGCTCGAAGTGTTGGAGGGTCATTTGGATAATTTTCTTCATCTTTCTCTTCCAGATCACGTTGGGTCATCTCACGCTAAAGGGTCAGTTGTTCGTGACAAGGGAAAAATCGCGGATGACAGCCTGGGAACAGTGGCAACTGCGAAGGGTGGTGCAGGCATGATTCCTAATCCGAGAAAGCTTCATAAGGATGCGCAGATAAGCCTGTTTGCACCAGACTTGGTAAGGATGAGCACTCAAGTCTGGCACCAAGAGGTTGACGTGGAGTATGCTTCGAAGAAGCATATAAGCAGACGTCATAGCTGTTTGATGGATTGTGCTTCGAAACCCGAGGAGGATACGCTATAAAGGTGTATGTATAAGGGTTTAAAGTACCCTATGCTGGGTATGTCTCACTTGAGCTAGGTGGTCACTGCTGGGATGGAAGTCGAGGCGGCTCGTGAGAGGGTATACCCCATGGAGCGTGTCTTCTCGCACATACAGGCGTTATACTCATCGGTGGAATCGGACCACCACCTCATCCCACCACCACACTGTATCCCTGTTCCACCTCCAATTGAATCGCTACTACCATAAAAGCGATGTTTAATAAGCCACTGGTTGTTACAATCTCCTATTTTCAGGCTTCATTCAAACAAACAATGAGATATCAATGGGAACAAACATCTTCCCTGTTTCAAGTTATGGTGGATCTCAATATGATATTGGTAGCGACTACTCCACACCACCATAACCGTTTTCTCACACCACCATTGCGTTTTTTTTCTTACTTACTTACACCACCAATAAATATGCTAAACCAAAAAAATAAAACCAAAAGCAAATCCAAAAAAATGCAAAAACCCAAAAAAATGCAATAACGCTTCCCTTGATCTCTCGCACTCCTTGCTGCGTGTCGTCCCAAACTCGGCGACCAATATTTACTTCATCGCAAGCTTCGTCGTCCTCATCCTCCTCTTCCCTATCTCTTCCTATTTGCAAAAACCCCAAAATCGCAAAGGAAAATAGCAAAAACCCTTGGTCTCCTCATCCTCCTTCGCTCCCCTATCTCTCCCTCCTCGGTTGCATTCCATTACATTTCACTTGGAACAACTTATTTGATTTTATTAGATAGAAATGAAAAGGTTTAGTGAAGTTGATGATATTAGAAATGAAGATTTTAAGGGTGAAGAAGATGATCAATATAATGAGCAAGGACAATCCATTTCAATGGAGGTAATTTGCATTAACAAAATTTCCTCTAATTTGCATATAAATTTTTTGTTCAAAATAATTGATTGATTATTGTATGATGCATTGGTGCATAAGCATTTCTAATGGATGTAATAAATATGGAGATGCCTTATAACGATGTTTAGAACCCAGAGCCGAACCATTTAGAGGTAACCACCATTTTGTTGTTAAGTAAATTAAAATTTTAATTAATATATGAAACTAATTATAAAATGAATCATTATGCAGAATGATGATATGATAATGTTGATGGAAGTGGTGACAATTACAATAAAGAAAGATCATTGGCACTGGTAGTCGATGATAGTCACTTATTTGTTACGGACGAGGTAAAAAAATTTGTGTGTTTTTGTTTTCACCATTTTTCATTGTTATAAATATGTTGTTGTTATTTACAAGTTTAAATTTTTTTTTTTAGATATTTTCATCAAGGTCTGCGTTGATAGCTTGGGTCCAAGGCATCGGTAGAGATAGTAACATAATTGTTATTATCACTAAATCGGAACCTGCTAATCAAAAATGAAAGGGAATGATCCATTTTAGTTGTGAATTATGTTCGATCAAGCATTATTGGGTTCACATCAGTAAAGAATTATGTTCGATCAAGCAGTACAAAGAAGTGTGGCTGCAAATTTTAGTTGATAGGGATCCCACTGGAGGATGACCATTGGATGTTGCAAGTGACATGTGGAACCCACAATCATCCTTGATCAAAGTCACTTGTTGGTCACTCATTTGCTGAAAAATTGAATGAAGGGGAAATGATTTATGTGTAGAATATGGAGAAGTCGGGTGTGAACCCTCACTACATCTTTTTTCGGCTGAAAGAGATGTATCCGAATAATATCTCGAATTTGAAGCATATTTATAATGTAATATGTCGCATAAAGGCACTCTAACAAAGAGGCAGTACGACTTTGCAACATACTCTAGAGTTGTTGAGGGAACACAAATACATGGAGTGACATGCTATTGATCAGGGGAATAGAATCACCAACCTTTTATGGGCGCATCATAAATCTATTCAGTTGGTAAAGTTTTTCCACAAGTAATGTTTATGGATTGCACATATAAAACGAATGGCTATAGGATGTTGTTGTTTCAGATTATAGGTGTGACCTCGATCGAAAATATGTTGCATTTGTTTTATGTGTTCTGAGAAGGAAGAGTCATACACTTGGGCATCGGAAAAACTTACAAGAATTTTTGAGCTAGACAACTTGCCAAGCGTGTTTGTGACTGATAAAGAATTGGGTTTGATCAAGGCTATTGAGCGATTTTTTTCCAAAGGCAAGGAAATTATTGTGCACATGGCACATCAACACAAATGTTGAGAAAAATTGCAAAAAACACTTTGAGGACAATGAGCGATGGGCCGAGTTTATAGATTCATTTTCAGAATTGTATAGATCAAGTACATAAGATAAATGGAACAAGGCCACATTTGAGTTTGATAAAAAAAATGGGCATCATACACAATGTGTTTTGAATATCTCAGGACAGTTTGGTATCTCCATAAGGAGTACTTTGTCAGTGCATAGACGAATACATTTATGCATTTTGGCCAACGGACAACCGGTTGAGTTGAAGGTGCAAAGTTGAAGTTGAAGCACTTGTTGGAAAATTCACAAGGTACATTCCTTAATGTCTGGAGAAAAATGCATGATATGATGAAAATCCAATTGGTAAAGATAGAATCATCATTTCAACATAGTCTGACGAAGGTAAACACTGACCATATGTTCAATTTATTTGGCTTACTTCATGGGTCAGTGGCGTACAAGGCTATTGATTTGATCAATTCAGAAATTCGAAGGTGTGAAATGTATGGGTTGACCTTGTCAAGTGTGGTTTTGTGCTTCGAACGACTCATGGATTACTTGGTGCTCATGAACTTACAGGTTATCTAACTCCCACAGGACAAATTCTAGTACATACCATACACAAGTATTGGCTTCAACTTGGCACAACACCTATTCGTGCATGTGGCGATGTTATTATAGACCCATTGGTCGACGCCCTTATGAATAGGTTTAATGAGTCAAATCATGATCAGAAGTTGGTGATGAAGAAAAAGCTTATAAAGTTGGGTTCCTAGGGTGACAGCGTGATTATTGAACCATTAACACTTGTGGCTGAAAAAGAGAGATCTAAAAAGAAGAAGCTGGCTAAGAACGAGAGGTCCACCAAAAATGATCCATCGGGACACGAATACGCCATGACACAAGAAAAAATGAAAGGCAAAAGTAAGAAGTTGTCAATAAAAAAAGAGAAGCCGAAATTTCATAACAATAGATTGATGAGGCAGATTTTGTCTTGGATACGGGATTATATTGACAACATTGACAACGTTAAAGGCGACGAAAACTGTGTCTTTCGATGCATAGCCAAATTCTTTCATTACGATGATGAAAGCGGTTGGAAACAAGTACAGAAAGACCCACTGATGGATATTAAAAGTAATGAAAAGTTGTGGTTTGCAATGTGGCATGAGTTAGGGGTCAAGGTTGTTGAGGATGCTTTGTTAATTTCAGAAGGCCAGGTGCAAATAGAGAGGAAAAGTGGTTTATGGGCCCTGATATGTTAGAGCTCGCAGCGAACCATTACCAATGCGTCTTTGTTTGTTATGAGAACCAAAACACGACCTGTTTTCCATATGTTTACCAGGCACCACAGTTTGACGAAGGACGTGTTTGTTTCATGGCACACTTGGCTTAAAGCAGTCACTATATCTTTCTTCATATGCAAACGAACCCACCGTTGCCTCCTATAGTACAAACTTAGCCGTGTCGCATGTTTCCTTTGGCAATCTCGTTGAAGAGTAGTTTCGTCAAAGTCGATATTGATGCGACAACGGTAAAGAACAAGAATAAGAAGAATGTGAAGAAGTCAAACAAGGTGGTGACCATATTGGACTGATGCACATATTGTATTTTGCTAACCATTATTGTGATGAAAAATGTAAATGTAAATTTTTTATGACATAGAAACCATTGTCTTGTTAGAAAAGTCATTATTTTTTCTACGGAAGACTTGTATGGTTTGAGTTTTTGTTAATATATTATATGAAATTTAACTCTATTTAGTTTGAGTTTTTGTCTATGTTTGATGCGACAATGCGAAATCAGATAAATGATTAGTTTGATTCTACAAAGATAAATCATAAAATAATATTACAAAAAATTTAGAAAAATTTTGTTTGATGCGAACACACGACTTGTATGGAATTCACA
Source organism: Berberis thunbergii (assembly GCA_003290165.1). Taxonomy (NCBI): domain Eukaryota; kingdom Viridiplantae; phylum Streptophyta; class Magnoliopsida; order Ranunculales; family Berberidaceae; genus Berberis; species Berberis thunbergii. The sequence continues at coordinate 417,998 of QNQO01008044.1, read as the reverse complement.
TAAAGGATTAGTTCGGAAGACTTGTATGGTTCGAGTTTAGGTTTGATGTGACGATGCGCATGAACTTCAAAAAAATAAGTTTCACAAAACAAATTTTCTGAATTTCAGAAAAAATATGCAGGTTTTTGTTCTGTTCGTAGAGAACAATGCGAGTCCGCAGGGTTCCAGGCGAACAGATTAATTTTTTTCAAAAGCATTTACTGTTCGCATAGAGCAATGCAGACTTTTTCAAAAAGTTCGCAGAGTTTCTAAAACCTCGCCTGACGCTCTGCAGACTTTTTAAAAAATCTGCATTGCTCCATGCGAACAGTAAACGTTTTTGCTTGGAACCCTACGGGTTTTTCAAACAGAAGACATGATAAACCTGTTCTTAGCCATTTTATGCTCTCTATTCTTTGCCCTTTTCTTATTAGAATGTAGGTCGTCTTTGACCTCTATCACCTCGATCATTCCCACCAACTTCATGACCAACAGAAGACATGATAAACCTTCAAATAAAAGGAAACAAATACTTCAAGACAATTTTTTTGTACAATTAATTCTACTAATTTTAAAGAAATACTTTATCCAATTAAGATTTAAAACATTATTATATATCTCATTTACCTACATTCTAATAAAAAAAACACCAATTTTGAGCCCTAGTGACCACCAAATCCACCTTCGCAATCATTTTCATTACCAAGGAACAAACTAAACGATTAATGCAAAAAAACACAAACCATTCTACTTTAAAGATGGAAACAAATACACACATGCACAAAAGCAAACAATGGATGACTCACTTACAATCTAAAGAAAAATCATAAACCCAAATATAGAATGGATGGCCCACTTACAGAAGAGTTGGAGACGCAAGAGAGCTAGTTTTTGAGTTTGAGAAGTGGCGTTTTTGAGCTGTTGCGTTTTGGAGAGTTTGAGGGTTTCTATATGTAAGGGTTTCAATTTTGAGGAGATTTTGAAAACTTTTCGGGGGAGGGGGAGGAAATTTGCAAGATATTTGATTGTGGGGAGAGATTTGCAAGAGATTTGAATGTGGGAGAAGAAATAATTTTCAATGGGGGAGAGAGAAATCGTTTGTCGATTTGAATGGGGAAGGAAAAAAAAAGTTGGGTTTTTGTTTATATAGGTGGTGTGAGAAAGAAACTGTGGTGTGGGAGAGTAGAATGGTGTGAAAAATCACTAATGGTGGTGTGGAGTAGTCGCTACCTATGATATTAGCATTCTTGTCTGAAAGGTAAACACCATGTGCTCCCCAACACATTTTGAAATAAACAATATTAATCCAAAATACAAATTGGATAATTCAGCTTCTGTCATGCAGTGTTCAACATTAGAAATTGGATCAAGTACTTAAGGATTTTTTAGTAATATTCCAAGGCATGAAAGTGCAAGTTAGCTGTATTTTCAGGAACTGGTGGATGCAATTTTGGAATGATCATGTGTATGGTATTGGCCTGCCTTATTCTTCTCATATTTGGCTGATAGTGCCTCCATGATTGAATGGGGTGGAGAGGTTGTGAACTTGGAACCAGATGGTGAACACACCTCAACCCAAATGGGCAACTGTCATTTCCTCGAAAAAGGGTTCTGTAAGGCAAGCAACTTCAGAAAATCCATTTTGTGGACTCTTCCAATAATCTAAGTGGACTATTCCAATAATCTAAGACCCCCTAATGGAATTGATAAATTTACTGAGTAATCAAAGTGATTGGGTGTAACGAATCGATCCGCACAGTAACAATATTGTCCGCTCTGGCCCAACCGGCCCGCACGGCTTTAAAACATGTTGTTACTATGGGGATCTAACCTCCCACATAAGTAGCACATCCCCTTTCCGCACCTCGATGATGAGGGAATATCTCCACCATTTGTAGCTTGCCAGCCCCCTTGGGCCTGGGTCTATTGGGCTCCAACCCTCACCCTCCCTCTCATGTCCGCTCACACAAAGGTGTCATAAGTCCACCAGCCTTAGGGCCCAACGTCCACGTTGGCACACTGACCCAACATCCACGTCGGCACACTTTCGGCTGGTTCAGGCTCTGATATCATTCTGTAACGACCTGATCCGCACAGTTACATTATTGTCCGCTCTGAGCCCAACCGACCCGCACGGCTTTAAAATGTGTTCTTACTATGGGGATTCAACCTCGCACATGAGTAGAACATCCCACTTTCGCACCCAGGCGATGTAGGACTATCTCCCCCCTTTGTAGGTTGCCAACCCCCTTGGGCCTGGGCTTAATGGGCTCCAACCCTAACCCTCCCCCTCAGGTCTGCCTACACAAGGGTTTCCACATTGGGCATGATGGTTCATTTTCAAATAAGGAGGAGGTTGAAGAAGATGGATTGGGGGTTTGATTGGAACCCTTTAGATCAACCTTGAGATATGGATTATCATGTGGGAAGGGCAGTTCAAATAATTGGATGGCGCGTGTGCTTGGAGTGTGTGTTTATAACGATCAAGACGACATGACTTGCGCTGACGAAAAAGTGTGTGTGTGGTGTCGGACCCTAATTGGCCTATTATGGTAGGGGATCCTCTAAAATATCCTAAAGAGTATATCATTTGTCATATTAAAAGCCTAAAAATTATGCAAGTACACCAAATACAAAGTTAATGGAAGTCATCCACTACCAAATCTAATTCATTAAAATCATAAATATTCAAGTAGATCAAATCATAGTGTTGTTAAGCAGCTCAAAATAAGTCTATATCATAGTAAATGATAAAAATGATGTGAATTCAAGTCAAACAAATTTCGAGGCATTTTCACCAATTGTTCATGTTACTGGTTTAGTTTAAGAATTTTTCAATGCACTGTATGCTTGCAATTGGCCAAATTTTAAAACAAAAGAAACCATGTTTATTAAGATTTTACATGCACCAAAATAATACAAGATTATTCACTTTCGGAAGAAAAAAAAATGGGTTTAAACAGAAAGAGAGGTTTATAATTCCTCTACAAGTGCAAGCTTAAAAAAAAAAAAAAAAAAAAAAGATTTGTCTGAGACGCTTCTTTCCCCACCTTCGAAATTAATCACTGATTGTGGATGATCTAAAATCAAAGTATCTCATTGGTTACTTAGCAAGTTGCTAATCATAAATTATTATTTTTCTTTTTTCTTTTCTAGTTAAACGGACCTCAGGTAAGAGAATCAAGGTCATTGATTTGGTTGGTGATATGGATGTACACCTCAGCCTGATTACAAAACTTAACTGAAAACTTGGATTCTTAGCATTTCGGTTTTAAAATAAAATAACCCCCCCCCCCCCCCCAAGAAAACAATTATGATATTTGATACAGTCGTTTTTCGCTTCCTGCTTTGACCTAGTCCCGCTGACCTGCTGACTTGCACAAGTAACACACGTGAGCCACGGACAACCGTTGTGGTGGCCTATGACACTCTGATGCTAAAATCAGACATGGATCTGAGGAAGGTGTAATGTTGTAAACAGGGAATTTATAGTGTACCTTAGTGCAGGAGTCCTGGTTCTACCAGGCCATCGTAGGCATAGTTTAGGAAGGAGATCTTCATGGAAACCCTTCTCTAATTAGGAGTCGTGTTGTAGGAGGGAAGTTTCATGTTAGCTTTGTGCTCCTAGATACGCGGGAGATAGTTCCCAATCAAAGAGCAGTCCGTAGAAGAAAGTTTCCTTGCGTGGAATGTGCTATGGTATTTGCTTCCTAGTTGGAGATATTGAGCTGTTGTAATTGTCTTTCCGAAGGTGATCATCGAGATACTTGCCTTAGTAGGACTTACGGGTATTGAGGACAGCTATGAGACGTGTGGGCCTAACATGCTATAAGAGTACAGCTTGGGCCAGATCAGTGTTGGACTGACGTTGGGGCTCGTAATTCCTTGAGATCATCATGACACGTGTATAGCTTAGGGATGCGACCATACTTATGTATCATCAGCTACTCCCCCCCAAGTTAGTGGGTCATAACATTGGTTAGCTAACTCATCTCTTGAAAAAATACGTGCTCATGATTATTGAGTCTGAATCGTTACTTGAGCCACGCGCTGCATTAATTGAACATGCGTCGGTTCAGCGGACAAGAGGCGGGAACCTAATCCCTATTTAGGTCATCCGTAGTGCGGAATCCGATTATTTTATTTTCTTTGGTTTTGAAGATACTGCTCTATTAATCTTTTGATTTGGAAAAAATTGTTCGTCTTCTTCATGGCTCATGATTCAACCTTGGCAAAGGGCTTGGAGTTTTTCGAAGACATATTGCTTTTCGAGCCCGACCTCGCTAAAATTTGTACAAGCCTATTTGCACCAGATTTGGTAAGGATGAGCATTCAGGTCTAACACCAAGAGGTTGACGTGGAGTATGATTCGAATAAGCATATAAGCAGAAGTCATAGTTGGCTGATGGATTGCGCTATGAAACCCGATGAGGATACACTAGAAGGGTGTATGGATAAGGGTTTAAAGTACCTTATGTTGGGTATGTCTCTTGAGCTAGGTGGTAACTGCTGGGATGGAAGTCGATGCGGCTCGTGAGAGGGTATACACCATGGAGCGTGTCTTCTCGCACATGCAGACGCTATACACTGATGCGCTTTATAAAATGAGCAACTACAGAAACAGGTTGAGGAAAAGGGGCTGGAGCAGTCAGTCATGGTTGCCGAGACTCAGAGGGCTCATCTGGAGGCCTTTGAGCATGAACTGCAGAGGTGGTGTATGAGAGAGACAGACTCAAGTAGGATTTGAACTGAGTTTGACAAGACGCGGAGGCTGCGCAGGAAGCTGCGGCTGAAACGCATTCTGAATTGCGATCTTTTGCTGAAGAGAATGCTTCAAAGAAGGTTGGGGCTGCTCAGAAGCAACAATTGGATTCTGATATGGATTTCAATGCCCGGGAGGCAAGGAAGGTCAATGACCAGCTCAAATTGGAATGACATGAGCTCAGCGCTGTGAAGAGTAGTCTGGCCACAAAGCGGTCTCAGGTTGACGCGCTGATAGGAAAGTTGGAGCTGTTGGAGCATGAACTTGTTGATGCGAATGCGTGAGAGGAAGAGCTTCTACAAGAACAAGTCAAATGCGAGTTCCCCTGGGTCATACACAACAGGCTGGAGCTGCTGGCACTGATGAAATAGGTGCATCTGGAGTGGGATCTTGGCCGGTATAAGAAGATGTCGTATGTAGACATTTATATTTCCTTTGTGTCATTGGACGAGGAGGACAGTTCGGACCCTGATGCCCAGTCCATGGTGCGTATGGACACGACTCATGCTCATTCCCACTCTAAGCTTAGCTCTTCTATTTCTGTACCTTCTCCTGATAAGGAGCGAACTCTGTATTCTGTACTCATTTTGTTCGACTGTTCATGAAAACAGTTTGTGTTCGTTGCCTTTATTGTATGTTTTTCGTTTCATCTTGTTGTATTGCTTTGGCATAGGCTGGTTGAATCATTAGGACGTCGAGTGGTCTGTCTGCTGCTAGAAGTTTGACCGTTTCATTGTGAATGACTTAGTCACTGTTGCATAGTCATGTTCGATGGCGGGTACGTTGCGAACAAATTAGCCTGGGGTATATTTGCCTAGGCTGTTGTTTTGTCCTCGAGGTAAGCTGCTGGAGGCTTGCCTCATTTGTATGATTGGTCGGCTGCAGTTGTTGCTTTGGGCGAGTTGTGATAGTCGAGCGCATTGTGACGTCGAGTGGTCTGTCTGCTGCTAGAAGTTTGACCGTTTCATTGTGAATGACTTAGTCACTGTTGCATAGTCATGTTCGATGGCGGGTACGTTGCGAACAAATTAGCCTGGGGTAGATTTGCCTAGGCTGTTGTTTTGTCCTCGAGGTAAGCTGCTGGAGGCTTGCCTCATTTGTATGATTGGTCGGCTGCAGTTGTTGCTTTGGGCGAGTTGTGATAGTCGAGCGTACGTGTTGAAGCGTTTGTGCCAAGTCAAATGTCGTAAGCTCGGGCTGACACATTATGTAGCATTTATTTGGGCACTGGCCGGATGATTTGTGTGTCAACGCGAGTTGTCTTTATTTTAATAGGATGCCAGTCCGTTTGAACGTGAAGACTCCGACTCAACTAGATTTGACTTTGTGGCCGTTGTTTCGTATGAGAGCGGTGGTCACGTGGCGAGCTGCTTGGGGCTCCCACCTTCTGAACCATCTATGTCCGAACAATGTGGACTATAGGTTCGAGGAGTAAGGATTTGGTGACTACGCTAAAGAGTAGTAGTCCTGTGGCGAACCATCGTCATCAGTCGGTGACTGACTAGTCTCCCACCTTTCAAACCATCTACACCCACGCAGTGGGGGCAACAAGTTCGAGTCAAAGGGATTCGGCAACCAGGCTGAAAAGCAGTGGTCCCGTGGCAAGCCGTTCGAATCAGTTTGGGACTTACTAGGCTCCCACCTTCCAAATCATCTACACCTATGCGCATCAAGCTACAAATTTGGGAGTTTTCGGCGACCACGCTGAAAAATGATGGTCCCGTGGCGAGGTGTAGAAATCAATTCACAACTGACTAGGCTCCCACCTCTTAGACTATCTACACCCGCTCAGTAAGGCTACAAGTCAAGGGTTGGCAATTCGGCGGCCATGCTGAAAAGCAGTGGTCCCGTGGCGAGCCATTGGAATCAGTTCGAGACTGACTAGACCCCCACCTTCTAGACTATCTACACTCGCTCAGTGGGGATACAAGTCCACGGTTGGTAATTCGGCGGTCACACTGAACTGCGGTGGTCTCGTGGTGAGCCATCAAAATCAGTTCGGGACTGACTAAGCTCCCACTTTCCAAACCATCTACACCCGCGCAATGGGGGCTACAGGTCTGTGCTTTGATCAGAAGCGTTCATTGTTAATCATCACCGGCTAGGCTTACTTAATCATGTTCTGTGATCATTGACCCCGAAGGGGCAACGATCCCTGGCGAGTCATCGTTACCAAACGTGATAGCACTGATTAGACTTACATTTCCTAAACCATCGGGATCCGCGTTGGTGGGCGGACTAGTGTCAGAATGTACCAGAAGTCGTCGTTATCAGCTTTGCTGACTAAGCTTGCTCGGTTCAATAGAGGTTCCACCTGTTTAAGGGGGTGCGAACCCATGTCTACTAATGATCCGTATGACGATCCGTGCATCAAAGCTGATTTGGATTTGTGTTTGTGCCAAGCATGTAGCAAAATATTGTTTGAATGGTGGGCCAAGCCTTTGGGCTCGCAGAGGAAGAGTTAGGGTTTCTTGTACGGTTGTGCTATGTGTATGGCGTAGATCACACAGTAAAACGTGTATGGCATAAGCTACGGGACGGTTGAGTATTGGTTACTCCCTCTCAATTGATAGGGTTGCGTGCAGTGCCATTAATTGAACGAAAGTGGTATGTGCAATTTCTTAGGGAATCGACGTCTCTTCACTTCCCATACGGTATCCAATGCTTGACAATTGATGTTGGGGTTCCCGTTTGGTGAACCATCATGTTTATATAATGGTGTTCTTCCATCATTGTAGGTACTATCTTTCCTAGAGCGTATCTCTTGTAGTGTTCTTGTTTGAAGAAAATGCTTTGAATTTTTCAAAGGGTGAAGGGAGATCTCTAGCAATGGAATTTTTGAATGTTCTGACATTTGCACCGATCAAGCATGATCATAATTGTCGTTATACATGGTCACATGTTCTCGTAATTTCTTTTCATGTCACGGAGAAGAAGTATGCACTCTCTTCCAAGAGAAGAGTCTGTCGTTCATGTGTTGGTGCCTATCGTTGTTCCTTAATGTTTAATTTCAGATATAGCACCAGCAACCATCATCCAAGCGACTGCCTCCACCGCTTCTCGATTAACTCTGTCACCTCGTCTTGTGCTGGAAGCCGACATCCAAGTAGGGGTGGAATTGGACATGGCATGTCGGAGTGAGCCATTGACTCTCAGATGTTCTTGTCTTTCCTGTCGTGCGTCTACCTGATACTTGTCCCAAGTTTATCTAGTTGATCGGCTCGAGCTTGTGAGTTTGCTGTAAACTTTTGAGGAGCTCTTGGTTGGAGGTTTTGTACCACCTCAGACCATATTTGAGGGGTATGTCCACATAAGTATTGAAGATGATATTTTCATCCTGCTCTTGCTCATTCCAGTCTTCTCGGATACCTTTACGTAGTTAGATCGTCTAAGCGAGTATTTACTTCATGTCGCACTAAGTTCAAATGTTTGTAGTATGTAGTCTTTTGTATCCGCCTCAAGGCGCTTGTTGTTACATCTTTCCAGTAATCAATAGAGTTTGTTTTCGTAATCTTTTCTTCACTTTTTAAATGATTGCAAATCACATAAGCCTTTAACAACTAAAACTTTATATTAAATACGGAAAGGGAAATAAACAATCGCAAAAAACTAATTGTTGATTGAGAGAGATTGATCATGGCCCTGATGTGAACTCGGCTGGCCTTTGCGAATTGTTAGTGTTCTCATCAGACTGTCGAGATTCGCTGGCTTCACAAAGGTCAATGAAGAGTAAACCTTGCCGACGGAAGGTCGGGGAGTTGTGTTTCTGTTTGCCTCAACCTATCCGTTCTGTTTGGTTGAAGAACTGATTGCTCCTGTGCGGCTTGACTGTGATGCTTCCGCTGTCACTAAATTTGGCATTGGTTTAGGCTGCTCCATAAGACTTAGTTGGATCTGGGAGCACTCTATTTGTTTCAGTGCAGTGTAATGGCAGCCTCATGCCATAGGTTGGTCTCCACGTATTGTCCATTTGGAGTGGTTAGCGTTATGCTTAACACACTGGTGAAGGGTGGAGACTACTACTTCCATCTAGTGGAGCCATGGTCTTCCCAAGATAAGGTTGTAGGTTAATGGCGCATCTACTACCATGAAGTCCAAAAACATGACCTTTCTTAGTTGTGGCTCTTCTGCCATTGCTGCTAACCTTGTCTTTCCGATGGGGAAGCATTTCTTCTGTTGAATCCAATCAGCAGGTGATTTGAGGATGTTAGGTTTTTTTTCCTTGAGGTCCATACTGCAGAAAGCGTTTGTAGAACAGTATGATCAAAGTTGCCCTTAACTCGATTTGTTATACAATATCCAAAATTTCCTTCTTTCCAGCTCGATCACTACTAAAATTGATGTTCTTGCTCACAATTTCTTATAGAACGGGACTTCTGATAGCAGAGCTAAGCACATGTGTACTTGGTAATGAATCACTAAGTCTCGACACCTGGGTGGCATAAATATCCTCTTAATGTAGAATAAGAACTTGACCCTTATAGCTAAAAGTATATGGCAAGCCAATTCTTCCCCCCACAACGCTCATGTTACCCAATTTAAAGCACTTTATTTTAACAACAAAAGCCTCTTTCAAATCTCCAAACCTCCGTTCTTAGCTTCCTTTGCCTGGAAAGGAAATCTCACTGCGCTGGCAAAAATGAAGCACTTTCTCAAATGACAAGTGTTGTCGGGAGACAATATTGACCTTTGGAGGGATTGTTGGGTTAAGCCAGGATTACTGTTGACCGAGTGTTTGTTCAATCCCCTGCCTCAATTTATGCCACACAAAATCTCGAATTTATGGAACAGTCCCATTGATCAACACTCCAATGGAATGATAGCCTCATCAGTTCCATTTTCCATGCCCCTGTGGCTAGTGATATTCAGGTATTCTAATCTGACGCTCAGATTGTCCTGACACTCTGATCTGGCTCCCTGATAAAAATGACTATTCACTGTCAAAAACGCTACCAAGGTGTTTACTCTTGAGCAATTTGAATGCTCAACTTCCCTCCCTCTCTCAGCATTGATGCTAAGATGTTAAGAGAATATTGAGAATCAAAGCGCCTCCATCTACCCTTTTTCTTCTCTAGAAACTCAGTCAGAATATACTTCCCACCATGACCAATTTGTCTCGTTTGCACACACCTTTAGAGGATTGCTATATTTTTTGCCATAGTCACACAGAGGATGTTATTCATCTTCGGCCATTCACCAATTCTGGTTTCTCTCGCCTATCCTTATTGACTGGCTCATTGATAACTTTGGGGTGCCTAGTACCTCCCTTTTCCTAAAATTCATTTGGGATACTGCGAAGAACCAATCTTAGTCCAAAGAGGAAATACTCTCTCAGCTTGTAGCTTTCATTCTAACCATATGGCAGACTCATAACAACTGCATCTTCCAAAATACGAAATACAATGCTCAAAAGTTTAGAATATATTTTCAGAGTATCGGGTCTGCGTGGAAATACCAATGGTTTTCTACAAATTGCAATCACACATGTCTTTTCGGGTGCCCCTTCCTCGGATGACGCAAACGATCCAATCTCTATACATCATATCCTTTAAACAACTGTCATTGACACTCAAACTAATTCTAGTTCCTCCTCGACTTCTCCATTCGACTCCCTCACTGAGATAGCATCTACCTGAATAGCATTGATACAGATCCAAATCCAAATCCATTCAGCTAGATGTCACAAACTTAACCTCAGACAATTCAAACATATTCCTCATTCCAGGGATCCGGACATGATAGTGGTAGATAGTACCACTGCAGAGTGCCATGCAACTGAAGCGAGTCTTATCCTTATCCAAACTAAGCAATGGAGAACATGTCTTTTGATAGGAGACCCAAGGACGCTTCATTATATTCTTCATGACAATCAAGGACAACCTACAATAGCCATGGACTGAGCGTGGCGACCACTCATTAGCAGCATCCAAAGACTTTTTTTATCTTCATAACGTTTGTTCAATAGGCTCGTAACTCCGCTTCCTTAGTCGCTAATGAGACAGGAACCAAAGTCTGGCTGATGAATGATGGCCGTGCGATCTGATCGTAATTAGCGGCTGTGGTTCACTCTACGGAGCTGGGCCACTAGTTGTAGAGGATCATCTCAGCAGCTGGAGTGGTCCCACAGTTGTCTGCCATTCATTATTTTTTTTGCCCAGGGCTCTTTATCAATGGGCTTTTTGGATATCTTGGATTAATGGAACTTGATGTTAGGGCCATTTTTGTTAAGTTCAGCCCATGAGTTGTCCAACACTTGTACCCTACCCAGAAAAAAAAGTTTTGAGAGGACAACCAATCATATAAACTAAAACCCTCAAAAGTTGCGTAGTATTTAACATGTGATTAGTTTGTTTAGATTAATAATAATTTCATCACCACTAGATTCTTAGTCATAATAATTATAATTTCCGACCGCAGAAAATTATTGATTCAACGAATTATCAAACATATCGTATGTTCATTAGTCACGCTTAATGTATATTATTATATATCATTATCATTATTTATTATTGTGTAAAAGCATGAAATTTCGCGATTCATTCTACCATGATTCTTCCGGGTCAAAATTAACTTAGTACTATTTAATGCTTTATCATCATCATCATCATACTGTTTCTCATCTTATTATATTTCGAGCACTGAGTAGGGTATTGAGATTACTATTCGAAAACCTTTCTTCTTCTGTGTATAGGTTTTGAAAAATAATTCATAACATTACTGATCACTGTTGATAATTACATTGACGAAGTGTTGAACATGATAATTCCATCCTGCTCTTGCTCATTCCAGTCTTTTCAGATACCTTTACGTAGTTAGATTGTCTAAGCGAATCTTTATTTCATGTCGTATTGAGTTCAGATGCTTGTAGTATGTAGTCTTTGTATCCGCTCAAGGCGCTTATTGTTACATCTTTTCAGTAATCAATAGAGTTTGTTTTCGTAATCTTTTCTTTACTTTTTAAATGATTACAAATCATATAAGCCTTTAAGAACTAAAACTGTACATTAATTGACTATGGAAAGAGAAATAAACAATTGAAAAAAACTAACTGTTGATTGAGAGAGATTGATCCTGACCCTGATGTGAACTCGGATGGCCTTTGCGAATCGTTAGTGTTCTCAACAGACTGTCAAGATTTGCTGGCGTCACAGAGGTTACTGAAGAGTAAACCTTGCCGACGAAAAGTTGGGGGGTTGTGTTCCCATTTTCCTCAGCCTATCCATTATGCTTGGCTGAAAAACTGATTGTTCTTGTACGGCTTGATTGTGATGCTTCCGTTGTCACTCAACCTAGCATTGGTTCAGGCTGCTACGTAAGACTCAGTTGGATGTGGAAGCACTCTATTTGTTTCGGTGCAGCGTAATGGCAGTCTCGTGCCATAGGTTGGTCCCTACGTATTGTCCCTTCGGAGTGGTTAGCGGTATACTTAACACACTGGTGAAGGGTGGAGACTACTGCTTCCATCTGGTGAAGCCATGGTCTTCCCAAGATAAGATTGTAGGTTGATGACGCGTCTACTACCATGAAGTAAAAAAACATGACATTTCTTAGTTGCGGCTCTCCTGGCATTGCTGCTAACTTTGTCTTTCCGATGGGAAAACATTTCTTCCGCTGAATCCAATCAGCGGGTGATCTGAGGACGTTAGGTTTTCCTCCATGAGGTCCATACTGCGGAAAGCGTTGTAGAACAGTATGATCAAAGTTTCCCTTAACTCGATTCCGTTATTCAATATGCAAAATTTTCTTCTTTCCAGCTCGATCACTACCAAAATTGATGTTCTTGCTCGCAATTTCTGATGGTACGTACTTCTGATAGCAGAGCTAAGCACATGTGTACTTGGCAAAGAATCACTAAGTCTCGACACCTGGGTGGCCTAAATATCCCCTTAATGAAGAATAAGAACTTGACCCTTATGGCTAAAAGTATATGGCAAACCATTTCTTCCCCCACAACACTCAAGTTACCCACCTTAAAGCACTTTATTTTATAAACAAAAACCTCTTTCAAATCTCCAAACCTCCATCCTTAGCTTCCTTTGCCTGGAGAGACAATCTCACTGCGCTGGCAAAAATGAAGCGTTATCTCAAATGACAAGTGTTGTCGGAAAACAATATTGACCTTTGGAGGGATTGTTGGGTTAAGCCAGGATTACTACTGACCGACTGTTTGCTCAATCCCATGCCTCGAATTATGCCACACAAATCTCGAACTTATGGAACAGTCCTACTGATCAACACCCCAATCGAATGATAGCATCATCAGTTCCATTTTCCATGACCCTGTGGCTAGTGATATTCAGGTATTCTAATCCAACACTCAGATCGTCCTGACACTCTAATCTGGCTCCCTGATAAAAAAGACTATTCACTGTCAAGAACGCTACAAAGGTGTTCACTCTTGAGCAATCTGAATGCTCAACTTCCCTCCCTCCCTCTCTCAGCACTAATGCTAACAGAAATGTGGAGAATCAATGCGCCTCCATCTACCCTTTTTCTTCTCTAGAAACTCAGTCAAAATATATTCCCCACCATGACCAATTTGTCCCGTCTGCACACTTTTAGAGGATTGCTGTATTTTTTGCCACAGTCACACAGAAGATGTTGTTTATCTGTCTCCTCTGTTCGGCCATTCACCAATTTTGGCTTCTCTCGCCCTATCCCTATTGACTGGCTCAATGATAACTTTAGGGTGCCCAGTACCTCCCTTTTCCTAAATTCATGTGGGATACTGTGAAGAACCAATCTTAGTCTAAGAGGAAAGGCTCTCTTAGCTTGTAGCTTTCATTCTAACCATATGGCAGACTCGTAACAACTGCGTCTTCCAAAAGACCAAATTCAATGCTCAGAAGTTTAGAATATCTTTTCAAAGTACGGGTCTGCATGGAAACACCCAATGGTTTTCAACAAATTCCAATCATACATGTCTTTCGGGTGCCCCTTCCTCAGATGACGCAAATGATCCAATCTCTATACATCATATCCTTCAAACAACTGTCATTGACACTCAGGCTGATTCTGGTTCCTCCTCGACTTCTCCTATTGGCTCCATCACTGAGATAGCCTCTACCCGGATAGCATTGATATGGATCCAAATCCATTTAGCTAGATGTCACAGACTTAACCTCAGACCCTTCCAATTCAAACCTATTCCTCATTCCCTAGATCACGACATGATAGTGGTCACATCTGATGCTATTTTTTTGGCTCAATTTCAATAGAGAACAGTCGGAGTTTTTGCTGTCAACATGCATGGTGAGTTGCTAGCATGGGTTGCCTACCTGATCACAGTGAAGGTGGTGGATAATACCATTGCGGAGTGTCATGCAACTAAAGTGACTCTTATCCTTATCCAAGCTAAGCAATGGAAAACATGTCTTTTGATAGGAAACTCAATGACGCTTCATTCTATTCTTTATGATGATCAGCGGCAACCTACAATAGCCATGGATTGGGCGTGGCGACCACTCATTAGCAACATACAAAGACTCCTTTCTCTTCATAACCTTTGATTTTGTAATTTTATTTGTAGAGACCTTATTATGAGGTTCACAACCTTGCTGCTATAGCAACCAAATAATTATGTACTCTTGATTAGTAATCTATATGCTTTTAACAATAAAAAATAAACCGGGACAAATGAAATATGGTGAAAACCAAAACGGTTTTCCCTAACTGCACTGGTATTTTGCACTGGTTTTTTGCCTGGTGCAATCAGACACCATTAGATTGCATCGAGATAAGTAATTGCATCGAGATAAGTAATATTACTTATCTCGATGCAATCTAACGGTGCCTAATTGCACCAGGCAAAAAAACCAGTGCACTATAGAAGCACTCAAACCAAAAATACAAGACGGAAAAATTAGTTATTATGAGAAAAGAAAGATTGTGCTAAAGAATAACTAAGCTTGAAAACCCAAAAACTAGTAAACTACTTATATAAGAAGTAAAAAAAAAAAAAAAAAAAAAAAAAAAAAAAAAAAAAAAAAAAAAAAAACCTTTAGTTCTGTAATTTTATTTGTAGATACCTTAATTATGAGACTCACAACTTGGCTACTATAGCAACCCAATAATAATGTGAGGCTCGAACTCAGGATCAGTCACATAGCTATGAGACCTGCACGCTAGCCAACTGCGACACCACCTCCTTGTGATAGTTTTTATTATTAACCTTCATCATGTACAAAGATAATCAGTTAGTGATTCAAAAATGGACTCCATTCTTACAGTTACAAGAAGAAAAAATAAATTAATAAATAAATAAATAAAATGAGAGAGATACTTTTCACAATTTCGACTAGTTAGGATTCATAGCTTCACTATTCGCTAATTAGACCTATTTTTCATAATACATGACCGTTAGAGCCTAGTTATATTAACCTTGGTTACCAACAAATTCAGAAGGCAACTTTTAGCCTTTAGATTAACAAACAAGAATTGAGACATAATCATAGGGACATAATCAAACCCCCATTGATTCCGTATCTCTCCTCCCTGTCTCCCTCTACAATCTCAACTGCTTCATCATTTTCAGACCAGTAAAAGTTTGTAAATCCATATACAAAGACATTGTTTCTTGTCTCCTTTTGTGATCACATATTTGTTCTATTATCCTTCTCATTTCACTTTTAAAGCTCTACTTCACGCAAATTGGTAGGGTTGAAAATCGAATTGACGATTTGATTTTTTACCTAAATCGTGAACCGAATCGACTTATGTCGGTTTTAAAATTTTTGAATCAAAATTGAATCGACTATTAATAAAATCGATCTGAAACTAAATCGGTTATAATTTATGCAAATCGTAATCGAACCGACTAAAATCGAACCAAAACCGAACCGACCGACTATTTTAAACATATTGTATTCTTTATATATAAAATATATATTATTTATTATATATATTCGGTTGGTTCGGTTTGGTCGATTAAAATCACATAAAACCGAAAACCGAACCAACCACTTTGATTTTGAATTTTTTAAAATCGAAACCGATCCGAACCTAATTTAATCGGTTTGATCAGTTTTTTTGTCAGCAAAAGTCATTAAAAAAACATTACTTATTCACTTGATAATTGGTGAGATATCTATTAAATAGAAAGAAAAAAAATAATAAAAAAAAATCGAAGATGGAGTGCTGGAGATAGGAAAATAGTGAAATTGTTTTAACTTTGTCTAATTAGATCATGAAATTGAAATTTTTATTTTATTTTTTTTGGGAGGGGGAATACATGTTCAAACTTGAAATGGGTTGGTTTCAAGAAAATTAAATTAACTAGGATTTCAGTAGGTCGACCTTTTAGATTAGTATTACAGAGTTTTTATGCCTAGAGACACGAATCGTGTTTATGTAACATTCATATTTTGAAGTTTAAGGGCATGTTTCTTGTAAGACCCCCTTCTAGGGAGCGATGGAGGGCGGGCGTGAGGGAGGGGTGTAACCACTCATCCCTCGCCCCTAGAATTAGCATTCTTGTAAACACACAGATTCTCAATTCTGTTGCAAATATTGATTATTTATACATGATTTCATAACATAATTTATTGAAGTTTTATAATTTTTTCTATAAATTATAAACATGCTCTTATAACTAATATTTTTATTTCCTATTTTGTCATTCACATGTCAATTTTTTACAATAAAGCTAATTTCTCGCAAACATTGATTAATTAATTATATATATATATATATATACATGCTTAATATCCACGCACATAGTTTATGATTATTCTCCAACTCACATCTCTACAAGATGTAATTCTTTCAAGCAAAAGTAATAAGAAAGAGAGGGAGAAAAGGATACCATGCCTTTTAATTGCTTATTTCATGAGAGGTTAACCACATAAAGGATCTCAGTTGAGTACTATCAAAGCAAGCTTTTCTAACCCTTTTTTCCCATGATCATACAAGAACCAATCGAGTTGTGGATTGAGATTTTACTTCAAGGTTGCCTGAAGTGACGAGAGGAACGATTGGAGCCGCTGCCACTGACAATCTGCATAACAGGTGAGAAGGCCTGCGAAGAAAGCCGCCGCCGACACCATCTTAGGAATACCATTTGCATAACAGGCGCGAGGGGCTGCGAAGCACAGGCTTAGAGGAAGAAAGCTGTCGCCGACACCAAATCTGGGACGTGCTGGCCGTCGCCGTGCTCACGACTGCTCTCGTTGGCCTGAGCGCGGTAGGGTGCGAAGCACAGATTCAGCGAGAGGGCATGCGACCAGTTGCGCGAGCTCTAGGTTGTCCACTCCGCGCTGCTAGCTTGACCGGGCGCCGCTCTGGTCCACGCCGCCGCTACCTGGCTGCCGCTCTGTTCCGCTGTCAGGATCGATCTTGGTGCTGTAGGTCTGGCTAGGGCAGGGTAAACCGTGGTATGACAGCTGCTTTAGCCGTCAACACTTCCTCTCTCCCAATGGGGAGTAAGGAACCTGCGGAAGAGGCTATTAAGCCTTTTTTTGCCCAAATACTTGGAAAAATACTGGTTGATGAGGTTAAAGAAACAAATGTCGAGGGGACTAGATTTCGAAAAGAAGGAGAGTTAGCCATTGGGCTTACGACATCTGATGAGAAATGAGGGAAAGCTTTCATAGAAAAACATGTGATAGTCTTAAAGTTCTCCAGCTACAGACCAACATTGAAGGTTATTCGAGATTCAATACATCGAACCTGGGGGATTCTAGGCGATTTCTTGCTAGGTTTGCTAAATCAACGTCATGTTCTTGTCCGGCTTCAATCTGAGGCGGAAGCAAAGACAGTCTTGGCAAGGGACTCGTTCTTGATTCGGGGAGTTTGATTCAAAGCTTTCCCCTGGCATGATGGTTTCAGTCTGAAAGTAGATCCGATACCGGTTCCACTATGGGTAGAGTTGCCTAACTTGCTCGTGTTTGCGTGGAGATGACTTTGGCCGAAAAGTTACCGAGTAGAATTTGGATAGATAGATCTAACAATAGGGAATTTTAGCAAAAGATTGAATACCCGGGTTTCAAATATTGTGATTATTGCTCATTGCTAGGGCATCAGGAGGATTATTGCAGAAAAAAGTTAGGTCATAAGGGAAATGTGAGAACACCCAACTTGGTGAAAGAAGAGAAGACTGAGAAACAAAAGGTGGAAGCCAAAGTCCTCAAGCAACAATATGTCCCAGTGGTCAAACAAAATAAAGTTTCAAAGCCAGAAGCTGACACTAGTGGTGTAAAGAATAATCAAGGTGAAGGAATCCAGGAGGAAGTTGGTGCTGAGAAGCCGATGGTTAAAGATTCGGGGAATGTCATGTTGTCAAACAAATTCAAGTCACTTACGGAGAACATAGTTGAAGATGAGAGTAATCTAATGAATAATCAATTGCCTAGTAAGGAGACGACTCCAATCAGTGACATGGTAGAGCCAGAAACAACGGAGGAAGGACTTCTTGAGGCGGGGTACACAGCTGTTGAGATTGAAAAAACGATTGAAAAACAAGGAGAGACAATTTCAGGGCTTGCTTCGTCCCAGCCAGAGCGTGTTCTGCCAACAACAGAACTTGCTTCGTCAGAGCAAGTCGCGCTCGGAGCAGAGCATGTACGCTTTGTTTCTGCAGAGCACGTAACGTCCCCAATAGAACAGGTTGATTTGGTGAACAAAACCTCACATGCTGTAAATGATGATCCAAAGAAGTTGATCCTTAGGAAAAATGCGAATGGCCAAGTTTTTCTGCAGGAATGTGATAATGCTTCAGGTAGCAGCTCAAGGCCGCAGAGAGTGCACGAGTATTTTAACCAAATGGAACCAGGGAGGGCGCATGGGGTTTCGATCAAGGCTGTAGGCGGGGATGTCGGGATCTCTAGCCCAGGGAAAACGAAGAGCAATGGGAATGCTTCTCTACAGATAAATGCAATGATTCCAGGCAACAACTCCGGGTCAACAAAGAAGGACGCAGTAGCTAAAGATGATCATGTCGACAGTGGTTTTGTCTATGGTGCTGGCAGTGGCGCTCACGTTGGTGCTCAGCCTCACGTTCATACTGGTGACAAGGTGCATGACCGGAAGGTAGGGGTTCCAGCAGATGCGGGTATTGTACAAGATGACGAAACTTTAGTGGACGCAGTAGTACTTGAAGCACCAGACATAAAACATATTAACTATTTGGTTCGTAACGCAAATAGCGAAACCGAAATGGAGACCAATACCGACATTTCGGATACAATCAGTTCAGAAGAAGAAGATTTGGATGAATACACCATTAGGTCAAGAGTAGTGTCAGGTTTAAAGACAGACCAACTTCGAATATCGAAAAGATTTGATGCGACGGACTTCAGAGACATCAAGGTATATCCTCGAAAATCATCTAGAATGAAGAAAAGTAATAGTAAGTACATGCATTGATCTAGGGGTTTGGTCAGTATTTATTTTGGGTTTGCTATGATGTATGTCCTCTGGTTCTTTTTATCAGGTAAAGTCATCATGTACTTCCGACTGATGTAAAAGTTTGTTTTTCAAGTAATAAATTTATTTAACAAAAAAAAACCACATAAAGATCAGAGAAACACTTGAATCTATTGCAATCATAAACTCAGTACGAGGAGTTTATCGAGTGATGCCTCAGTTTGATTTCTCACTAGTTGCTATAACTGTAATCAGGGGCAGACCTACAAAGGGATCAGAGGGGGCCCCTCCCTCTCTCAATTTTCCAAAAACAAAGTATATAGGAGCATTTTAAATATGATTGTAAAGACATGATATTATAAACTTTTATTAAATAAATGACATATCAACTAATTGGTACAGTGGTTGGTCTTTAAAACATCTTTACTAATGACTCAAGTTTGATTCCTCTTAAGTGTGAGAATTATTTTTAGCATAAATAGAGATTTTTTTTATTTTTGCTAAATGTTACCATCCCTAATTTTTTTTTAATAAGATATTTTTATGCAATTATATAAATATAATAAAAATTATAATTTAATAAAGACTTGTTTTTTCAAAAAGTAGTATGAAACCTAAGCAAAAAACAATGTCACATAAAAAATATGTAATTAAAATTTAAGATAACAAACTATAGAATTCAATGAAAGTATATATTATTATTATTCAACTCATACAAAATTTGTGGGTTGGATTGGCTTGTAACCCCCTCCCTCCATTCTTCTCTATATACTTGTAAGTAGGATCTTATTATGTTCGTACATTTCAAATTTTTTCAGATTAAACTTACATATTTATTTTAATTATTTCACAATTTTAATTATGTATTCAAATTATCACGCTTGCTTGCGTTTGTTAAATTGTCAACGACTTGATTACTATTTAGCTTAGAATATTATACCCAATTCAATTTGATATATACAATGTGTGTGTGTGTGTGTTTTTTTTTAATTATTTTTTTTTTATAGTTCTATAGATAAATGCTCAATATTGGATTCAATTCACGAAGAATACAATTATGAAAATATTTTTGATTTTAGTATTTAAGGTAGATGTTAGTAGAAATTTGTTGTAAAACTATCGGTTCGAAGCAATGATTGTGATTTCGTTTTTCGAAGTAATTTTGATTTTCTGATTTTAAGAAATATTTTGTGAAATATAGGAAAACGTAAAAATTTGAACGTATGTCAAACATATATAAATACATGGACAAGTAAGATGCAAGTAAATTACCTAATCAATATTTAAGTATCTCTATCAATGTAATTTGCTTCAAATTTTCTTGAGTTTACATGAAAAATATCAAAAAATATCTATGAAAAATGACGAAATATTTTGATAAAAAAAATGCAATTTGCTTCATAATTTTTTGGGTTTACACGAAAAGTGTCAAAATTTACAAAGAAACACATGACATATTTCGAAACAACTCATCGAAGTAACAAAATTTTGTTTTTTGAGACATCAAAAAAAAAAACATTTCGAGAAATTACAACCTTCGTCCGAAGTACAAAATTTTCTAACTTTGCCCCTGATAACTCCTATTAAGGATCAACAATTTCTTAACATTTCGCTCCTCCTTAACTAAAATCCTTAGTCCACCACTTACTGTAATACAATGGGGAATCATATGGTATTGGGTGCACTTAACCAATAATGTTTATATTGAACCAGGGAACTTAGAGAGTTTGGTCCCATATTAACTAATTGTGTAAGCATAATCAGCTACCTAGGATAAATAAATAAAAACAAATAATAATTAACAATTGTTATCTTTATATTTGATGAATCTATGGTTGACACTTTTTTTTTTATGACAAATCATTTCATTAGGTTCGTACAAAAACGGTTTTAATGATTCATTGGTATAAAAAAAATAAAAAATAAAAAATAAAAACAAAAAATTGAAGGCCTACTTTTTCACAAAATAGATAATTTAGATATTGTAGTTTAGATAATGTCTAATTTGTATCTACTTTTATACTTTTATAATAAACAAAGACAATTTCATTAACCCATGTTAATTCATAAATTTATAGCATATATTTACTCTTTTAAAATAAATATAAAACTTAATTTTATACTTTTGTGACTAATAGAGACTATTTTATTAATGATTCTAATTTTTTTTTTTTTTTTAATCCTTAACCCCTCCCACCCCATTAATAATTTTTTGATATTTTTATTTTTTATTTTATCTTGTGTCTTTAATTGTTGTTTAAACAATTATTTTATGACATTTATTAGCTATAAATGACTACATTAATATTCTCATGTTAACATTTTTTTATTCTTAAATATTTTGTCACTTTAAATATGTTTGATTTGACTTATTGTGAAGGTTTATCTAAGTTTGAAGAGCAAATTTTTGTTTCAATTAATGGTTGCTTCAATTCTCTATCACTATTTAGTTTACATAAAATTATCTTATTCAATATTGGTTCTCATTGTACCTCTGAGGCTATGATCATGTTCTGTGGTACATAGCTTGTGACTAAATAGCGACAGAAAATAAAATATATTATTTTACAGGTACTCATGCATTGAATAATAAGAAATTAAATTTTGACAGTGGAAATTTTGATTTTATTAACTACATTATGGAATAAGAAACAATGATAATTAAAATCAAATTTATAATCATCATTAAGAAAGGTAATGCATGGATACCTGTAAATTTTTTAATCAAATTTATGACAAGTTAATCAAATCAATTTTATTAAATAATTAAAATCAAATTTCTAATCATCATTAACTACATTATGAAAAGTTTATCAAACCTTAGCATAATAATTTGATTAACTTGTCACTTAATGAAAATTTATAAAAACTTATAATTGGTTGCTCATAATTAGAATCATTAATATCTATCTACCAGCAGCATGGGGTGGGAGGCGTTAAGGGTAAATAAAAAAAAATTAGAATTATTAATAAAAGACTCTTTGTTGATCGTAAGAGTATAAACTTAAATTTTCTATTTGTTTAAGAATGGTAAAGATGTCTTATAAATTTATGAATTAATAAAAGAGTCATTGTTAGTTATAAAAGTATAAAAGTATGCATAAATTAGTCATTACTTCAACTATAATATCTAAATAATTTATTTTATAAAGAAGTATGCCTTAAAAATCATTTTTGCAATAAATAAATATATGATACCATATTTTCATAATGAATCATGCTTATTACAGATAGAGAATATGTTAATTGGAACAATTAAAAAAGGGCATAATTGAAACATGATCGTTACTCTGCTTCCTTACTTGCTAATGGGACAGGAACCAAAGTCTGGCTGATGAATGATGGCCGTGCGATCTGATCGTAATTAGCGGCTGTGGTTCACTACTCTACGGGGCTGGGCCACTAGTTGTAGAGCATCATCTCAGCGGCTGGAGTGGTCCCACAATTGTCTGCCATTCATTCTTTTTTTTTTTTTTTTTTGCCCGGGGCTCTTTATCAATGGGCTTTTTTGGATATGTTGGATTTTAATGGAACTTTTGATGTTAGGGCCATTTTTGTTAAGTTCAGCCCATGAGTTGTCCAACACTTGTACCCTACCCAGAAAAAAAGTTTTGAGAGGACAACCAATCATATAAACTAAAACCCTCAAAAGTTGCAAAGTATTCAACACGTGATTAGTTTGTTTAGATTAATAATAATTTCATCACCACTAGATTCTTAGTCATAATAATTATAATTTCTGACCCCAGAAAATTATTGATTCAACGAATTATCAAACATATCATCTGTCCTTTAGTCACGCTTCATGTATATTATATATCATTATCATTATTTATTATAGTGTAAAAGCATGAAATTTCGCGATTCATGCTACCATGATTCTTCCGGGTCAAAACTAAGTTAGTAATAATTAATGCTTTATCATTATCAAACTGTTTCTCATCTTATTATATTTCCAGCACTGATTAAGGGTATTGAGATTACTATTTGAAAACCTATCTTAATCTGAGTATAGGTTGTGAAAAATAATTCATAACATTACTGATCACTGTTGATAATGTGTACATTGATATGTCATGCGCAACTAGGGCGTGGGGACTTGAGGGACTCAACTTGTGACTTGCCAAGTGGACCTTTGGTCCTGATATAAAGCCGGTACTCGTCGAATGTCATTGGCTGGTACAAGGCTGGTTGATCAGGTGTCACAAGCTGGCTAGCCGGTTCTAAGACCAGATCACTCTTAGGGTTGTAGAAGAATGCAAGCGAAACTCGCTCCTTAGCAAAGTTTGTTATAACCCTGTGCTCGACGCTCTTGTAAATTCCATTGCTTAATACCTAATACAAACATCAAACACCAAAATATAATGACATGGTGAATTTAAGATGACAACACCACCTATCCATCATTTCTACAATTCATTACATCTGAATTTTTTCTTTTCTAATTTGTAACAATTATTAGAGAGTTCTTGTTAAAATCAATTTTTTGTTGAAGACAGTCTACCAACCTTCAGTTTGTTTCAAGTGTAAAAGATAAACAATACTCCTTTTAAAAAAGTAAAGAGAAATTTGTTTCAAGGAAAAAAAAATTGAAAATATCACACCAATGTGTTTTACACCATTTTGTTGTCACTATTTTGTAAAAGTTTAAAATTACATGATCAGATGAATTTTTTTCTGAACAATTCTCACAGTGAAATAGTGTTTAATGGATATAATTAGTTAGGGTAAACCTAGACATAAAAGGGATTTAGCATGCAAAATTGACCTTTTTATGTCAATAAATCACAAAATCATGGTCAACCATTTTTATCTTTGGAGGATAAAGGGGAGGAGTATAAGTTAGGAGAATATATAGACCTGAATTTGATCAGCAAGGTTAACGATGAAAGCATTGGGAACTGGCTGCACAGTGACCCAAATATTGCCCTTACGAACTTGGAGACCAGCAACGTTTTCGTCTGGGAGGAGAAGTGTCATGCCTCCAGGGTCAGAATGCGAGGAGAGACCAAGAGCTAGATCAGGTTGTGGACATTTTGGATAGAAATTCACCCTTAAGCATGCCCCAATGTCCTCCCCTCCAAATGATTTTTGAAGTTGGTTCTCCTCTAGCCCGAGATTCACCGATAAGATCTTCATCAGGTTTCCACATAATTTTACTATTTGCTTCCCATATTCTTCGGTCTCTTCCCTAAACAATCAATCAATTGTAGTCATTCAAATAATGTGACCTATACTATATATACATTATAACAAATTTACCTGCATGTAGATGGGAGGGCAGGCCATTTGTTAACGTCCTTCAATGAAGGAGGAAGATAATGAAGATAAAAGTAATCATTCCAATCCAAAATCGCGCCTTTTTGGACCCCAAGACGACTGCCATACCCTTCATACGTCTTAGGCGAATTCGCATACACTTGCTTCTCCTCCACAGGCAAATGAAAGAAGTCTCTCCACACCTCACGCATCCGCTGCATCAACTCTGGCTTCACCCCATGGTTCACAA
Organism: Berberis thunbergii; assembly: GCA_003290165.1. Classification (NCBI taxonomy): domain Eukaryota; kingdom Viridiplantae; phylum Streptophyta; class Magnoliopsida; order Ranunculales; family Berberidaceae; genus Berberis; species Berberis thunbergii. The sequence continues at coordinate 393,387 of QNQO01008044.1, read as the reverse complement.
CTTGGAAAAAACCCCATTCACGACAAGCCAAAGATATCTCATTCATAATACTTGCATGGAGTGCCTTATCATCCCCATATAGGCCCCGAAGATCGATAAGTGGGATTCTCAAGTGATCAGTATCCCCTATGATCATCAATGGCCTATCAGAAGGCGGCTTGATGTACCTATCAGGGATTCTGGTGATTCCACTCTCAGATAGTGATTGAACTCTGATGATAGGTTCAGGCCAGTCTTGAAGTGAATTCATTTTTTTGATACTAGGAAGGTATGTAATGTGACTCTTCCAAGTATTGTTGTATAGAGGAAAAAGGAGATGAGTGTGTTTTTAATTTGTGGGTGACTAGAGTTATTATATAGAGAGAGTAGTGGAGTCTGTATGTGTTTTTCAAAAAAAAAAAAAAAAAAAAGTGAAATGGACTTGTTTCTTGTTTGAATTTGAAAACGTGTTATGTGTTGGGTTTTATACGACTCTAGAAGCGAGAAACTTGCAAACGTCTTTATCCAATTAACTTAAACAGAGCTGCAACAAGGACATTGAGATGAAGTTTTTTTATTTTAGTTAGTAGAGACAAACATTTTGTAGGAAAGAGATTTTTTTTTGTTTTCCTTTTATTTGAAATTTTTTAATCTCATGATCTTTCCTTGTTAAAATTGAAATCTACAATGATTTTTATGAGATATTTTGAAAGGAAAAGTGATATGTATAAGTCCAATTTTGGAGAGGTTTTGAGATTGTGTATTTTGGAAGGCATTTACTCTAAAAGGTTTCTATACAATATCCACAATGCATATTTTATAATTTTAAGGGTCTATTTGATTAGTCATAATTCCCTTATTATGAAGACTTTCACTGTTTGATTGTCTATTTATTAACAGAAAATCAATTCTTTCATAAAACCGTTTTTTTCACTATTTGTGAGAATTCAAGTTCAAAAAAATGCTTCAAAATTGAATTCATGTAAACAATTTCAATTTTCATATCCATTTTCCGTGCAACCAAACACATAACCTAAAATTGTTTCTCAAAAAATCCAAGTTATCTCTATAATTAAGAAGTTTTGAAGAAATTTCCAATGTATTTTCAACTCAACTTGTGGAGACTTCTGGGACACATAGTATCACATGTCAGAGACAGTTTAAGAAGGGATTATGAATGAGTATGTCATACATGTCATTACAAATCTAGGGGTTTGGAAACCTAACATCGATCTTTCCACATATTTCTACTTTAAAAATTGTTCTTGTCTACCATTACACATACAATTATCGACGGCCCATTTAAGACATTTCCATCCATCATGACCATTATGACTAAAACTGGATAATGGCAAGTGCCTAACATTCTCCCATATTCCATTTAATCATGCGTATCCTAACCTCTCGAGAGTCGAGCCTATATATTCTTGAAGAAAAGCTTTTAGGCTAGCTGCTGCAAAGCTCTTGTTTATTATGAAAATGATTTTTAAGAATTGTACTTAAGAGTGTCCAAAATCAACCTGTAAAGTGTTGAACTTGGTTTAAGAGCTTCGAAATTAAAAAAGGAGCAATAAACCAGTGATATGCGTGCATATTGCACTGTGCACACCATCTCAAATAGCAATATGTACATTCAACTCATTATTATTATTAAAGATATCGCTATCGAGAACAGTTATTGGGTAGGAGTAACTACTACTATCACCGGGCACGATCTGGCGAGTCTCACTAACTTTTGATATTATTTACTTATTTATTTATTTATTTTTATTTGATGATCATGGACGACGTCAACCTGCCCACCCCTTTCTATCTTTCTATGTTCTTTGCGATGTCGACCCGCCAGCCTCACCCCTTTCTTATTTTCCGCTTTCTTTATCTATTTTGTATGCGATGACAATCGCCCGATCTCCTCCTATCTTAATCTCATTTCTTATCTGTTTAATTTATTTTCATTTCTCACAATTGTCACTAGCCATCATCAACCCCAGCCTCTATTATTTGCTATGAAGAAGAAGAAAAAAAAATAAAAAATAATATATATATATATATATATATATATATATATATATATATATATATTTTTTTTTTTTCTTGAGATGAATTCGTACATTGAGATCTAGTTTTGCATTTTATTCATAGAACTTATCTTTAGATATATGAAAATTTTGACCCATTAGTGTTTCCTCAAGATACATGCTTATATCTCGAGGCTCATCTGTGAGTTATTGTTTGAAGGACATTTTGATAATCAATGAGAGTATTTTGACAGGCAACACATGTTGACTGTTAGTCCTGATAGAGAATGCAGTAGTGATTAATATTGGGATATCCTCTAATTAGTTATTTTTTATAGGAAAAAAATACAAATATTTCATTTTTTAAAATATATAATTTTACATTTGAAATTAATTTTTACCCATTAGCTTTATACACCAATTTTATTTGTTCCAAATATATTTATCTTTTATGCTTCTATGTGAATCTATTTTCTTCCCCCAATAAACTAGATAAAATTTTGTTTAACAATTGGTATTTTATATATACTAATGTATTGTTCAAACTTTAATAAAAATTATATTAATATAATTAATTATTATATTTTATTATTAATTAATTATTATTCATCGCTCCACCATTTCAACAAAAATTCTGCCTGGGTTCACCACTGATTATTACTAAAATATGGCTCGACTCTAAAATGTTATTGTTAGACTTGTTCTTTTGAGTCTTAAGTCAAGGACCAATGCCGACATCAACTAGGAATTTCTATTTCATCACGTGTGAAAAATGGGGGAAACAGATACGTGAGGAAGTGATGTTAGTGAGTCAGAGCCCATCCAATGCAATCACCATCTCATGTCCTTTTTTTTTTATCATTTCGGCTATCAAATTATTGTATAATCAAACTTTCACCTGTTACAGTCCTTTTGCTGTTGATAGAGATAGCATGGATGTTTTTGTAGCACTTCCTCGTAGGGGGTGGGCATTCCATCCCGCGATTTTGTTTTCGTCTCGATTCCGTCCCGTCCCGATTTTTTCGAGTTTTAATGGGATTGAATAATTTCATCCCGATCCTGTCCCGTCCCAATCTAGAATGAGATGGGATGAGATGAAGATTTTCAATCCCGCCAATCCCGTCCTGTCCCAAACTAATTTATTAATATTAATTATTAATATTTTTATTTAAGCATGAGTTATATTTATCATCTTCTTCTTGCATATTTAGCTAGCTCAATGGGAACATTGTTCAGGCATGGGTTGATGATACAAAACCTATAATACCATGCTAGTTTTTCATGGTCTCACGGTTTTAAAAAAATTGTAAATAACGCATCTTGGCAAAACGAGATGAGATCTTCGCCCAAGCCCACCACAACACCAGTCCTATCTGTCAGGCAACGGATCAAGTCCATCCAATCTATTAAAAAATATGGATAAACAAATTCTTTTTCTTACCTTATATTCCAATTTTTTCGCCTAGTTAAGCACTATACTATGTATTCTTGAACACAGTTTATATTTCACTTTCATTATGTTCCTCAAGAAACTGATTATCACATTCAAATGTGAAATACAATGAATGACCATTTAGAAGGTTTCTCAGAAAGCTGACTAGCTATCACATTCATGCATGATCTTCATTATGTTTTCAAGCACATCCTACTTACACTACTCTAACAAAGTAGGTTCCACAACCTGATATTACAATGTTCATTTTAAAAACCAGTAAAATTTTCAATGATGAAACCATATTAAGATCACTGATAAAAACTAGGGCCTGCAAGTGAAGAAGATTGGCACGCTGATCCCGTCCCGTCCCGAACCCGTTTGGAATGGGACGAGGTTGGGATGAAATTTTTTCCATCCCGTCCCGATCCCGTATGAACGGGATGGGATAGGGATGGGTATATCTCGTCCCATCCCGTCCCGTGCTCACCCCTACTTCCTCATACTTGGTAGAGTTTAAAGATTTGGAAGTTTTAATAAGAAATGGAACACTTGAAAACAATATTTATTTTTAATTTTAATCAAAAGTTGAAATTTTGATTGGATTAAACACTATGGGAGTGTTGATCACTATGGTTGAAAATCGAATCGACTTTGATCGGTTTTAAAAATTTCATATCGAAATCGAAACAACCGTTAACAAAACTGAATCAAAATCGAGCTGATTATAATTTATGCAAACCGTAACCGGACCAAATCGTAATCGAACCAAACCAAACTGACTGACTATTTTAAATATATTATAATATTTTATATAAATTATATATTATTTAATATATATATTCGATCGGTTCGGTTTTGTCAATTAAAATCACATAAAAACTGAAAACTGAATTGACCACTTTGGTTCTGAAAATTTTAAAACCGAACAGATCGGTTCTGTCAGTTTAATTGATTTTTTGTTCAACCCTACTGATCACTTATTTTTTTAACTGAGTGCTTAATGAAAATCCATCATCCTCTTCCTCCATTTTATCTTTCTTTTCCTCTCTATTGAAGATTGTATGAAGAATGACGAGGGATATATGATGGTTTCTAGTAGTGGTGTAAAATGATCTCAATGATATTTAGAGGAAAGAAAATAAGTGGAGAAGAAGGTTAATGTTGGTGGTTTGTGATGGACGGTGAGACTTGTGGTGATGGGCAAAAATATAAGAAAATTTTCAAATCAGCACGTAAAAACAAACACTATTTGATTTTAGCTTATAATTAGCAGCTCATTAAGAAAAAAAACAAACAGTTTAATTAGAAACTCGTTCAGAACTTGTAACTGTTAGTTTCTAACCACTTATAAAAATAAAAAACCTTAATATCAAAAACACTTTTACCATAGTTTTTTTCGCCAAACCAATTCATACATCCAAGAATTTTGTCACGCCCCGATATTTCGAGAAAACGAAAAAATCCTAATATCCACGTAGGATTAGGATTATTCGCTTATCCAAAACTCAGGAAGTGAAAACTTAACAACAGAAACATTAAATAAAATTAACATAGACAAAATTCTAACCGGGTAACTCTTTGGAGATTTTGTCCCACAAGTAAACCTCTCATATCACCGCCTCAATGACTTTCTAACTTGTGAATGACTAAATAGCTACGTTCCAATAAGAATGTACTCAAGAATCATAAACTTGCTTGGGTCAGAGAAGTAACTGGTGTGAGTAATCTCAATCCTTATAAAATAAAATAATTTACATGCTTTAACATGAAAATTTCATAAACAAGAAAATAACACTCAAAGTCTTGTAGTTCCTCAACAAGACAAACTTTACATACTAATAAGTTTTATCATGCTTAACATATAAATTTATTTTACCAACACTTACAAAGTGAATGTTGAAAATGGTAAGTCTGACCTGCAGAAATTGTTAGTAGATTTACCATCCTGCACAAAACGGTTAGAAACAAAACGGATAAAATTACTGAGTTATCAATCCTCATAAATGTAATTTATTTTTAAACAACGATACAAATCATAGTCATATTTGACTATTATTAAAATATCAACAAAACAACTTTTCTACCTTTAGGAAGACATATAGTTCTCATGCAATGGTCGAATGAACATTTAGTTTCTTCCCTTAAGGCAATCATGCACATACACAAAAATCTTGTTTCTTTTTCCACAATCGCACTATCCACCTTGTGCCAAACACACCTCACCCAAGTGTGCATCTCTTGCATTCAAAAACACTCGGAGTGTACATGTTCCAAGTGGGGTGCCACATCGAGGAACATGCCATCTCACCTGAAGTTCGATCCATGGCAAGCATTTCCTAAATACTATACGTACTACCGAACTCACATGGAACGGTGCACTGATATGCAAACAAGTCTGCATACCCAAAATTATATCACACGTATACAAGTAAGTCTGTATACTAAAATTAAAAAAAAATGTCACATTTTTTTTCCGAGTTGTGGAAAAGGGCATAAAAAAATTTGTGAGTAAAACTCTACCCCTCTTCAACATTTTTCCCAATGTTAATATGATTCCCTAGACAAACTGAATATGATTTGGACATTAAATCTCTTGGAAAAAAATTTATTTCTTTCTTTTTGTATGTGATGTGATGTAGGAAAGCTAATGCTAACATGTGCTGTGAGAAAAATCTTTGGAAGGGTATTCTTTTGTTTTTCTTTTTTTGTGATGTGATGTCAGGAACCTAATGTTAATATGCACTTCACGTTAATATGTGTTGTGAGAAATCTTGGGAAGATTTTTCGCTTTTTTTTATTTTATTTGAATCTCCGTACTTGTGTAGAGAAAAGGGAACTGATCTTTTAATCCCTACGGTTGATTTCAGAGTGGAAAAAAAAAAAAAAAAAAAAAAAAACCTCATCTAGGAGTTATGCTATGTATATGAACTCGTCCAGAAGTACCTATATCGCACTTTAGATTTTCCTTTCTTAATACACGATATTGATGAGAATTCATCATATATCACACTGAGTTGTATGTATTGGTCTATTGGTCTACTTCTTTATGAAAATCTTTGTATTTATTTTGCGGCCATGTATTAAATTATGGACAAAGTGGAATATCATTTCTTATTGTTTGCTACGTATTAGTTTATTTACTTGAAGTGATAGTAAAATACATTTGATACTTAATTGACATTTAAGCTCTTTTCCACAACTCTGGAAAAACAATTGTATACAGACTTGCTTGTATACGTGTGATATAAATTATGGGTATGCAGACTTGTTTGCATATCGGTTATACCGTTCCATGTGAGTTCGGTAGTACGTATAGATTTATGAAATACTTGCCAGGTATCGAACTTCGGGTGAGATGACATTAGATGTGGTACCCCACTTGGGTCATGTACGCTCCGAGTGACTTCGATGGCAAGGGATGCACACTTGGGTGATGCGTGTTCAGCATAGGAGGAGCGTGCGATTGTGAAAAAGAAGCCAAGAATTAGGAAAAATAAATAAAACCATTGAATTGATCATAACATGAAATTGTGTATGAACTATTTTAGCATGTATTAGGTTAGCCTTGAGGGAAGAAACTAACAGCTCATTCGAATCTTGAATGAGAACTATCTATCTTTCTTAAAGTGAAATGCATTTTTTTATATATAATTGTCTCGATTTGTATGTTTGTTATCCAAATTTTATATTGTTTTACAAATTTGGGTGCGTTCTTAATAAGTGTAGCCCCAGAGATTTATTAGGGTTAATTGGAGCGCAAATGTGGTATTAGTTGCGTGGCAATAGCTGAGGATTCGACACATTTTTGTTACATCATTATTATTATTCCTAGGTAATCAGATGTAGGGTTTAGTTATAAATGCTCAGGGTTTTTTTTTTTTTTTTTTTTTTTTTTTTTTTTTTTTTTTTGGTCAAAGATTGATTAATGTAATTTTCATTTATTTATGTTGTGGCTTGGGTATATAATTGTGAACCTCATTTTTAGAGAAAGAATATTGAGGAAGTTTATTAGTTTGTTTTCTGCCTTATGATTGTACCATTTAATTTGTTCACGCCGTGCCTTTATTTTTTTGGACAATCTATTAGTTTATGTTGTTCAAAAATCAGGGCGTGACAAATTTAACATCTCAAACGTCCCCAACAATAATTGATGATACATAAAACCGGTCACACTCCTGAGTCGAACATGTGTCATGATGATCTCGAGGAAGTACAGACTCAAACATCGATCCCAACACAGATCCAGCCCAAGCGGATCTAAGCCCGCTCGACTTCAATCCGGACTCTCACAGTATGCTAGGCTCATACGTCTCACAACCATCCTCAATACCCATAATCCATTTTAGGCAAGTATCTCGAGAATCAGCTTCGGATGGGCAACTACAGCTGCTCTCTGCTTCAAACTAGGAAGCAAACAATAAAGTATGTTCCATATAGGGAAACTCCCTTTCATGGATTGCTCTTGAATTGGAAACTATCTCCCGCGTATCTAGGAGTGTAGAGCTAACATGAAACTTTCCTCCTACAGCACGACTCTCAATTAGAAAGAGATTTCCACGAAGATCTCCTCCCTAAACTATGCCTACAATGACCTAATTGAACCAAAACCTCTTGCACTACAAATAAGACATGAGGTTGGTAAGCTAAGGTATGCTACAAATTCCTTGTTACAACATTACACCCTCCTCAGATTCATGTCTGACTTTAGCATCGGAGCAGAGAACGAAAATTGATTGCATCGGTTTGGTGTCGTTCGTGGAGACAACATAGTTCTTAACTTTACACTAAGCGTCGTCTCCTACCAAATCCCAGATAGATGGTGACCACTAGGTCACACAACAGTAAAAAATCAGAGGACACGTCCAGCACTCAGGCCATCCCTGTGGTCCCTATCGAGCGTGAGCAACATAGTCGCAACCTCGCCCGTGCAAATGGTAGCAGCGTTGAATCTCGAGTCGAATGTACGATCTCTTCCCACACACTTAGACCAGTTAATAATTCAGACGTTCATATCGATGAAGCGAAGTTTCGACGAGAGCAATAGACGTTTTAAACCCGATCAAACAATGAGTTAAACACTGTTTGCTCATGCGTCGACGCAATGACCATCTTAATCTTCATTAACGGTCTGCGAAAAAAAGAGTTTGACAACCTTTTGACACTAGATCCTCCAACAAACACAATAGATTCGACAAATAAAGCACAAAACTTCGTCATCTAGAGAGAAGGGCGGGAGAAGACTAAACCCGAGGAGCCTTCAGTCAACATGATACATGCGCTTTACGGAGCACATTTAGAGTTCAAACTGTCCAACATGTCCAGAAAAAAGGGCTCTACGAGGCTTGAGGATTCAAGCTGTATGAAACGGACAACTGACACCACATGGTCAGAAGCAAGGCTCATCCGCACCGCTGGCATTCACACAGAAAACCTCCAGAGCGTACAAATCTCACACGATGACGCCCTGGTGGTGACAATTTCCCTAGAGGGATGGAATGTAGGAAGATCCATGGTCGATACTGGGAGCTCGATGAACGTCTTGTTCCTCCGCACGCTCCGCGGCATGCAGCTGGATGAAACAACCTTGATCCTTGATAGTCATCCAGTGACCAACTTCAGTGGTGAGAAATAGTTCCTCATAGGAAAGATGCAGTTGACAATAACAACGGGAAAGCAACCGACTCGTAAACCCTATTCCAATAGTTTATAGTGATTGACACACGTTCAACGTACAATGTGGTTCTCGGCAGACCCTGGTTACATCAGATGGGGGGAGCGATCTCCACCCTGCACTAGTATGCCAAGTATCTTATGAACCAGGTGATTGGTACATTGAGAGGAGACCAATTAGTGGCCAGGGAATGCCAACACATGACGACTTTGCCATCCGGCGATCATCAACTGATAGTCAACCCAAAGGCCCAGGCTATCCTCCGCCCAACTCGATGTCTAAGTGAGGAACAATCGACACTGAGCGATGAGGCACCGGTAAGCCCTCGGGGCAAGCCCAATGTCAGACAACCAGAAGAAGAAACCATAACGGTCTACCTCGACAACCCTCGAAACAGTAGGGCCATCCAGATTGACTCCTGCTTAAACAAGGAAGTGGCAAAACAACTTACGAAGCTACTGCAGCATAACCGGAACATTTTCGCCTGGACTATCCAGGATATGGTGGGGATCGACCCTTCAATAATCACCTAGCGCCTCGAAGTAGATCCCTCGAAGAAAACTGTCAGGCAAAAAAAAGGATCGTGGCACCCAAAAGAAACGTTATCATAAACGATGAGGTACAATGTTTGCTCGATGCGAACATGATAAAGGAAGCACAATACCCCGACTGGCTGGCAAACACCGTTCTCGTAAAAAAGAAAAATAGAAAGTGGAGAGTGTGCATAGACTACACCAATCTAAACAAAGGTTGCCCCAAGGACAACTTCCCACTCCCTCAGATCGATCAGATCGTAGACGCCACTTCAGGACAGGGTCTCCTCAGCTTTATGGACGCATATTGTAGCCACAATCAAATATTAATGCACCCCCAAATCAAGAACTAACTTCTTTTGTGACGGAAAGGGGAATATACTGCTATAGGAAAATGTCATTCGACTTAAAGAATGCAGGGGCTACCTATCAACGATTGGTTAACCGAATGTTCAAGCAACAGATCGGTAGAAATATGAAATTATACATCGATGACATGGTGGTAAAATGCCTTCGCAACCCCGACCATGTGCGGGACCTTGCCGAAGCATTCGACCAACTCAGAAAATACCAGATGAAGCTCAACCCACAAAAGTGCACGTTCAGAGTCGAGTTTGGGAAATTGCTAGCCTATATAGTTAACAGAAGGGGAATCGAGGCCGATCAGAAACAGATTCGGGTTCTTCTCGACATGAAGTCCCCATCTAGTATCAGAGAAGTTCAAAACCTGACTGGGAAGGTAGCAAACACTAAACAGATTTATATAAAAGTCGTTCAACAAATGCTTCCTCCTTTTCAAAATACTAAGAGGGAGCAAAGGAATTTCGTAGAGGGAGGAATGCGAATAAGTCTTTTAGAGCTTGAAAACATACATGGGGAGTCCAGAGCTATTCTCGAAGCCCACGATAGATGAAACACTATACTTGTACCTGTTTGTTTCCAAACACACTGTTAGTTCAGACCTTGTGCGTGACGATCATGGAACCCAAATGCAAGTATACTACACCAGCAAAACCTTCGTAAAAGCATAAGCACACTATCCAGACCTGGAAATTTTGGCTCTGGCGCTAGTCGTATCCTCTAGAAAACTGAGGCCCTATTTGGAGGCTCACTCCATAACGGTCCTGACAAAACACCCACTCCGGTCGGTATTACATAAACCCGAGCTATCTGGTAGGATGGTGAAATGGTCAGTAGAACTTGGGCAGTTTGACATAAACTACACTTCAAGAACCGCCATCAAAGCCCAAACGTTCGCGAATTTCATTGATGAATTCACCGGCGAAAAAAAATCGAAAGTAGGATACCAACTCAGGGAATCCAGTGTCCAAGCTTGGACTCTGCGGTGCGACAGATCTTCAACTGATAAAGCGAGCGGAGCAGGGATCACTCACTGCTCCCCTAGCGGCTTCACCTTCGAAAAGGCAGTCAAATTTGGTTTTCCCGCTTCAAACAACAAGGCTGAATACAAAGCCCTCCTGTCAGGCTTAAAGCTAGCTTTGGGGATCGGCATAGATCACCTAATAGCATACAACAACTCAAGACTAGTAGTCAACTAAGTCAATTGAGATTTCAATAGCAAAGATCCGCGCATGATAGCCTATCGCAACAAGGTACTAGACGTAATGAGCAAGTTCAAGAATTGTCAGCTAACACAGTGCACCCGAGACGACAACCAAAGGACTGACAAGCTAACAAAAGAAGCTTCGGCATCCAATGAGATATCCAGCGGCCTCATCGAATATCAGGATAAATCAAGCATCGACGAAGAAAAGCACAAAAATATCTGCACCGCGGAGACACAGCCCAATTAGATGACTCCGATACTAGAATATACAACATCAGGAGCCTTACCAACAGATAAGGTCGAAGCACTGAAACTTAAAAATAGAGCATCAATGTATACTCTCCTAAATGACAAAATTATACGGGAGATCAGTAACAGGACCACTGCTCCGATGTCTATCGCCCTCAGAGGCTAGACAAGTCTTTCAAGCTATCCATAGCGGCATATGCAGAATCACCCAGGCACATAAACCCTTGCCCACAAGGCCCTGACTTTAGGGTACTATTGGCTGACCATGCAGCAGGACGCCAAAGATACAATCCACAACTGCGACAAATGTTAGAGGTTCGCACCATACACCCACATGCCGGTTCAGTCACTAACTCCAATAATTAGTCCATGACCGTTTGCGCAATGGAGAATGGACATTGTCGAACTTTTCCCGGCATCGTCTGGTAAATTTTTTTTCTTGTCATCGTCGACTAGTTTAGCAAGTGGGTCGAGGCTGAGCACCTATCCAAAATAGGGCAGGTCCAGATCGAAAAATTCATACAGACCACCATTGCCTGCATATTTGGCATCCTCAGAGTATTGGTCAGCGACAACAGAACCAAGTTTGAAGGTAGCAAGGTCAAAAAACTATACAAAAGCCTGGGAGTGAGGCACCACTTCTCCTCGCCAGGACAACCCCAAGCCAACGGCTAGGCGAAAGTTACCAACAGGACGATCCTAGAAGCCATCAAAAGAAAATCTGATACAACCAAAGGAAAATAGGTTCCAGAGCTACCATGAATACTCTGGGCATATCGAACAACCAAAAGAATCCCTACCGAAGAGACATCCTTCGCCCTAGCATACGGGTTAGAAGCTATGGTTTCGATAGTACTTGAGGTGCTAACCTTTATGATGAAAGAGTTCAGACCGGACGAGAACGACGAAGCCTTACGCGTGGGACTAGACCTCCTGACGAAAAGTGGGATCTGGCTTCCACCAAGATAGTCGCCTACCAACAATGGATGACGCAATACTACAACAAGAAGGCCAAGTCACGCGAATTCAAGGTGGGAGACTGCGTACTGCGGAAGACTCAGCAAAACATTAAAGAAGTCGGGGCAGGAAAACTAAATCCGAATTGGGAATGACCTTACAGAGTTGCTAAGGTTAACATGCCGGGAACATACTGGTAGAAAGACGTCGACAGCGTCGGGTTAAAATGACCATGGAATGTAGAACATCTCAAAAAGTATTATCAATAAAATATTTAGGTTTTACAAAAACTTTCATCGCTGTCCGTTACAACCCTCACTAACCCCGGTTACGGCCAGACTCAGACATTTATCCAAAGTCTAATCCGCTCCGTGTGGGTCAGATGGCTGGGGAAGAGGGAGTCTAGTCAATGCATGTCCGCTGATGATGATGACTCGTCAAGGGATCATTGCTTTCAATGCTGACGATGATCGCCGAATTAGCCAGGTAAACTCAGTTAGTTCGCGGCCGATGACGACGACTTCTGGTGCCTAAAGCCTAATCCGCTCCGCACAGGTCACGTCAGCTAAGGAAGTGAGAGTCTAGTCAGCGCGTATCCACTAATGACGAAGACTCGCCAAGGGATCATTTCTCTCAATGCAGATAATGATCGCCGAATTAGCCAGGTAAGCCTAGTCAGTTCGCGACTGATAATGACGGTTTTTGGTGCCCAAAAAGTAATCAGCTCCGTGCGGGTCACGACGGCTGAGGAAGTGGGAGTCTAGTCAACGCTTGTCCGCTGATGACGATGATTCGCAAAGGGATCATTGATCTCAATGCAGACGATGATCGCCGAATTAGCCAAGTAAGCTTAGTTGGTTCGCGGCTGATGATGACGGCTTCTGGTGCCCAAACCCTAATCCGCTCCACGCAGGTCACGACCACTGAGGAAGTGGGAGTCTAGTCAGAGTTTGTCTGCTGATGACGATGATTCACCAAGGGATCATTGCTCTCAGTGCAGACGATGATCGCCGATTAGCCAGGTAAGCTTAGTCAGTTTGCGACTGATGACTACAAATTTTGGTGCCCAAAGCCTAATCCGCTCCGTGCAGGTCACGACGGCTGAGGAAATGGGAGTCTAGTTAGCGCTTGTTCACTTATGACGATGACTTGCGAAGGGAATATTGCTCTCAATGATCACTGAATTAGTCAGGTAAGCTTAGTCAGTTCGCGACTGATGATGACAACTTTTGGTGCCCAAAGCCTAATCTACTCCACGTGGGTCATGACAGCTGAGGAAGTGGGAATCTAGTCAGCGTTTATAGGCTGATGACGATGACTCGCCAAGAGCTCATTGTTCTCAATGATCGCTCAATTAGCCAGGTAAACTGATGACGATGACTTCTGATTTCCAAAGCCTAATTCGCTCTGCGCGGGTCGCGACAGCTGAGGAGGTGGAAGTCTAGTCAGTGCTTATCCACTAGTGACGATGACTCGCCAAGGGATCATTGCTATTGATACAAACAATGGTTGCCGAACTTACCAAGCAAAGCTTAATTAGTCCGAAACTGATGACAACATCTCCCGACATGCAAAGCCTAACCCACTCCGCGCAAGTCACAACAACCGAAGGAATGAAGGCAAAAGTCAGCACTAGTCTGCCAACACCGAGTGAGTTATTGCAAACAACGATTGAAATAATTTGATCAGCTCTTGACCAACGACGACTCCCGCTAATCAACCCCTAATCTGCCGAGACAGCGACACAACACAACACAACAATATATTTGGACTGACAAAAAAATTTTCCCCTGACAGTACAAGCCCTATAGTCTACAAAGCAACAAAAGAAAATACGATGATGCAAGGCAAAACCATACTTTCATTCAAAAGAGAAAACATGTCTACATGATATTCGCCCAAGAGGACATTACAATCTAAGGAGAAGCATCATCCGCATCAGTTAGCCTCGCAGCGTTAGAGCCTTCCCCTCGCTAAATCGGCCCAAAGCTACCCTTCTATAGCGGGCAAAGTCGAGATCAATATCGGGATACTCCCCCTTGATCAGTTTCAGGAGCTCCAATCTGCCCCGAATTACCTTGGACAAGATTAGCGGGCTTTTGCCAGACACATCAAAATCTACAACGCTTCATAATGCGAGCGATCATCGGACAACATCCGCTCTGCCTCCAGAGCACGGCAAAGCCCTTCGTATATTGAGGCTTCCAGACGCTGCCTTTCGACGGTCCACTCCGCATCCAACTGCTTCCTCTCACCTTCTTCAGCCCTTCGTTCAGAGGCCCACCTGCCGCTTCATCTTGGCACAAGTCGACACCAAGTCGGACTCGGTAACCCTCAGCTGAGCCCTCATTTCATTTACCGTATCAGCAACAAAGGTCATGGCCTCCACACCCTCGCGGTCCACGACAATGCCAGAACCCTCTGCCCGATGAAAGACATCTGAGTTCATATCCGCAGATCGGCAAAGACCTTCTCCAAAGCAAGGACCCTCCCATGGGCTTCAGGATGTAGCGAGACAGAAAAATACAGCTCCGAAGTACGGGCACCAAAGGGAGAGGCTGCCACTACGGAAGACTGCCTCTTCCTCAGGGCAACCATAGGAGGTACGTTTGCCTCCAGCTCAACAAGCCTGGAGGGGTTGAGCGGGGTCAGGCTCCTCTTCCTCACACGACGAGCGACCACCCCATCAACTGGGGAACCCGACACTAGGTGAGCCCCATGAGAACACCGCAGCAGCCCGCTGCGTATGGCGTCTCCTAGCATTAATACCTCCTCAACGAAAATCAAAAGAAGCTCCAAAAACTTCTTCTCCAATCGCTTCTCTTCCTCACTGAAGGACGTGATAACAAACTTCTCTGAAACAAAGGAAAAACATCAGGACCAACGTCATGAGAAGAACGCACAAAGATACGTATGCACTAAAGAAGAACTCACCGCGATCAAACTGATAGTATCGGGACACTCTACAACTCCCGAGCTTGAAGTAGCCAAAATCCACCGAAGCCAAGAACCATTGCTTCTCCTAGGATTCGTCGCTATTCACTGTCAAATGCAGACAAGATGGATAAGTCAGTATACAGATACCCTGGAATCCAACTGAACTTTGGTCAGGCGATGAATCACCGATGGAGTCAAACGAAAGCCAACATCATGAGCCCTCAGGAAAATTGCTAGCAGTATCTTGAACCCGCTCGACACCATCTGAGCGAAAGGCAAACGAAAATGAGTAAAGAAGTGTTAGACGTCATCAAGCATCGTCGGACTCAAACATACCTCAGTGCAAGCCTATAAACCCGTGAGGAGGTACAGTCGAACCTAACACTCCAGACGCGGGAACAATATACAAATTTCCAGGGATACGATACAAATTACGAAGTCTGATCAACTCAGTTTCGTCGACTAGACTATCACCAAAGTGATTCATACAGGCGATGAATAACGAATTCTTGGAAGCAATTTTAACACCGTCGGCCATTGGAAAAAGAACAGATACTACGGTTCGAAAAGATAGCACATATAACGATGGAGAAATCATCATCAGAACATTAAATATTTATAGGGGAGGCAAACCAAACTTTCCCTCCTCGAGCAGTCGCGTATCTATTAAATGTCATGCACCGCTCGAAACCAACGCTTCAGATCCAATCATCACGACGGTACAAATGCCTTTTTAACGAGTCAGTGGATCAATGTAAACACCCCACTAACTCGGGAGGGAGTAGCTGATGATACATAAAAACAGTCACACTCTTGAGCCAAACACGTGTCATGACGATCTCGAAGAAGTACAGGCTCAAGCATTGGCCCAACACAAATCCAACCCAAGCGGATCTAAACCCGCTCGATTTCAGTCCGCCAAGCAGACCCGGACTCTCACAACATGTTAGGCCCACACGTCTCACAACCATCCTCAATACTCATAAGCCCTCTTTAGGCAAATATCTCGATGATCAGCTTCAGACGGGCAACTACAGCTGCTATCTGCTTCAAACTAGGAAGCAAACATCAGAGTATCTTTCACATAAGGAAACTCCCTTCCACGGATTGCTCTTGGATTGAGAACTATCTCCCGTGTATCTAGGAGTGCAGAGCAAACATGAAACCTCCCTTCTACAACACGACTCTCAATTAGAAAGGGATCTCCACGAATATCTCCTCCCTAAAGTATGCCTACGATGGCTTGGTTGAACCAGGACTCCTTGTACTATAAATAAGACATGAAGTTGGTAAGCTAAGGTACGCTACAAATTCACTGTAACAACATTATACCCTCTTTAAATTCATGTTTGACTTTAACGTCGGAGTGTCATCGGTCACCCCACGGTGGTCTGTGACTCACGTGCATTACTTATGCGGGTCGAACATGGTCAAAGCATGGAACAAAAACCGACTTCATCAATAATGTATGAGAATTTAGATGAAAGTTAGTCCGAACAAGAACCTACTATAAATCTATTGGTTTTAGCTGTTAATAATCTGTGTATGTACGACTTTTCAAAAGCTGCTCTCTAACCCAGTTTCTGGATAGTATAGCTTTATACATTATCCGTTCCTTTATTGTTTACAACCTATATAATACATTGACTGTTGTTGGAGATGCTCGGAGGCATTGAGGCAAAAAACACACAAAACATGTAGTTTCCTATCCTTAAATGGGGTTCTCTTTTATAATTAGTTGTATACAATGAATCCACACAATGTTCCTTGAAGAAAATTCCAGTAACAACCCACCCTTTTCCAACTTTTAACTAAACTCACAAACTACTCCAATTAAGTCGGTAGAATGGCATCATCAAGTTGATAATACATGCCTTCAAAAGTCGGCACAAAGTCACCAAGTTGATAATAAACATGAAAAATGAGTAGAAGACTATGCATTTGATTCATACCAAACCCTAAAATGTCGTTCTGTATGTTGGTACACTATAGGAGGTATTTAGAGAACATGATGTGCATGGGTTTTTTCTGAGGTCAATGTAAGGAGTTTTCACTTGGGCACTGGTGGAATATGACCTTCTCATGACATGTACTGTTGGGGTTGTTGTACGAATTATATAAACTTTTCTTTATCTAT
The DNA here is from genome assembly GCA_003290165.1 of Berberis thunbergii. NCBI lineage: Eukaryota > Viridiplantae > Streptophyta > Magnoliopsida > Ranunculales > Berberidaceae > Berberis > Berberis thunbergii. The sequence goes on along the minus strand of QNQO01008044.1, from coordinate 375,904 downwards.
CTATATTGGTGATGCCCGCTTCTGAGTCATTTGCTTTGTTTCATTTTTGACTTCATTTCTTTTGAAGTAAGGACAACTTGAACAGGAGCTCCCACTACAAGAGTGATCAATTATATTGGAAATTGTTTATATTCTCATGCTTATAATGTGTAGGTCTCTTCCATCCATCTTGCGTTCTAAGAGCACCCAAACAATCAAAGAATGTTAAGACTATACATTTACAAAAACCTACTCCAATAGTAGATCCACTAAAGTAGTACATTACTAACAGATGTTTATCGAAATGTGTATGCAACGGCTAGTAAAGTGTTGCACTACACTACTGTCCATATCTTGCACAAACGGAATTTGAGTGCACAAATAAGATCTATCGGCCGAAAACAAAGACCGACTTTTAGATAAATTAGAGCAAGGAACAAACGTACAAGGGTCGGTAGACTGATGTTTTAGACTAAACTCTTGGAGTCAGGCGTTTTATTGTTGGAGATGCTGATCTAAGATGCATGTATATGAATGGAACATCAATATTGTCACATGTTTTTATAGAGATTAGGCTATGGTCTTGTGTTTATGCTCGTTTTCTTCATAACTATAAGAAGCAGATTTTTTACTTGCCTCAGAGAAAGAAAAGTAGAAAATGACTTCCCCTTCAATATATATCATACCATGTGGTGGATTTTAAATATTTCAGAGGTTGAAGAGAAAAATCGTCACCTAGGCTTTAGCCCAGACAATATTCATCAAAGTATCTGGATTGTGTATGTGATCTCAAAGTGGTAGACAAAGAAGAAAGTGTTGTATTGTACTATCAAAACTATATTGTTGCACACCACTAAATACCCACAACATAGATTCTTCCACAATCATGTAAACACTAAAACTAAAGAGCACTTGCAAACCACCATTGGCACCATATGAAGGTCAATAGAAGAACATATAAATAATGGTCTACAGGCCTGCACAAGCTGCCAATAGAGCTTATGTGTAAAGTTCAAGACTTCGGAGTTCTTTCATTCAAAGGCCCATAATCCTCCTAGGTCTTGAACAGTTTAAAGTTCATTAGATAAACCTTTCAAGCCATTTTAGTTGATTACGCTTTTGTTATCTTAAGCTATGCATAAATTGTAAAGAAAATATTCATAGAATTGTATTGAATTATTTTCTTTGACTGAATACAAGCTTATATAAGCCAACTCTGACCTAACCTTGTGGAAACAGGAAACCTAAGACTTCTTATTCTATTCTGACTTTCCTAACATATTCTATACTGACTTTCCTATTCTGTAACATATGTAGACTTTCTTTCTTTAACACTCCCCTCAAGTTGGAGTGTGTGTTTGTAACACCCAACTTGCTAAGAAAATTATCAAATTGACAAGTGCTCAAAGCTTTAGTCAACAAATGTGCTAGTTGATATAGTGTTACAATATGCTCAGTCTGAATAGTATTCTCATATATCTTTTTTCTAATCAAATGACAATCAATCTCGCTATCCTTCATTCGTTCATGAAAAACCGAATTAGATGCAATATGGAGTGCAGCCTTGTTGTCACAAAACAAGATAGTTGCATGAGGATGATTAATGTGCAAATCATTAAGAATGTACCTCAACTAGGTTAACTCACAATATGTGGAAGTCATGGCCCTATATTCTGCTTCAGCTGTAGATCTTGCCACAATAGTTTGTTTCTTAGCTTTCCAAGAAATTGGTGAATCTCCAAGCATGACACAATAACCTGTAATGGATCTCCTAGTATCTCTATATCTAGCCTAATCTGCATCACAATAAATTTCAACTATAATGAGCTGGTGGAAGAGAAAAAAAATATCATGTCCCGGTAAAGCCTTGATATACCTCAAGACCTTGTGTGCAACATCCAAATGTGGTATTCTGGGCTTATCCATAAATTGACTTAGGACATGTACTGAATAAACCAAATCCGGTCTCGTGATCGTTAAGTATATCAACCTTCCAACGAGCCTGCAGTATGTTGCAGGATTTGGTAGTAAATCTCCATCATCCTGTGTGAGCACTAAGTTTTGATCCATAGGATAACGTAAAGGCTTTGCTCCAAGATACCATATATCCTTCAATATTTCAAGTGCATATTTTCATTGAGATAAAGTGATCCCTTTGAATGACCTCGCGACTTCAATGCCAAGGAAATATTTCAATTTTCCTAAACTTTGAGCTTAAACTTTGGAACAAGAAATTGCTATGTTTTTTCAATGTATTGGAAATCATTACCTGCCAATATTGCATTATCAACATATACAAGAATTGCAGTAAAGTTGTACCCTTGGATCAGACGAATAATGAATAATTAGCCTTATATTGATGGTAGCCTGCTGATATGAAAGCAGATGATAACTTAAGGAACCATTGTCTCGATGCTTCTTGAGACCATAGAAGGACTTGTTCAACTTGCATACTCGAGTTTTCCCTTTTCGGCTGAATCTAGGAGGAAGACTCATGTACACATCCTCAAAAAGATCACCATAAAGAAAAACATTGTTGACATAAATGTCAACTCTGTGTAGCTGCAATAGCAAAGAGAAAACGAATAATAGTCAATTTAGCAACATGAGCAAAGGTATCTTTGTAATCAATACCTTCAACTTGATTGTATCTTTTAGCCATAAGATGAGCTTTGTAATGCTCAACACTATCATCTGAATTGAGTTTGATCTTATAGACCCATTTGCAATCAACCGGATGCTTGTCAGGAGGAAGAGGCTGTAAAATCCAAGTCTTATTGGTTTCTAGAACATCAATCTCACCTCTCATGGTCTGAGCCACTTGGATCCTGCATAAAACTAGTGGGTTCTTTGACTAAAGAAAGAGAAGTGGTGTAAGCTTTGTGAGAGGTGGATAAATGGTCATAAGAAAAAAAATCTGAAAGGGGGTAAACAATACCTATAAATGGCCCAACGTTTGAAGCAGATGAGTGGAACGATCGGAAACGCAATCGAGCATCAAGATGATATTGTTGAAGATAAGATGGCTCACAGGTGGCACGAGTGGAGGTGCAAGGTGGGAGAGGAGGGTCTAAGGGTGGAACAGGGGTTTTCGCCTGATCGGTGACGGAGGGGTCGGATTGGGCGACCAGTCTGTGGGAGTGGTCCGACTGGTCAGAGAAAAACATTGTTGGATAATCAAAAAGTGGAGCATTAGTGACCGGTCGGGGAAGTGTGTCGGATCAGTCAGTGAGTTGATTGTGCATTTTGTCAAAAAATAAGGAAAAGTCTCCTTATAAAAGATTATGTCACGAGAAACAAAGACCTTTTTGTGGGTGAAACATTGACTAGAACGAGTATCAAATTTACTAGGAGGTTGGGCATGTGTGGAAGCGAAACATAGACAACCAAAGACTCAAAGGTGAGAGTAGGTGGGTGGTTTGTTAAAGAGAAGTTCAAAAGGCGTTTTGCCTTTAAGAATAGAGGACAGTGTGCAATTTGCTTCTCCCAAAAAATGTTTAGGGAGATGTGCTTAAAACAAAAGAGCACGAGCGTCATTCAAAAGATGTCTATGTTTGCGTTCTACCACCCCATTTTGTTGGGGCGCAAAGACACAAGAAGTTTGATGGGTAATGCCTTTTGAAGCATAAAAATTAGTAAGGAAAATTCCAAGTCCATTATCACTGCGAATGGTTTGAATATTGGAAGAAAATTGGTTTTCAACATAATTGATGAATGAAATTAAGAGTGTGTGTGTCAGACCTGTGTTTCGTGAGATAAATCCAAGTACATCGTGTATAATAATCAACAATGGTGAGAAAATAACGCGCTCCAGAAAGGGAAACAACGTGATATCTTCCCCAAATGTCAACATGTAATAAGGAAAAATGAGCAATACTTGAAATATGGGATAAAGGAAATTTATTTCTAGTTTGTTTGGCGAAAGGACAAATAACACATTTATTGGAATCACAAGTACTACCATCGCGAAAAGAGACGGGAGGGAGATAGAGAGTTTTGTCAGAAAGGTGACCTAGGCAATTGTGTCATAACAGATGGCTATTGTCTTGAGTGATGTGACAAGTGGTGGAAGTTGTGGTGGTGGTGTTGTCCAAGTAGTACAAACCCTCAAGCTCAATTGTCGTCCCAATCATCTTCCCCGATCGAAGGTCATATATCAAACAAGAATTGTTGAGAAAAATGGTAAGAGAAAGATAATGTTTTGTGAGTTTGCTAATAGAAATTAAATTGAGATTAAAAGAGGGAACACAAAGAACATCATGCAAGGTAAAAACATAAGAGAAAGTCATGGTGTCAATGTGTGTAACAACAACAAGTGTACCATCAGGAAGCTCAGCGGTTCAATTGTAGACGAGTTTGGAAAATGTTATGAACTATATAATCAGTGGCGTCGCTATCAAGGATCCAAAATGAATGAAAGTCATGAGATTTTAGAAAAAGTACTTTACCTGTCAATTCTGTAATAGAAGGTCATTACCAATATTGTGAGCCTTGGACTTGTTGTTGGTCAACAAGGCCATAATTGCTTGCACTGCTCGGAAGTGAATGGAAAAGAATTGGATGGTTACACATCCGAAGAAGTAGACACATTATTGCTTATAGGACGATCTTTCTAAAAATGTCGTTATTTAGTAGGATCGGCCGTATTAAATTTCCAACAATTGTTGACAATGTGGACTTTCAATCCACAATAATCACAAGTGAGATGAGAACGACAGTCAACAACAGTATGACCTACCTTGTCACATGTTTCACACTTGATGTCGAAATTAAAGGGCTTTCGGGATCCTCCCTACTTTACAGTGTTGCGTGCACTTTTGGAATCAATATTCTGCATGGCAAAGTCGGTGGTGGCTATGTGGTTTATGGATGGATCCGACTGAACTCTGGGGTGCTAATTATCTCATCCTTTAAAATCATTTTTTATATATATTTAACATGGTTTTCTTCACACCACCTTCCAACAAAAATATCAATCCTCTAGCCTGTGTTCTCTTCTTATCAACTCGCCTCACCTTACCTGAGAGAAGATAACTAGAGGCACCAAGAAACCGCAAACAGAGGAGGAGCGGTGCCCATTGTGAGGAGTCTCCAAGATATCCAGAGATGCCAAGAAACCGTAAACGGAGGAGGAACAATGCCCGTTGCAGAGTCGTGGAAAAACTAAGGGAAGAAGGAAGGGTTGGGAGATATTTCTATGCGATTAAGAGAGGTTTCATGCCGCCGGAACCACTGCCTTGGGAGAGGAATGATATGATTTTGTGAGGGAGAAGTGGGGGGGAGATCAACAAATGAGCTTGTGTATTAAGAAGGACTAAAATAATAGCAAAAGTGTCTCTTTCTCCACCGAGTTTTGTTTTGTTTCACTTCAAGGGGTTTGGTGATTGGCTGGCGATCGGTGATCAAAGATGATAGATGTGATGATGGAGAAGATGTGATGCAAGCGAGAATAGATTTTCTTCTGATTGGGATCTATGGTGAGGATAGACGACGATCAGACCTCGATCGCTTGTTTCTAGGGATTTCAGGGGGTTTTGGAGTTGTTTGGTTTTAGTGGTTTGTTGTGAGAGAGATATGTTGATTCGAGGAAGGATTTTGTTGTGAGGGATATCTATGTTGATTTTAGTTTGATTTGGACTGTTTGTTGCTCGATGATGATGGACTTTTTGTTGATTGTTGCAAGCTGGGTAGAGTAGGGGTGGGCACGGGATGGGAGGAGATAAACCCATCTCTATCCCATCCCGTTTATACGGGACGGGATGGGGAAAATCACATTCCGACCTCGTCCCATCCCAAACGGGTTCGGGACCGGATCAGCGTGCTCTCATTTTTTTACAAATTACTGCTTACCAAAGACCCAATTTGCTTAGTTGAAAAGAGGCAAAGGCAATTCGTAGAACTACACATAAATGATAGTCTTAGATTGAGTATGCAACATTATTATAAACTACTATAAATGATAGCTGAAATTCACCCTGTAATTAAGATTTCTGCAGAGTTTTGAATGACTAAGAGGTGGACAGTATAATGGCAATGGTGGATCTGCTCTATTATTTCGAATAGTGAACAAAAGGATGAGTAGATTTTGGATGCTAAGAAGAATGTTCATTATTGCTTTTAAAAAAAACAGTCATTAAATTCATTGTCTTGACATGAAATAAAACTCTCCAATATAGTTAGCAATCCCATTTTGAGTTTTAAAGAGTTTGCAATTAAATAATTAATTTAGAATTCTAGAAATGAACCAATATCAAGTAGTTGCAGATATAAACTAATATCAATTACACTGATTTCAACTAAATTCATTTTTCTTCAATTACACTAATATTGCAATTTTAAAATAAATAAAAATATTAATAATAAATATTAGCTCGGGAAGGGACGGGATTGGCGGGATTGAAAATCTTCATCTCATCCCATCCCATTCTAGATCGGGACGGGATCGGAATGAAATTATTCAATCCCATTAAGACCCGAAAAAATCGAGACGGGAACATGATCGTGGGATGGGATGCCCACCCCTAGGGTAGAGTACTCTGTGGACTGGGAAGGGTTTGATTCACTAGATAAAGTGCGGCTAGGGTTGAGTTCACATACCTTGCTCTGATCAGGGACGGAGCCACATTGCCCCCACTGACTTAAATTTTTTTTTAAATTTCTAATATGCCCCGTTGAGAAGTCGACGACTCGGTCCCACCCTGCCCTTTTTCTTTCTTTGTTCTCCCTTCCTGCTCCGCCCATTTCCTCTCTTCTGCTCCATCTCTCTGTTTACAAGGAATTCGGCAACCGCTTCACCTCCTACTCTCTTCTTCTCCCTCCCTCTTTGCTTGATTTAGTTTTTTTCTTACCATCGCTATCCGCCACCAACAACCGCAACCTCTCTTTCTTGCTTTGAGGAAGGAGAATGTTTTTTTATGTATTTTCTCGAGATGAATTCATATTGAGGTCTATTTTTGTATTTTATTCGTAGGATTTTTCTGAAGATGCTTGAAATTTTGATCTATTCATTTTTCCTCAAGATACATGTTTGTATCTCGAGATTCATCTGTGGATTATTGTTTGAAGGCATTTTGGTAATCAACGTGAGCCTTTTGACAGTCAATGCACGTTGACCCTAGTCTCGGGAAAGACTGTAATAGTGATTAATGATGGTATAATCTCTAATTAGTTATTTATAATAAGGTGACAAATCGCAAATAACCAAATTTTGTGTCCATATCTAATTTTACATGTGAAATTAATTCTTGCCCAGTAACTTTTCATATCAATTTGATTTGTCCTTCATATATTTATTGTTTATGCTTCCTACAAAGTAGCTTGTTGGATTCATTTTCTTCCCCGTAAATTAGATAAAGTTTTGTTTAGCAATTGGTGTTTTGTATATTTATTTATGTTTTGTTCGAATAATTTTTTTTTAAGTAATTAATTACTATATTTCATTAATTAACTATGACTCGTCACTCCACCCCTTCATAAAAAATCATGGCTCCGTCACTGGCTCTAATACCATGTAAAGAAAATATTTGTAAATTTGTATTGAATTATTTCCCTTGACTAAATACAAACTTATATAACTAAGCTAACTCTGACCCAATCTTGTAGAAACAGAAAGCCTTATACTTCTTATTCTATTTGATTTTTCTAATGTATTCTATACTGATTTTCCAAATCTGTAATGTAGACTTTCTTTCTTTAACATAAATTGTAATGAGGAATATCTGAATAAACTAATGTTCTGAAAAATATTAAAAAAAATAATAATAAAACATTAATAAAGAAGAATGAAAGGTTGGATAAAAAATGGGAAAAGCAGGAAGCACAAAAGTATTCATCGACTTTCGTTGATATAATTTAAAACCCATCTAATTGTCACAGGAAACAGCGAGGGGGAGGGGAGGCGTCCATCACCCTCGGGATGTGCACAAAAAAGTCACTGCATGCATTCCAAGGGGTGAACATGCATCCTGAGGGGCCATCCCCCTCCCTCACTGTTTTCCTCGCCATTTCCCTCAACAGTTAGATTTATGATAGTGGGTGTGCAATTGGTTTGATGCTTAATACTTTAATAGTTATTAGATGCTGTACATGTTCCCCTGTTTCTTGACAATGATTTGTAAATTACTTGAATGTCATTTTTAAACTAGACTGGATTATTCAGTTAAAGAGGTAAAATTTAACATCATCTCTGTAACACTAATCAAATTAAGGTTCAAGAAAAATTTGTCGCTTTTGTTTTGGTATACAATTCAATATTTACAAATATATATTTGAAACTAAAAGATACATATAATATGACTACACAAATCTTTCATAGAAATACTGACTACAAAAGAAAGAAGAGGTTCAGGGAAAAAAGAAGAAAAAATGTGGAGATTGTTATCACTATAGACACAACATTGTTACCTCCAAAGTAAAATTGATGTTAGAAATAGTCGTCTAACTGTGTCAGTTTATCTAAATCCTACATGTAGATCGTGAATTACGTGCAGAAGAATCTATCGTGTGCAAAAGCGAAATGGCAATCCATACTGCACCAAAAACCACCAGCAAGCCAGTCAGTACTGATACAAGAGTTCATTGCAGTACACAAACAAACCAAACAATCAGAAACCTTTACATTTCTTTGGGAACCTTATATCACTCACTAAGGACCTTGCCGTTGCTAAACATTCATGAAGAATTCAGTAGTCGTGAAAGTGGAACAATCAAACCATACACTGCTGCTGCATATTGACATCCCTGTGGTTTTCTCCATTAATGTCTCCATCATAGTTGCAAGCCAGCAGTTGCTGTCAGGGTTCTGCCACCGATGGCTGCTCAAAGAATTAATCAGACAACCCAAGATGTATGTGAATTCTCAAACACTTCACTCGTTGTTGAGAGACTCCCATTTGTCTATGTATTACTCACTGCCCATATTTATAGAGCCGTCCTTCATCAGCTTAGTGCTGAGACTATTAAACCTTCCTCTTGAGTAATGCCGCGAAGCTTTTCTCCAATCCGTTCCAGTTTTCATCATTGCTGCAAACTCTTCGTAGCTGATGAGTCCATTCTGTGATTATTATTAAAGAAAATAATGTGAGGCTTGGTGGAAGTTTTGAGTAAACTAAAAGTTCTTAACAGATAATATAGCACAATCACCTTGTCAGTGTCAACTTCATGGAAGATGTCATTTGCTACATCTGCACAATCAGCAGTTCCATCTTCCATCAAGGCATCTCGAAGCTCTTCCAATTCGATATAACCACTACCATCTTTGTCAAAGTATGAGAAGGCCTTGTGTAGATGCTCATCATTCCCCATCCTTTGCAAATGGAGGGACACAGCCACGAACTCTCCATACTCCAGTGTTCCTTTTCCATTGGTATCCACCTGTTGTGAATCATGCTTAGAATCCAATCATGGTAATTTCAGGGTTTTCAATCAACAATTTTCTAACAGGTCATATAATGTACACTTTGAACAAAGGAAGGCAACAGGGCTAAGGGATTGCAGACAAATAAACTCAATTGGATTTCAAAACAGAGTTTGTAGAGGTAAAATATATACTTTTAACTGAAAGCAGTGCAGTAACTGAATATGAAATGATTCATCTAGCAATGAAAGACATAATGTCTATTCTCTTTCAAAGTTGCGAAAAATTATGATGCAATTGTACATGTAACTATACGTATGTCATTTTCATAGTGACAAGTCCATGTGTGTGCAGTATATGGCCTGTTGGGTAATCCTGAAATTTAATGATAGATACCACACCATGGTTTTAAGACATTCGTCTTCATGTTAACAAAAATACTATAAATTTCTCTCAAGGAAAACATCGACTTAGTTAAGAAACAGACAGATTGCACATGAGCTCTTTCAAGTAAAAGATACCACACGATCTCTCCGAAGCAACTTAAGGTGAAAGCCACCTTACTACACTTCCACGTATATTTATTCACTATATAATAGAGTAAACCATGTTAGTATTTCACATGTCAGATCTGAATGAAAGGTTTTCACTATATAGGAAACAGACCAACTAGCAGCTGAGAGCTGGATAGGGCAGAACTTAGAAGTTTGGAACGAGTAAAGATTGATTCCTTTGACTTTGAATTGGTCATTAGCAGAAGAGAAGAAGACCTTGGAATGGAAGGAATCACAGCATTGACTACATAGTTAAGAGAAAACAAATGCAGAAAAACTTATTTATTTATTTGAAGTTTTTATTTAATGGGATAATAAAATATTACAGAAAGCATGTGCAGCATAAAGAGATTGTACAGCTACAGTACAATGTAATCTCAACTGAAGAGCAAATACTCAAATCTCAAACCATGAAACAAAGGAAAAGGCCAGAAGTAATGCCCAAATGCCATAAAAGACCCAACACATTCAGCATAATGCTGTCTCACTGTGGAACACTCTATTGTTCTTTTCAAGCCATAATGTCCAACAAATGGCATAAGGTGTGTCTATAAAAGCTTCTTAACCTCTCTACCCCCCATGCTTGCACTTCCAAGAACCTCCACAATCAATTCGAGGAGTACCAACTGGATTACAAACATCAGCTATATTCATCCACATCCCACATGAACTCCATTGACATGCATTTTTTTTCTAAAGCACACCCTTGGGGGAAGCCCAATTACTTACTGCTTCTAAATGAAGAAGTAAACTTTAGAATAGGAGGGCGGGGGCGCAGGGTATGTTTCTTCAAATCAATCAAATTGGGAAGACACTAAAAGGCTCTGGAGGCGGTTATAAAATTCGAGATAAGAAACGGAAACACCATCAGTCTGTTGCCATTTTCAGTTATTATTTAAGCACATATGACTAGAAGATTCTATTAAGTCCAACCTCTTCTTCAGATATGGTCAAGCAAAAGGTCTTCTCACGAAAGTAGGGAATGCAATCCGCATGATCACAATCCCTAGTTTCCTATCTATTCCCCGTTTTTTTTATTTCTTTCCCATCTCGTTTGCGGGACTCAGTTCCTTCATCCAATTGATTCATCTTCAGATAACATTAGTATCTTCTTTCTTCTTGAACAAGAAAATTTTACTTTGTTTGATTGATGGACAATGACAAAGACCAAGTGTCCCAAAACAAATCCAATGTATCTCACCATTACTCAGCACCTATAGTGCATGTTCCCCAGCAAACCTTAGATGGAATCCAAGCAAATGCTGTTCCATTTTTGCAAATTTGGACATAAGTGTGCAGAGTTTGATAGTTTAACTCATTTTTATAAATATCACACTTAATTGTGCGTGATGGTTCGACACCCATATTGAGCATACAAATCCTGCGCATCACCTCAATTATGTGTATCATTCTCTCTCCTTTATGGCATAAAAGATTCAAATCTATATAACAACGATATGGACACAGATATCGCTGCCCGACACTGATAGGAGGAGCCGGAAAGGTTAGCAAAAAACCCACAATACATGACACGCTGGGACACACCTCTACATTTTAGTATTATTACTTTTCCAACAATGAGTTTTTGTGTTATAAGTCATTCATTCACTTGTAGGTCAATATTATTACACATATAACACTATCTTGCCATAATATGCTGGTTAGTTTTGTGAATAATTGAAAATTTTCAAAAAAATACGCGATAAAGTTGATGCTTAAAACATTAAGTATCTGATGGGAGAATCCATGCATGTTGACACTCTTTTTTTTGTATAAATATCGTTGTTACATAGTTTCAACTAAGTGGTCATAGTTAAAAATTACCACACAGTGACCCCCCCCCCCCCCCAACAAAAAAAAAAAATGATATTGTTATAACCTAGCTGCTAACATTAATGTTGTGTCTTGTTTCTTTACAAAAAAACATTGTTCTACACAGCTTTTAAGAATTGTGGTAGCTGCTGATGCAAGGGTGAAAATGCATCCAAGTACATTATTAAGGAGTGAAAGTAGTTATACACTTACAGCTTCAATAAGCATCTGCACTTCAGATTCTGCAAGCTGGGATCCAAATTTCTGAAGTCCAGTTTTCAGTTCCTCAACTGAAACAATGCCATCATTATCTGAATCTATGTTCTTGAACATTACTTTGATGTCTTCAATTTCTTCAATGGATAAATGATCAGCAATAACCTATTCACAACAGCCTCATTAGTCTACGTATCCATTTAATAATGAGGAAATGCAGAACCTGGAAAGGAATAGAAATAATCAACCAACCCGCAAGGCTTTCCTCTTGAATCTGTTCATCATTGAAAATTGTTTAAGCCTTGACTTGACAACATCTCCAAGAGGAACATTTGGAGCCTTTTTAGCATTTTGCAGCCAAGGATGCTCTGTAAGTAGTAAGGGAACACATCATCTGACTGTACAGCATATGATGTAGTGCTTGATAAAATTCTACAATTACTAGCAGTTCCAACTCAAGAGTTTATGTTCAGCTGACATTTACAATTCCTATTGAGTCGCCAATGAAAGTTAAGTTTTGTTTCTGGTAAGCTCAACAGTTTCTGATGTGGCAAATCCTTTGCCAATGCAATTTCATTACATACTAAGGTTAGAAACATCAAGGGAATAGTCAATAACGACACACAATGACAAATACAAATGCAGTAAAGTTCAATCACAAGGATTCAATTTGTTTCTATTTGGCATCTAACTCTTAATGTCAGTCCGGTTGAATGGTAAGCATGAAAGTTTGATCACATAAGAAATGTCAGTCTGTTGACTGGGAAAAAAAATGAAAAGAAGGATGTCCAATACCAAGCACTTGCTTTGCAGTTAAACGAAGCTTTGGATCAGGCTCCAACATATGCCGCACCAAGTTCTTAGCACCATCTGAAATGTTTGGCCAAGGATCCCGTTTAAAATCTATTAACCCACGAAGAATAGCCTGTGCAACCCCTTGCTCCGACTCTGCATTTTAGAAAACAATTCTCAACATGGGGGAAAACATTTAATGTCAGATGACCAATGTTGACATTATTGAAAAATATATGATTACAAAAAAAATGCAGACGCGGGAAGTGAATCTATTAACTCTGAGCATGGACGAGTATCTTACATAGAGAGGTCTGAAGTCTAAGTTAGTAGCACATGTTATCACCAAACACAATTTAGATGGATCTTCCTTCATAAACACAATTTTTTTTATAGTTTGTCCAAGACTTGGTACTCTAGAAACTGGCATGCTTATGAGCTTTAGGTAATGAAGTAGGGTGCCTTTTCAAGGTCCTGGTCATTTGTTTGGTGGTTCCTGAAGGTGCTTTAAAGACTAGTCATTACGGCGCAGTAGTGTGGATTTAGATGTAATGGACAGATGGAGAACTGATTATTTGCTTTGGTTTGGTAAGACCAAACAGTAAGTGGTTAACTTGGAAATGAGAAATAATGTTATATCACTGTATGGCTGTACATTAAAATTTAAAAATGTTTTTGACAGTATTCTACTATTTGCCTTTCTAATAACATGTTGTCAAATCATTATGAAAAAGAAATTCCTGAAATCTGACCCACGAAATGAAACCTCGTGATCTTCTAGAAAGAGTTGAACAAATAGCTGCACTTAGGAGGAGGGAAAAACTTACCAGCCCAAAATGGAGGAACACCGCATAACAAAATGTAGAATACAACACCGGCACTCCATATATCTATTTCAGGTCCATAATTGCGCTTAAGCACTTCAGGGGCCATGTAATATGGACTTCCAACAATTTCAGAGAACCGTTCACCTGGAATGTCAAGATAGGCGGCGTCAGACATTTATATATATATATATATATATATATATATATATATATATATATATATATATATATATATATATATATATATATATATATATTTATAAGCAAACAAAAGAAGCAAAAAAAGAGGGGGCTACATAAATAAATTTGCTCAAGAGAAGTATACATCACCGAAACTGGTGTTTTTAGAATGCTTCAAGTGGTGGCCCAACGCCACATTGTCCATATATGCCCATACAAACCTGTTGTACATCTTTGCACCTAAATCTGAAAATTCTCTCATTGCGCTCCCTCCATAGCTCAACTAATGTAGCAATGAGCAACCTGTTCCATAACCAATTCCCTTAGGAGGTGAAGCACCTTCTATTCCATCGAGAATACCAAGTGGTTAGGGAGTTGGATGTTGGGCAGCAATCACGACAAGCCAAAGTCATATTCTCCCATACATCAATGAAAATGAATTAGTGAAGAATAAGTGATCGATCGATTCAAGGCTCCAATCACAGAGGTGACATTTATTTGGGATGATAAGAGCATGGAGAGCTAGATTGTCCATGGTTAGGGTTATCCCATAAGCAATAGACAACTATGCATGGACACGCGCATCATGTCAGACATGACACATCAACTCGACAATTTTCCAAAAACTAGGACTCGGGGCCGACGCGTCGATTTGACAATTTTCCTAAAACTAGGACTCCGGGGCATGTCAACATGTCATACTATTCTTTAATAAGTCATATAAACATAAATAATAATCTAATATGTGTCTTGCTAGAGTGTCTTGTTGCAAGAAAAAAATGAAGCAGTAAAGAAAAGAGCAAATTAGAGAAGTAGAAGAACAACAAATAAATGTTTTTAGTGGCTTTTTGCCCTATTTGTCTAAAATTCAGATGGATCAACAACCATTAAATTAAATGGTTATTTACAAACACCTAAAAGTAAAAAATACAACAAAGTTGGTTTTCAAGTCTTGAATGTGTCCTAACCAAGTTTCGAGTACATCGGAGATGTGTCCGACACCTTGACCACATTGACCATGTGTCTGACACCTGTCGCACGTTAACGGCGTGTCGGAGGCATGTTAAACTAATGTCGGTGTCGGACTCGGATATGAAGTTTTCCGAAAAGTTGGTGTTTCCTTGGCAATAGACCATGCTATGAAGTTTGCCCTTGGAGGGGTTCTTTGCTCCAAATCAATTGGGTTGAAAAGCCGAATGGAAGATTGGAGTTGTTTGAAGCTGGGACGTAAGAAAGTCATGGCAGCTCTTTACTGAGAACCTTCTTTGTTCTTTGAATCGCATACCCAAGAGTCTGGAAAGTCGTTTAAACGCTTGTCTTGGAGCATGCCAATTAGAAGAACCACTCTACTTGCTTCCCAATCTCTCATACCCTCCCCAATGACAAAGCCCAAGCTGATTCCCCATCTACCCATTTCATAAATTGCACCTTGATATGTTTATTATGTCCCTAAAAGACCATTTCATTGGTGTGTTTCCGACACATAGGTAACTCCAAAAGTCCACCCGTTTTTTCACTATTGTTCATTCATATGAGATGTGACTATTGAATTTGAATTTCAAGTTCACTATTGCCCTCCATTGTGCGCAGCCATATGGTGATGTGGATGGTTTTGTGAACCATCTAAACTCTTCTAGGTCATATTTTTACAACTATAACACCCCTTCGTAGTGCATCTTCTTTGTTAACAAACTGCCAAAGCCACTTTGAGAGAAATGCTTGGTTGATTCCCAAAACTCATTAGTTCTTTTACTTGCAGACCGCGGCCCAATTCAAAAAATGATATTTCTTTGATGAAGATGAGGTGCCCCATAGAAACTCCCTGAATATCTTCTCAATCTCATTTGCTACCAATGCTGGAATAATAGTGGTAGCCATTAAGAATACTGGAATACTTGATAATGTGCTTTTGATCAAGATGACTCTCTCCGCCTTGGAGATGTATCTCCTTTTCCACACTGCTAATGTACCTCTTATCCGCTCTACAACTTGGTCCTATGCTCTACAGTCTTTGTATCTAAACTCCCGTGGTAATCCCAAATAGTTTGAGGGAAGTGTACCTCGAACCAAAGAAAAATGAAAATGAAATGAAAAAATTAAAAAAATCCTTGTTTAGCTTAAAGGAAGTTATTTTTTACCTTCAAGAGTTTCAACAATGACCTTGGATTGAGTTGAGATCAAAGCTGTTGCCAAATGAATATAACCGCATCTTTAGCATTCACAGTTTTTATGTGATCCAAACAAGTTGGAATGCAGGACATTCCGCAGTCGTTAACTAAAAAGTGCTTTGAAAGGAGCAAACAAGAGACTGCGACCCGCACTTTAGAAGCTGAGCTCGTTGTATTTTCTTATCTTATGCAATACAACAAAGACGCTCCACTGTCTAAAACTATCATGTGTCAGAGTGTACCCTTGTGTCAAAGACACTTGAGATTTTTAAGTCACATTCATATAGTTAAATTATCCTACTTGTACCCACCCACACAAAAGCCAAGATGCCACTTCAATACTTTTACCATCCACCATCTTATTTTCAAGGCTCTTGTGTTGCTGTCTATCCATACACTCGAACATCTACCATTGTGGGCAATCTTCCCAAGTAGTCTCCATTGGAACTAAGATGGAGCAGACTACTTCGACCTCTCAAAAGGTGTCAAATGGATTGGAGCAAGATCCACACTATTACAAGATCTTCTTCACAAATTAAGAGACTCTCTTGAATAACTAGCTATATCTAAGAGACTCTCTTAAACAAATTAAAAGAAGTATTGATGTAATGATATATAGATCACCATACATTGCACAATTTTTTAGCATTCGAATTAGGTAAAGTTGTTAAAACTTAACTAGGGTTAACTTATAATAACTAATCTTCAAAAAAAGATAGACGATCGTAATCTCACTAATCAAGCATTCTATCACATCCTAATTAATTTCAAATCTTCAAAAACCACTTGCAAATCACAATAACCAAAATGTAACTCAAAAACTCACTCACCGGGCTTGAAGAATATGGACAACCCAAAATCAATCGCCTTGAGTGGCGAATTCTCCTTCTTATTCGCAAACAAGAAATTTTCCGGCTTCAAGTCCCTATGAATCACTCCATGATTATGACACAACTGCACAACCTCCATAATCGTCCTCATAACATTAGCGGCAGCACGTTCCGTATAATGCCTCTGGCGACGATCCTATCAAAAAGCTCACCTCCTTCACATAGCTCCATAACCAAGTGAACCGCATTCTCGTCCTCCCTGGCCTCCCTCAAGCTCACAATGTTCGAATTCTTTGGCAAATGCTTCATTATAGCCGCCTCTCTCCTCACGTCGTCAACGTCCACGGCCGTCCTCAACTTCCGCTTCGAAATCGACTTGCAGGCGAGTAACTCGCTCGTGTCTCGATCGATACATAAGTAGGTTACTCCAACTCTCCTCGGCCTAATTCCCTGTCCACCACGTACTTCTCCTCTATCCTCTCCTTGGAGATCCCGCTCAGGACTGTGATAGTCTTCTTTGCTACAGATCCACCACCGCTGTTTGAGACTCCTCGGTCTTTCTTGTGGTCGTGTGAGGTGTAATTCGAGGACTTCACGTCCTCCCTCGCCACTGCCGCCGGCGATCTGCAACAGTTCCCCATCGAAATTGAGAGATCAAGAACTGTAAACCCTACCCTAACCCAGTAGGGTTTTACATTACGAAGTAACAACAAACCAAAAGCCTGAGAGAAGGAGAGAAGTGCGAGTGACGGATTTTCAAGAAGAAGAAGAGGAGATGTGTTGTGTGTGTTTTCTTGCTTTGGTAGAGAGAGAAATATGAGAGCTTTTGCAATAAGTGATGTGATGTGATGTGTTGTACTACGAGTGGCTCAGTTGTAATAATGACAAGTGTTTCGTCCAAGTTACCGTTCAACCAAAGTAGGATGCCAGACTGCAAGCTTATGCAGTGGATTTTCCTCGCGATGCGAGTGGAATCTGACTCAACGGAGGGTCTGTAACGGTCGGAAGTGGCGGGGAGAGAGAGATGTGGTTTGTTGGATTCTCAATTCAGCATTCTAGATGTCGAGGGTTTGGGCGAGGTTTTGGGCGAGGGATGTGCGTCGCACGCGAGCAGCTGACGTGGTAAAAAAAAAAAAAATTGTGAGGGAAATCCAAAATTTGGGGGAGAAGAAGAGGGAATCGAAAGCTTCTTTCTCCCCCATTTTCATTCCCTCTCCCTCTGTGGCGAAGCTTCTCCCTCCTCCTCTCTGTGGCGAAGACTCTCCCTCTCCCCATTTTCCATCTCGACACCGGGAAAGAAGAAGCCCTCCCTCTCCATCGTCATCGACTGAAACAAAGGAGAAGAGAAGAAGGTCAAACGAAAATCAAGGAAGAAGAAGGAAAGAATGTCTCCTTCGTCCCTTTCCTCTCGCAAAAGGTAAACTCAGCTCTTGATTTTCCCTCCCATTTTAGGTTTTAGGTTTTAGGTTTTGGTTTTTTGTTTTTGGTTTTTGATTTTTGATTTTCCCTTTACTTGGGTGTTTTAGGATTTTGGTTTTGGGCAAGGATTTGCCAACACCCAAGGAGATCTGCAAGGGACTGATAGGTTTGTTATCTGCAAGGTTCAGTTCTTTTTTTTTTTTTTACTTCCCCATATACTATATATGCACTTGACATTTGGGAATTGGTAGTTTAGAATCGAAAAAAAAAAATTGGCAGTTTAGAATCTTCCCCATATACTATAAATTTGTTGAGTTTTAGATAAATTATGGGAATTGGCAGTATAGAATCGAAAAAAAAAGGTACCAATGTAAGTTAGGAATATTTCTTCTCATAAGTAGTCCATCAGTTGAATACTAGTTGAAGTTGTGGTCTCATATAGGCATGTTGAATGGTGTAATTGAAATTGCTTCATGATTTTTAGCAATTAAATGCATTTGTTGGTATTGAAATTCTCTGCATGAATTAGGATAACCAAAAAACAGACTTGAGAGAATGAGAAGCTTGGTGCTAGCTTTAAGAAGGCCAAGTCTGTTTTGATTGCTGGTGGGAATGGGTTATCCCCAGCTCCGTGATGGCACTTCTAGGTATTTGGCACACTAATCGATCACCTCTCTGCAATAGGGAAAAAGTCTTACATTATGCTATATGTTGGCTTTGTGGAAGGAAATGAACACTCGTGTATTCAACAACGAAGACTGAAGTAAATGTTACCTTGGACATATAGCATGAGTGTCTTAATGAGTATCTCTAATGCTTTGACTAGTTTCTAATGGGTAAGTAGGTAACACACTATTGGGAAGGAGATAAAATAAAACTTTGCTACAGTAACTAGTAGCTCTCGAGGAAAGGTGCCAAAGAATATTTTGTGTATCACTGAATAGCATGGCATTATCCAAGATTTCTTTTTGAAGATAATTTAGACGTCGGAAGGTGAAATCTTCATATGAAGGGCTCTAAATGATTAGGAAAGAGATGGGTAGGATCATAGAAGCTCTTGCTTGATGGTCCCAACACTACTGAGAATGAGTGGTTTATTGTCAGTCTCCTTGAAGTTTTTGGACTAATTTTCTAATTGAATCTTGTATGGAAAAATACATTGAGGAGCTTATGTGGAATCAACTTACTACTCTTGGCTTATACAAAATGAGATGTGGTGAATGTGTCATATGTGACGGGGAGATGGAGTCCTGGGAACACCTTTTGTTAGAATGTGGTTTTGCTAAATCTATTTGGAATCATATTCTTTGTGTGTATTCATTGGGTGTTCAAGGCAGAAGCCACTAGATGTTTAGACCCTGTTCGTTGGATGAACCAGGTCCCTGAAAGGGTGAAATTTTATTTGGACAGGGGCCAATGATCAATCTTTACTTGTGGATAACTTGAATAGAAGGGTCTGCTAATTGCTAACCGCTGCAGGCCTGCAATCTTTGTGAAGAATGACAACAAGAGTTTATCAGCCACATCTCCTTTTCTTGTCCAAGTGCGACACAGATTTGAGTGTGCGTGATGGATGAGAGCCAAGGGACCCTGTAACAATTGTAAGAGTTTACTCATAGACCAATGAATGAGGAAACTGAGTGTGGGATTGTATTCTCGTGTCAACTATTTGTGTCCTGTCGGAAAAGAGGAAAAGCAGGGTCCTTGAAGGCAAGTACAAAAAGAACTGCAACAGTTATGTATGAAATCAAATTCAGATTAGTTATGTATGAAATCAATTCAGATTTTGGAGTCTTACATGGGGTATTCTCAAAGATACGCGCTTTCACGTTTGTGCGATTAACATTCTAAATAGCATTGCAGGTTTGATGATCTTTAATGAAACTCTTGTTTTACCAATGAAAATAATCAAATAAATAAATAATTATTGATATGTTGTAAGAATGGTTGTGCCCAACCTTTCCAAAGGGGCGTAGCAGCTAAGAGAGTTTTATTGTGGTTCAGTAACTTCTTGTTCTCTTGTCCGGGTCCCAAGGCCATGCAATTTCTCATAAAATTAGAGTACATAGGAGAAAAATAGAAGATAGTAAGAGCTCTAGAATCTGCAAACATACTTGCATTTGGTCCACTTTTTACAATATGTGGAAAGATTTTTTTTTTAGAAAAAAAAACTGAAAATAATGATGGAAAAGAAAAAGAAAAAAATAGTGAAGTCATTTCAGAGGTTAGTCAAATAACATACAGAATTTGTTAAATCAGGCGATATTCTTAAATTTTAGAAGAGCCATATTTTTATTTCATTTATTTAGTTTCTGAAGATATTGATTTACTATATCTGTGGTTCTAGACTTTTGATGTTGTGTTATTTGACAGATCTCAAAAGCATGGTTTCAAATGGATTGGCCACTTTAGCTTCTTGCAGTTATGACCTCAAACACCATATCCCAATCCCCCGTGGTTCGTAGAGGGAAACAAACAGCGTCAGACGCAGCATATGCAAGCAAGAAGCTGCTGAAGAGGGCTGGAAAAGCAGCTTGGATGGTTGGAACCACATTTCTGATACTGGTGGTTCACTCATCATAGAGTTGGACAGAGAGCAGCAGATGAGTGACTTGAGAAGCAACAGGTCATCTTGCTTGGTGGTGGTGCCGCCCCTGCACCTGCAGCACCAGCTCCTTCCAAATGATGTCTCTTATTTTAGTTCATTAGTCTAGATTGTTGTATTTAAACTACAATAACTTAAGACTCTATTGATTCAATGGAAAAAAAATAAAAAATAGAAACATACCCGATCGATCCATAGCGATTTCCTCGTTGATTGTGATGAGTTTGGATTGGTTGGATCTTCCGATTGATTCAAGCGTTTTCCCTTAGTTCTCTGTTGAGAGGATACAGAAGATAATGCCAAAAATTTCTCTGATACGCATACGCTCAATCGGGGACCCATCCTAATTTATAATGCCCATAAGTCACAACCTTTCAATTTACGGGCTGTGAATTTCCAATTCTGCCCCTCATTGAATTAGAAATTACATCCTTATTTACACCATGTTATTTATTAATACCTTATAGTCCAATACCCCTATTAGATCACATATTTAAATGGACTACATTTTAAGATAGCAATACACGTTATATTACATATGTGTGCCCACATTATTGGATTTGTCCAACAATCTCCCACTTGGGCCACATATGTTACTGTTAATGTGTATAACCTTTTGAGCTCAAAACTTGCTATCACAAGTAAAGGTATTTCGAAACAATCTCGTCCATTGACTATATTGATATAGGATTAAAGCGATTTGCGTCACAAGTAGCGTAACGAAATCCATCAATAGTCACAGATACCAATATAATCAAATGACATAGATCAAACATGGATGTAGAGCATGGAAATTACATGTGATGTGATC
This sequence comes from Berberis thunbergii, assembly GCA_003290165.1. Taxonomy (NCBI): domain Eukaryota; kingdom Viridiplantae; phylum Streptophyta; class Magnoliopsida; order Ranunculales; family Berberidaceae; genus Berberis; species Berberis thunbergii. The sequence continues at coordinate 354,356 of QNQO01008044.1, read as the reverse complement.
CAAACATGTCTATTTCCAACCGGTCCAACTTTAATCTTTAATGAGATCAAACATATAATAAACAGACAATTGACTGAAGACTTTATTTCTGCAGAAAATACTAAATTACACCAATGTGTCCAAAAATTCATCATAGAACAACAAAACTCCCACTAAACCATGATATCCTCATGTGACATAACACCCATATGAGCGGTGTGCTCATGAAAGACCTTGGGTGGTAATCCCTTAGTAAGCGGATCCGCAATCATGGAGTGTGTCCCAATATGCTCTATGAAATCTGTTTATTCTCTACTCTCTCCTTCACAACCAGGAACTTTATGTCAATATGATTTGACCTAGACGAGCTCCTGTTGTTGTTGGCATATAAAACTGCTGACTTATTGTCACAATATAACTTTAGTGGTCTTTCTATGTCATTCAAAATGCGCAGCCCAGTGACAAAATAACGCAGCCATAATCCGTGGTTGGAGGCCTCAAAACACGCCACATATTCTACTTCCATGGTGGAAGAAGCTATGAGTGTCTGTTTAGCACTTCTCCAAGAAATAGCTCCTCCAGCTAACAGATAAATGTAGCCTGATGTAGATTTTCTACTATCTTGGCATCCAGCAAAATCAGAATCAGCATACCCTATGATCTCCAACTGATCTGATCTCTTGTATGTGAGCATGTAATCCTTAGTTCTCTGTAAATATCTCATAACCCGTTTAGCTGCTTTCCAGTGACTCATCCCAGGGTTATCCAAATATCTGCCAAGCATTCCAACAATGAATGCTATGTCTGGACGTGTACATACTTGAGCATACATAAGACTCCCAACAGCGGATGCATAGGGGATCTTTTGCATCTCTACAACTTCAAGTTTAGTCTTAGGACACTGTTTAAGACTGAATTTATCTCCTTTAGATATAGGGGTATCTCCTGGTTTACAATCTTGCATGCCAAACATTTTAAGCACTTTTCTATATAGCCCTTTTGTGATAATCCAAGAATACCCCGAAAACGATCCCGGTATATCTGAATCCCTAAGACAAAGAAGCTTCACCAAGATCTTTCATTTCAAATTTCTTTGATAGAAATCTCTTGGTTTCGTGCAACATGTCTATATTATTAGTGGCAAGCAATATGTCATCAACATACAAAACCAAGAAGATATGCTTACTCCCACTGAACTTATGATACACACAGTTATCAACAACATTTGTCTTAAAACCAAACGAGACAATTACTTGATGAAATTTGTAGTACCATTGACGGGAAGCTTGCTTGAGTCCATAGATGGATTTCTTTAGTCTGCAAACCATATTCTTTGGGTCTCCAGACACAAAGTTTTCTGGTTGCACCATATAAATTGTTTCATCAATGTCGCCATTGAGAAATGTTGTTTTAACATCCATCTGATGCAACTCAAAGTCAAAATGTGCAACAAGAGCCATGATTGTCCTAAATGAGTCTTTCTTTGACACTGGAGAGAAAGTCTCTTTATAGTCGATGCCTTCCTTTTGAGTGAAGCCTTTAGCTACAAGACGAGCTTTATACCTTTCCACATTACCTTTTGAGTCCTTCTTGGTTTTGAATATCCATTTACAACCAATAGGCTTTGTATTTTTAGGTAATGGGACAAGATCCCAAACTTGATTGTCTTGCATAGACTTGTACTCCTCATTCATAGCATCTATCAACTTTTGAGAGTTAGAATCCTGCATGGCTTGATGGAAGTTGATTGGATCATTTTCCACCAATCCATCATTTTTCTCATGTTCTTCGAGAAATACCATATAATCATCCGGAATAGCTCTTCTCTTTTCTCTCGTGGATCTCCTTAATGGCATTTGATCTTGAGGTTGTTGAGTTTGTTCTTTTGGAATATTTAATTCAATTGGAGCAGGGAGTAGTTCAACATTGTCCTGTTGAGGTTCCAGATCTGCTTCTGATCAATGACAGGTAGTGGAACATGTACATTGTCAACAACAGTAGTAGTAGGAGTCGAAATTGATTCCTCCTCAAAGACAATGTCTCGTACCTGATTTCTCCCCCCAAACTCGACATCCTCAAAAAATGTTGTTGTCCCCGTTTCAAAAATGGACTTAATAGTGGGATTATAGAACTTGTAGCCCCTAGATCGCTCAGAGTAGCCAATGAAGTAGCTGCTCACTGTTTTGGAGTCCAATTTCTTTTCATTCGGCCGATAAGGCCTTGCTTCAGCTGGACATCCCCAAATGTGAAAATGCTTTAGACTAGGTTTTCTACCTGTCCAAAGTTCATAAGGTGTTTTGGCAGCTGCTTTAGTTGGTACTCTATTAAGGATGTAAGCTGCAGTCTTTAGTGCTTCTCCCCAGAGTGATTCAGGTAATGTAGAATGACTGATCATACTCCTTACCATGTCCTTAAGAGTTCGGTTTCGTCTTTCAGCTACACCATTCATGCTAGGTGATCCCGGCATGGTGTACTGTGGGACGATTCCACATTCCTCTAGGAATTTAGCAAATGGTCCTGGACGTTGTTCACCGGAACCATCATATCTGCCGTAATACTCACCACCACGGTCAGACCTGACACTTTTAATTCGTTTGTTGAGTTGGTTCTCAACCTCAGCTTTGAAAGCTTTGAACATATCCAGTGACTCAGATTTCTCATGAATGAGATATAGGTACCCATAGCGTGAGTAATCGTCTATGAATGATATAAAATATTGTTGACCATTCCAAGAAGCCGAAGGGAATGGTCCACAAATATCTGTGTGGATCAATTCTAAGACGTCTGAAGTTCTGTTTGCACCTAATCTCTTTTGTTTGGTCTGTTTTCCCTTGATGCACTCAATACAGACATCAAAGTCTAAAAAATCAAGAGAATCTATTATGCCATCTGACACAAGTCTCTCCATTCTCGTTTTCGAGATATGTCCTAAACGTTTGTGCCATAGTTTTGATGAATTTCCTTCATTTAGCTTACGCTTAGTACCACGTGATTCCACATGCAAGGTTACATTATATGAGGCAATAGTATCAAGAAGATATAGGTTATCAAATGTGCTTAATGAACCAGTACCAATAATATTGGAATTTAATGAAAGACTAAATTGATTATTTCCAAATGAACAACAATATCCAAATTTGTCCAACAAGGAAATAGAAACCAAATTCCGTCTAAATGACGGTACTACAAAAGTGTCTTTCAGTTCCAAATAACAACCAGTCCCTAAGAGTAACCTAAAGTTTCCTATTGCTTCCACTTCTACCGATTTTCCATCGCCCACGAAGATGCGTCTTTCAGCATCACTTGGCTTTCGGTAGCTCAGACAACCTTGCATAGAAACACTTATGTGAGTAGTAGCACCAGAATCTAACCACCAAGTGTTTCTAGGTACTGAAGCTAAGTTAACCTCAGAACAGACCAAAGCAAGAAACATACCCTTTTTAGCACGCCAAGCGTGATACTTGGTACATTCCTTCTTTACATTTTGTGCCCTTATCTTTAGAGGTGCTTGCAAAATGAGCACTTTCCATTCTGTCTTGCTTCAACCTGTCTTCCTCTTGCACACAGTAGGAAATGAGCTCATTAAGAGTGCATTTCTCCTTTTGACAGTTGTAACTGACCTTAAACTGACTGTACTGTGGAGGAAGTGATATTAAAACTAGATGCACGAGTAAATCCTCAGATAACTCAAGCTTCAGTGTTTTAAGTTTTGAAGCAAGATGAGACATCTCCATGATGTACTCTCTAATGTTCCCTTTGCCTTTGTACTTTAATGAAATCAAGCTAGCTAAAAGCGTGCTTGTTTCAGCCTTATCGTTTTTAGCAAAACGCTTTTCAAGTTCAGTAAGGAACTCACTAGCATTGGTCACCCCTGTGGATATTGCACCCCTAAAGGCTTCTGGAATACCTCGCTTGATGAGCATGAGACTCATGCGATTGGAGCGTTCCCACTTCTCGAAGTATTTCCTGGCATCAGGAGTACTTACATCTGTAAGAGGAGCGGGTTGCTCAATCCTTAAGGCAAGATCCAGATCCATACATCCAAGAACGATTAACACGTTCTCTTTCCAGTCCTTGAAGTTTGTCCCATTAAGCATGGGAATATTATTTACACCAGCAGATATACTAGTAGCAGACATATTAGCTGTACAGAGAATAAATTACATAAATAACATATTCACGTCATTATTCAATTGCATAAACTTTTAAATTCATACAATAGGTAAATAAAAAAACCCACATTAAGATACCTAACACAGCATTGTTATTTAGTCTTTGGACAGAAATATCAATCTGTAAGTGGTACTCTTCGTACAAAATGAAACCGGCCTAATATTATGCCTTTCTTTGGACTGACATAATAAAAGCATGGTAAAGTAAACTTTATCACATATTTAAGACTAGGGACTATCCGGTCAAAACAATCTTCCTTTGGGCCGATTGTTTCACATGGAAGTAGCATGCTCACTTATTTAAAATCAACCAATATTTTCTAATAGTGGTTGCTTTGGCAACATATTAGTTAAATGGTGTAAATTTTAAATAAGGAACACAATAGTGATACATGAAACCAAAATTATATTCTATGTATAAATAAAATATAGCCAGTAATACAATTAAAACATGGGTCTAAATAAAATATAGCCACATTACATAGGTCCCAACACTTTAAAACAATATTACCAACAGCAACAGGCCCAATAGTCAAAGTAAAATGTACTAACAGGCCCAATTATTAATAACAGCAACAGGCCCAATAGGTGAACAGTCACCAGGCCCGTGAATAGTCAACTGAATAGTCACCAGGCCCATGAACAGTCACCAGGCCCGTGAACAGTCACTATACAAGCCCAACATTTGCCAGGCCCAACAGTGAATAGTCGCGGTCAATGTGAACAGTAAATTTTTTTTTCTCATAATCGCGTATCACTGTTCATCTCAAACAGTGAAATCCCGTATCACTGTTCATCACAAACAGTGAAATCACGTATCACTGTTCATTGCATAAATTTTTTTTTTTATACATCTATTTCACCTTGATCCAAATTGTAATATTGTATTAATACATAATCCATAATCACTGCATTCATGTTATTCATATGAATCTATAATCATAAATAACATATAGTATTCAATTGCCTTGATATTATATGAATGTATATATATCACTGTATGAATCTATATATCACTCTATGAAACAAATAATCACAGTATGTTTTTCCTTTATAATTTCACATGGAATCAACAGGAGTTGCTCTGATACCAATTGTTGTATTTAAACTACAATAACTTAAGACTCTATTGATTCAATGGAAAAAAAAAAAAAAAATAGAAACATACCCGATCGATCCATAGCGATTTCCTCGTTGATTGTGATGAGTTTGGATTGGTTGGATCTTCCGATTGATTCAAGCGTTTTCCCTTAGTTCTCTGTTGAGAGGATACAGAAGATAATGCCAAAAATTTCTCTGATACGCATACGCTCAATCGGGGACCCATCCTAATTTATAATGCCCATAAGTCACAACCTTTCAATTTACGGGCTGTGAATTTCCAATTCTGCCCCTCATTGAATTAGAAATTACATCCTTATTTACACCGTGTTATTTATTAATACCTTATAGTCCAATACCCCTATTAGATCACATATTTAAATGGACTACACTTTAAGATAGCAATACACGTTATATTACATATGTGTGCCCACATTATTGGATTTGTCCAACATAGATTGCTCAGACTTTTTTTTAGGTGTTGTTCCAAGTTTTATTAGGGGACTTTCTCATGGATTTGATATTATTTGGATCAATAAATGTTGTGTATGAGTGGATTGAAGATAGACGACAGGGTTTAGTGTTTTAAATGTTCACTTATTCTTCTACATGCCATATGTGCATGCGTTCCCACATCCGGATATGAATCCTCTGCTAAGCGCCTAAGTTAACCCATAATTTGAAGTTTATAAAGTGTGTGCTAACCAACAAGCCAAATAAAAAACATGAAGAATATATCTTCTTCTTACGTTGAAAAGACAAACCACCATGTGACATTGTGAATGCAACAACAAAGCGCGTAGTACACCTCTGATCAGTCTCTGATAAGAAGAAGAAACAGAAACAAAGATTTGTGCATGGTTGCCAATCTCCCCTAGCTGTGCTATCTTTATTCCATTTTTTTTAATTTTGCTTGTAGCTTCACCAAACCATACACATCACATCTTTAACTTACTTAGATTTTAAATAAGGCTCCTCTTCTTTTATACCAAGTCACCTCACTATACAAAGCATACAATAATCTACACTACCTAAACATTTCAATCTGTGTGTCAGAAAGTCAAGAGATCAATCAAACTTTTGGGAATGTTCATTGAGTATAAATTATTTTTTTTTGTGTGTGAAGATCACTCAAAAGGATGTCTTGCTTTAACACCCACTTCTTTTCCTTTCTTTCAGTAATCTGCGTTAAAAAAAACACATATTTCAATCACAAAACATTAAAATAAAAAGGATCCAAATCACTATGACAAAAATCATTATCTTGCTACTCACCATCATGTTTCTTCAGCAAAGATCTTAGAAACATGAGACAAATGAGTGCAAACCCCACCTACAACAATTGCTATTGTTTTCCCCATATTTTGCCCTGTCCCTATCATCAACAACAACACACAGATTCAAGAACTTGAACAAAAAAAAAAACTAATAAGTCTACAGAACAACCCAAAAATAAAAATCAATTAAAATTAGACAAAAATCTACCAACTAACAAACATGAAAAACCCCAAATCATACCTGAAGAAGAGTCTTTATTAGAAATCCCATTTGGATAATAAGCATAGGTCATATAACATTTGTGCAAATAAACCCTTCCAGAGATTGAAGGTCCACACTGAACCTGAGCCTTCTGAACAGCCTCCTTGACACATTCACCACAATCCCCAGTACTCAAATCCCCTTCACATTGACCCAAAACATACAAAGACTGATAACTAGTTGCATAGAACCCATTCCCACCAGCAATCCCATTAAACATCATTGAAAATGCAGTGTCTCTCCTCTCCTCAAAACGGAACTTCAAAAATGTAATAAAAGGAGTTACCTGAGTCATGCATCTCGTCGCCAATATACGGATCAGCTTGTTGAAGTATGGATCATCACCCTGTCATAGATCTCAGCTTTACTAACGCCATACCTGCAGAGGTAAAAACATATTAAACACCACTCTTCCATAAAAAAAGTATAATCCAATTGGGGAAGCATTTGATAGTGGTAGCATTAATTTGTTATACTCTTAGGACTCACTTTTCACCGAGATCCTTATATTTGTCAGCATCTAGATTTGCAATTACGACATCATCCTCAGATTTGAATGCAGCAGCAACGTTTTGATATATCTAAGAAACAGAAAAAAAAAAAAAGTGAAACTTCAATACCGTAAAAAAATAAAAATAAATAAGTGCATCTTAGGCTAGCTGCTATAATATACAAGAGGGTTGACGAACTTGCAGGTGCAAGGTTTTTGCAATGGCCACACCTGCAAAACACAAAACCATTTAAAAATATCAATGGAGTATAATAAGGTCACTGAACTTAAAAATAAAGAAAAAATCGAAGACCACAATTTAATGGTAAAGAAAGTTGGGCACTAATGCCTACCATGGTGCATAAAACTCAACAAGAACATCTTTCTTAGCATCCAAAACAATCTCATCAAAATTGTTTTCTGTTAGCACTACTACATTGGATGGAATAGTTGCCAGCTTCACATTGGTACCTGTAATTTAATGGTTCTGTTCAGTAAATGGTAAAAGTTTACCCTCCTTCAGGATCAAGTCAATACCTCCTTCAGTGTTTACAAACTCAGTCAGAGCTTCTGTTGTACGTTGACCCTCATACCTACAGATCACATGGAAAATCGTTTAAAGCAAATCTAAATGAAGCTAAAATTTTTTAAAAACATACAATGCATGCTATAAGGCAAAGGTTCTATCATATCAGTTAATTGGAGGTACCTTTTCAATCAAAACAGACTTGGCCTTCTTAAAGCTAGCACCAAGCTTCTCATTCTCTCAAGTCTGTTTTTTGGTTATCCTAATTCATGCAGAGAATTTCAATACCAACAAATGCATGTAATTGCTAAAAATCATGAAGCAATTTCAATTACACCATTCAACATGCCTATATGAGACCACAACTTCAACTAGTATTCAACTGATGGACTACTTATGAGAAGAAATATTCCTAGCTTAAATTGGTACCTTTTTTTTTTCGATTCTATACTGCCAATTCCCATAATTTATCTAAAACTCAACAAATTTATAGTATATGGGGAAGATTCTAAACTGCCAATTTTTTTTTTCGATTCTAAACTACCAATTCCCAAATGTCAAGTGCATATATAGTATATGGGGAAGTAAAAAAAAAAAAAAAAAAAAAAAAGAACTGAACCTTGCAGATAACAAACCTATCAAGTCCCTTGCAGATCTCCTTGGGTGTTGGCAAATCCTTGCCCAAAACCAAAAACCTAAAACACCCAAGTAAAGGGAAAATCAAAAACCAAAAACCTAAAACCTAAAATGGGAGGGAAAATCAAGAGCTGGGTTTACCTTTTGCGAGAGGAAAGGGACGAAGGAGACCTTCTTTCCTTCTTCTTCCCTGATTTTCGTTTGACCTTCTTCTCTTCTCCTTCGTTTCAGTCGATGACGATGGAGAGGGAGGGTTTCTTCTTTCCCGGTGTCGAGATGGAAAATGGGGAGAGGGAGAGGGAGAGTCTTCGCCACAGAGAGGAGGAGGGAGAAGCTTCGCCACAGAGGGAGAGGGAGTGAAAATGGGGGAGAAAGAAGTTTTCGATTCCCTCTTCTTCTCCCCCAAATTTTGGATTTCCCTCGCAATTTTTTTTTTTTACCACGTGAACGTGTGCGACGCACATCCCTCGCCCAAACCCTCGACATCTAGAATTGCTCTTCTCAATTTTATTTTGCTGTGTTTGTAATAAATTGTCGTGATAGTATACTTCGGTAGTTTGATATGTAATGAGCGCCTTGCTTGAAAATTGGACCACTGGTTTGAATTGCCACGTTGTTGTCCACGCTACACCAACAGTTGATGCTTCATGTAGGATCCAAGAGTTCGAGAATAGTTAGGTGGAGTGAAGAGTACAAAGTTTTTCTAGAGAGCTAGGCCAGGATCAATATCATTCATCGTCTTAGAGATGCGCATTTTGAAGATGATGAATGTTTGGGCATTTCATTCCGCGATTCCGATTACATCCCAATTTTTTTGAGTCTTAATGAGATTGAATAATTTCATTTCGATCTCGTCCCGTCCCGATCTAGAATGGGATGGGATGACGATTTTCAATCTCGTCAATCCCGTCCTGTCCCGATCTAGAATGAGATGGGATTGGATGAAGATTTTCAATCCCACCAATTCCATCCTGAGCTAATTTTTTAATATTTATTATTAATATTTTTTATTCATATAAACTTACAGATGACTGACAGAAACTCATGGTGTTTACAGTGGTAACAGAAATGTTACTTCAAGAAATAAATATTCATTAAGCAAGAGAAAGATAACAGACTGTTGCTTGGATTTCCAATAAAAGTGAATCAAATTATTTAACTTACAAATATTGGTAATACTCAGGTGAAGATGAAAAATAAAAATTAACTGAGTAATACATATTCAGAAGGGAACATTCAGGGGGCGGAACCAAGAATTTGAGATGCCCCGGATTGTAAAAATATATTTTTTAATTATAATATATGTATTGATGGTAAATCATTATGAATATGTTAGAGCATCACCAATAGGTCTATATTTCTTCCCTAACAAAAGATGAAATGTCATTTTCTCAAGAAACCATGAATTTTTTTTTCCACAGTAATGAAATTGTAAAATCAGTTGAGAAGTCATCAGAGCGACACAATACTCTTAGTGGGTCATATTTATCATGTCATTTTCTAAAAGTCATCCCACTCGACTTCATTGTTAGGGGATTTAGTGGCTATCCTTATATTTACATGTCACATCTATATCTAATTATAAGAAAATTATTTTTCACGCTCTTATATGATGATAATTTTCGCAGCAGTCACAGGCAATACGCTGATCTCGTCCCGTTCCGAACCCATTTGGAGTGGGACGAGGTCGGAATGAGGTTTTTCTCATCCCGTCTCGATCTCATATGAACGGAATGGGATAGGGATGGATATATCTCGTCCCATCCCATCCCGTGCCCACCCCTGGTATTGGGCTTAACCTGGTGCGAGTCTGACTCTCTAGAAAAGTTGGTAGAAGTTGGCCTTTTGGACCTTTGGAAGATCAAAAATTCCACGATGCCTAATGCGTGAATGGTACCTGGCACGTGAAGTTGCTTGAAAAAAAAATTAAATAAATAAATAAATAAAGAATCTGATTTGAACCTATAAAAGGGAAGATTTGCATGACAAAGCACGCACCACACACCGTAGATGTGCTCTTGGAAGATTTGGATATATTTTGACCAACTCTTGCATGAACTTTTAGCTGCCAACATAAAAAAAATACAATTTGGATCATGTGGCTAGTTTTCTCGGACTCGGTTGTTTTGATTAACACTATTTTGTTCACCTAGTGTTACTAGTTGGTGGAAAGATTGTCAACTTTATCTAATCTCTAGTTTATTTTCAGCATGTTTATTCTATTTGGAACCAACACTCCACATCACCAAAAACTGGTGTATCGTATAAGAGAAATTCTAAATGTCGAGGGAAAGGGCGAGGAAAGACACGTGGCGGGTGGGGACCGTCCACCCCGCTCGAGATGCGCGCACCAAAAATGATGGCACACATCTCGAGCGGGATGGACGGTCCCCACCCCGCCACGTGTCTTTTCTCGCCCATTTCCTCGCCCTTTCCCTCGACATTTAGAATTTCTCATCGTATAATTAAGGCAACTTTTTCTCTTCTATATCAAATACTTTATTTATCATGCCACCATCTTTCTCTCACAAAACCAATAAAAATTCAAACTCTTAAATTTTTCTCTCCTCCATTCTCTTCATATTTTTTTTCTTCCCGTCTTATTATTTTCCCTTCTTCTCCTCCTTCCCTCTCTTTTCTATCAGACACCATCATCATCACCACTGCCATTTCTCTCCCTCCCACCACTGCCACATTTTTCCTCTTTTCTCTATCAAGCACCATTACCACTCTGTCACCTCTCTCACCATATTTGTCTCTAAAAATAGGGTACTATCTCTTACTTTTGTTCAACATATGTGCTCGATTGAGACTAATTTTCAAGCCCATCAAACATTAAAATTGTAGTACTCTAAGTTATCTAATAAACACAATTTGAATCAATTGAAAATATTTTAAAATAAGCAAGTTATGGTCATTTTATTAAAATCGCACAAATCTATCTCGCAATGAAAACATGGTAGTGTCACTGACTTTCGGCCAACTTATATGCTAGATCGAAACTGTTTTCAAGCTCATCAAACATAAAAATTGTAGTACTATGAGTGATCTAATAAACATAATTTAAATCAATTGCAAATATTTTAAAATGAACAAGTTATAGTCATTTTACTAAAGTCGCGCAAATCTATCTTGCAATGAAAATAAGGTATCGTCCTTGACTTTCGGCTAACTTATATACTCGATCAAGATCGATTCTCAAGCTCATTAAAACATAACAATTGTAATACTATGAGTCATCTGATAAACATAATTTGAATCACTTAAAAATGTTTTGAAATGAACAACTTATGGTCATTTTACTAAAGTCAGGCAAATCTGTCTCGCAATGAAAATGGAGTAGTGTCCCTGATTTTCGGCCAAATTATATGCTCGATCGAGATGGATTCTCAAGATCATCAAAACATGAAAATTGTAGCACTATGAGTTATCTAACAAACACAATTTGAATCACTTGAAATAAGAAAGTTATGGTAATTTTACTAAAGTCACACAAAAAAAAACAGTCAATTCGCCCCAAACAATGCTAGATTTTTGCAAAACCTCGCAACGTGCTATGCGAGCTTTTGCAAAAGGACACTGCGAGATTAATCTCGCATTGGTTGGGGCGAACAAACTTTTTTTTCGAACAAATTTGAGCGATTTTAGTAAAATAGCTATAACTTTCTCATTTCAAAACATTTTCAAGTGATTCAAATTATATTTGTTAGATAAATCATGGTACTTCAATTTTTTATGTTTTGATGAACATGATAATTGGTCTCGATCGAGCACATAGGTTAGCCGAAAGTCAGGAACACTACCACGTTTTCAGTTTTTCAAATAGATTTGTGCGACTTTAGTAAAATGACTATAACTTGATTATTTCAAAACATTTTCAAGTGATTCAAATTGTATTTATTAGATAAATCATAGTACTACAATTTTCATGTTTTGATAAACTTGAGAATCGGTCTCAATCGAGCACATAAATTGGTCGAAAGTCAAAGACACTACCCCGTTTTCATTGCAAGACAGATTTGCGCGGCTTTAGTAAAATGATCATAACTTGCTCATTTCAAAACATTTTAAAGTGATTCAAATTGTGTTTATTAGATACCTCATAGTACTACAATATTCGTTTTTTAATTAGCTTGACAATCGGTCTCAATTGAAGATTTAAATTGGTCCAAAGTTACAATATTTTTATGTTACTATTTTCTCAAAAACAGTTTTTTGAGTGGTGTGGGTTAGTAGGAAAAAATACATAATGATGTGATAAAGCGCATTTGGTGATATGGAGTAGTCGTTCCCTTTTGATAATTGATAGCAGTGTGGTCACTCCCCATCAGCTATCTCCAATGGTCTGTATAACATTATAGAGATTTTGTCCCTTATATAGTACTCCAAATGTATAAGATGAAATCACAAGTTCAAGATTAAAAATCTGCCGACAACATTTGAGGAGAAGATTTCCTTAGTACAAGCTAAGTTCTATCGCCTGTTTATCATGTCCCAAGTAGGAAAATTGTGACACATGCAAGTCATGGCTAAGAGAATTGGAGAATATAAAAGGGCTATTGCAATTATTATTGTTTCTTTCCTCTTGTATTGTTTTTATTATCATGTTAGCTGAATCTTCAGGAAGAAGTCAAGTTGTGCAAAACTAAAGATCTCCTCCTTGATGAGAGAAGGGAAAGATGCTCTGAGTTGTCTGTTTGATTTGAATTCATGATTTCGAGTCAAGGAAACAAGCTTTGTCTACATGATATTGTTTACTGTTTTGTGATGTTTTTTGTTTGGTATGGTGGGTCTCAAAATATGATTCCACTACCAAACTTCGTTGCTTCATGTTGCTTGGTTTTTTAGACTATTAATTAGTTTGTATTAGTGTTTGTAATAATACTGAAAACTCAAGTGAGGCATCACAAAAGCATGTTGATCAATCCATGTCAAATGATAATGTCAATGCTAAATCTAATATGTGATGCAGCCGTTTTTTGCTTCCTGTTTTGATTTTGATTTGCAAACCTGACCTGCATAAGGAATACACGTGAGCCAAAGACCACAGTTATGGTGGCCGATGACACTCCAATGCTAAAGTCAGACGTGGATCTGAAGAATATGTAATATTGTAAACATGAAATTTGTAGCGTACCTTAGCTTACCAACCTCATGTCTTATTTATAGTGCAGGAGTCATGATTCGATCAGATCATCGATGACATACTTTAGGGAAGAAGATCTTCACGAAGATCCTTCTCTAATTAAAGATCGTGTTGTAGAATGAGGTTTTCATGTTAGGCTTGTGTTCCTAAATACAAGAGAGACAGTTCCCGTTCCGAGATTATTCTATAGGTAGAAGTCTCCTATGTGTACATACTCTGAAATTTACTTTCTAGTTGGAAGCAATGAGCCGTTGTACTTGCCCGTTCGAAGCTGATCCTTGGTATACTTGCCTTAACAGGGCTTACGGATATTGAAGATAGTTGTGAGACACGTGAGCCTAGCAGGTTGTAAGAATTTTAGTTCGCTTGGCAGACTGCATTGGGCGAGCTTAGAACCGCATGGGCCGGATAAGTATTGGGTTGATGCTAGGGCCTATCTTTCATCGAGATCATCATGACACGTGTAAGGCGTAGAGTTGGAATCGTTTTGGTGTATTATCAACTACTCCCCCCGAGTTAATGGGCCACATCGGTTCGCTAAGTCATTTTTTGAAAAGATATGTCGCTCATGATAATTGAGTCTGAATCGTCGCTTGAGCCACGCGCTTCATTAATTGAATATGCGTCGGTTCAGTAGAGAATAGGCGGGAACCCAATGCATTATTTATAGTGTAGGAGTCTTGGTTCGACCAGGTCATCGATGGCGTAGTTTGGAGAAGAATATATTCATGGAGAACCTTCTCTAATTAAAGATCGTGCTATAGAGGGAGGTTTCCATGTTAGCCTTGTGTTCCTAAATACGCGAGAGATAGTTCTCGTTCCAAGAATATTCTATAGGTAGAAGTTCTCCTATGTGTAAGTACTCTAAAATTTACTTCCTAGTTGGGAGCAATGAGTCGTTGTACTTGCCCGTCCGAAGTTGATCTTTGAGATATTTGCCTTAACATGGCTTACGGATATTGAAGATAGTTGAGACATGTGGGCCTAGCAGGTTGTAAGAATTCGTGATCACTTGGCGGACTGCATTGGGCGAGCTTAGAACCGCCAACGCTAGGGCATATCTTTTCTCGAGATCATCATGACACGTGTAAGGCGCAGAGTTGGAACCATTTTGGTGTATCATCAGCTACTCCCCCCCAGTTAGTGGGCCACATCGGTTCGATAAGTCATTTCTTGAAAAGATATGTCTCTCATGATGATCGAGTCTGAATCGTCGCTTGAGCCACGCGCTTCATTAATTGAATATGCGTCGGTTTAGTAGAGAAGAACCTAATCCCTATTTAGGTCATTCTTTGTGCGAAAAACTAACTCTTTTATTTTCCTGTTTTTAGAGATTTTTCTATGTTCATCTTCTGATTGAAAGGATTGTTCATATTCTTTATGAATCAACAAAACCTTCTTGATGATGCAACTTTGGGCAAGGGCCTTGAATTTTTCGAAGACGTTTTGCTTTCTGAATCGAGCCTTGCTGAAATTCGTACGAAGTTCAGGGTCCCTGAAAGCCTGTTATTATATGCTCGGAAGGATGATCAGACATCGATGTCGCCGCCGGCGGGGTTCGCTTGCTTGCACCGCTAGATGCTCAAAACTGGAGTTTGTTTTCCTGTTCTGGATGTGATTTGGAACTTCTTGTACTTCCTTGGAATTCCTCCGGCTCAGTTGGTGCCTAATGGGTATACGATTGTTTTTTCATTTTGATTAGGGATAAAGAAGTTGGCGTCTGCATGATTCCAGGGGGTGATCCAGTTGCTGACTTCTCATCGATTGAAACATCACGCTGTCTGTAAGATGACATCACCAATTTGCTTTGAGAATTTGCTTGATGATGACACAGTCCTGGCAGAAGTATTGCTTCTTGGCTCCAGCGGATTCAAAGTACTTCCAGTTCAATGGTCGTCCACTCGAACGAGAGTTTAGGCCACTTCGTAAGTGTAGTTTTATCTTCTGATTCCGTTGTGTTTGATTGTATGCTAATTGTTGATCGTGTTTCCTCGTGGGACGATTTTCCACTACTCCTCTTACCTCAAAGGAGTAAAACACTATGGAGACATTCCGCGACTTGCCAACGAAGAATGTGGTGGAGGTCATATGTGTTCCCAACTTTATTCGCGGTGGGTTGTGGGACAACTGACATGAGGCCCCCACTATTTATCGATTGTCACAAGTTAAATCTGAAGGTAGAACCCCTTCTAGGAGAAGGAAAGTTGTCAGATTCAAGGCTCATGTCTTGTCTGACACGGAGGAGTCGTTTAAGACGCTTGCATCCTTTGTGCGTGCATTAGAACTGGGTCGTCTTCAAAATGATCAGTTCTAGTAAGTAAAGAGCGTGAGCCTGATCGACCCATCAGGGTAGAGGCGATGTATCTGGCTAGGAGAGGGACCACCTGCGATTAGCAGGGGTTGAAGATGTATCGCATCTTAGTGTCGCGTGGGCGAAAGCTCTGAGCGAGCAGTTGATGCTTGCTGCAATGGCGGCTTCTACTGGTTCCGATCCGCCAGGGATTGTTCCAATATAAGGTTCCTTTGAGGATCCCCCTGAGATTCTAGAATTTGATCGTCCCACTAGTGGGTTGTCCGATAGTGGCCATGGTGACACAGGCCAAGCTTTTCATGATCTGCATTGTTCCTCGTCTCGCTCCAGGTTGTGTCTCAAGGTGTTGGAGGGTCCATTGGACAACTCGCTCCCTTCTCTTCTACTAGATCCTGCTAAGTCGTTTCACACTAAAGGGTCGGCTGCTGGCGGCAAAGGAAAAACTGCAGAGGAGGGCCTGGGAGAAGTGGTGACTATGCAAGGTGGTGTTGGCATAATTCTTCATTCGAGAGAGCTTCATCCGGATGCCTGGATAATTTTGTTTGCCCTGGACCTAGTAAAGATGAGTACTCAGGTCTAACACCAGGAAGTTGATGTGGACTATGCTTCGAAGAAGCATACAAGCAAGCGTCATTGATGGCTGATGGATTGGGCTCCAAAGCCCGAGAAGGATACGCTAGAAGGACTTATGGATAAGGGTTTAAAGTACCTTATGCTGGGAATGTCTCACTTGAGCCAGGTGGTCATTTATGGGACGAAAGTTGAGGCGGCCTGTGAGAGCGTGTACACCATGGAGCGTGTCTTCTCGCACATGCAGATGATGTATTCTGACGTGTTTTATGATATTGAGCTGTTGAGGAGATGTGGCTGAAATGGTCGGCAATGGATGTTGAGGCTCAGAGGGTTCGTTTGGATGCCCTTGAGTCTGATTTAGCAGAAGCGAGGGCCGCAAGAGACAAATTCCAGCAGGAATTGGATTTGACCCACCGTGATCTAGAGGTTGCGCGGGAAGTTGCGGTTGAGGCGCGTTCTGAACTGCGGTCCCTTGCTGAGGAGAATGCCTTGAATGAGGCTGATTGAGTTGTTAAAAAACAACAGTTGGAGTCTGATGTGGAATTTAACGCTCGAGTGGCGAGGAAGGTCGAGGACTAGCTCGAACTGGAGCAACATGAGCTTAGTGTTGTAAAGAGCAGTCTAACTGCGGAGCATTCTGGTGTCGATGTGCTGACTGACAAACTGGAACTATTTGGGTGTGAGTTTGCTGAAGCGAAAGCTCGCAAGGAAGAGTTTCTCCAGGAGCAAGACAAGTGTGAATTTTGCCGGGTCGTACATGGTAGATTGAAGTTGATGGCGCTAATGAAGGAGGAACATCCGAAATGGGACCTTGATCGTTATAAGAAGATGTCGTATGTAGACTTATCAGTGGCTTTTGCGTCGTCAGACGAAGAGGGGTGATCTGCACCATGATGCTCAGATTGCAGCGCATACGGACGCAACTTCTACTTCCTCCTCTGTCAAGCTTAAATTTTTTGTTTCTATACCCCATCCTGATAAGGAATAGACTTTATACAGTTGTAACTCTTTTACTTTAACTGTTAATGAAAATATATTTTTCTTGAATATGTTTTGTATTCATTTTATGTTTGTTTTCCCTACTGCATGCTTCCTATTTTGCCTTATCGTTTTACTTTGGCATTGGCTGGTTGGGTCAGTAGAAAGTCGAGTGGTCTATTTGCTGTTGAGAGTTTGACTATGTTGCAAGTTACTTGGAGTCATTGTTGCTTAGTCACGGGTGTTCCGCTGATGGTTGAGGAGCGGGCTATGCTGCCCAGTTGTGGCCCATTCTCAAGGTAACCCGCTGGGGGATTTTTTGTCTATCTGACTGTTGATCGTGGTTACTGACATGAGTGAATTGTGATAGTCGAGCACATGCGTTGTAATTAGAGTGTTTGTTCCAAGTCAGATTTCGTAAGTTAGGGCTGACATTCCATGTAGCACTTGTTCGCACGTTGGCAGGATGATTTATGGGTCGGCATGAGTGTCCTTTGCTGGTAATAGAATGTCAACCCGTGTGTGCGTGAAAACGCTGCTTGAGCTGTGATTTATTTTTGGGTTGTTGTTTCAAAAGGGAGCGGTAGTCGCGTGATGAGCCTTCTAGGGCTCCCACCTTCCAAACCATCTACGTTCGAGCATGGTGGACTACAGGTTAGAGGAGTGAGGATTCGGCGATCATGGTCTATTGAAGAGCGATGATCCTGTGGTGAGGCGTCGACATCAGTTCGGGATTGACTAGTCACCCACCTTTCAAACCGTCTACACTAGCACGTCGCAGACTACAAGTTTGAGACGAGGGGGTTTGACGATCAGGCTGAAAAGCAGTGATCTCGTGGCAAGCCGTCAGAATCAGTTCGGGACTGACTAGACTCCCACCTTCCAAATCATCTACACCCGTGCACATTGAGCTACAAATTTGGGAATATTCAACGACCATGGTCTGTAGAAGAGCAATGGTCACGTGGTGAGCTCGAAATCAATTCGGGGCTGACTAGGCTCCCACCTTCTAAACCATCTATACCCGCGCAACCGGGGCTACAAGTTTGGGTTGGTAATTCGGTGATCATAGTATGTAAAAGAGCAGTAATCCTGTGGTGAGCCGTCAAAATAGGTTCGGGACTGACTAAGCTTTTACCTTCTAGACCATCTACACCCACGCAGTAGGGGCTACAAGTCGGGGCTTTGATCAAAAGTTGTCGTTGCCAGTTGTCACCGACTAGGTTTACTTGATCAAGTTCGACGATCGTTGTCTGCGAAGGGGGAAACAGTCCCTGGCGAGTCGTTTCATCAAGCGTGATATCACTGATTGGACTCCCACTTCCTAAACCATCGACATCTACATTCGACGGATTAGGTGTCGGGGTGAACTAGAAGCCGTCGTCGTTAGCCAAAGCTGACTAAGCTTGCCTGACCAGGTAGAGCTTTGCCAACTACGAGCGTGCGGACCTGTGTCCGCGGGCGGAATGCATTGCGCGGATGAGTTATGAAGAGACAAAAGTACCTCAGATCGCCTTGCAGTATGCAGGAATGATCTGTGTGTCAGGAATGACTAGTGGTATAATATTGTTTGTTTAGTGGGCCGCACCCATGGACCCGTAGAGTGAGAGCTAGGGTTTTTTGTACATAATATGCTACATGTACGGCATAGCGTGGATTGCAAAACGGTTGAGTATCAGTTACCCCCCCTCAATTAATGGGGTTGGATGCAACCTCGTTGATTGGATGAATGTGAACCTGCAGTATCCTTGGGAACCGCCGTCTCATCGTTTTCCATACGATATTCAATACTGATAGACAATGTTGAAGCATCTGTTTGGTGAACCATTATGTCTATATAATGGTGTTTCTCCATCGTTGTAGGCACTATCTTCTGCAGGGCGTATCTCCTATAATGTTCTTACTTGAAGATAATATTTTGGGTTTTCCAAAGGCTAAAGAGAGAGCTCCATCATTGGAATCTTTGAATGTTCTGACATTTGCGCTAATGAGTCACGATGAGAATCGTTGTTATGTGTGATCACCCGCTTTGGGTGAGCATTTAGTTGTTTCATTAAGATTTCGTAATTTCTTATCATTTTGCGAAGAAAAAGTATGCACTCCCTCGCAAGGGGTAAGTCTGTCGTTTATTCGCTCGCGCTTCGGAGTTACCTTGTGCCGCTATGCCAGCATGTATGCGGTTCTCGCTACTAGCTTATGGTTGATCGAAGTGTTGGCAGATGCGTCGATGCTTCCGGGGGTGGTATCTCTCAGTCACCCCAAGAATCGCGCAGGGGAAAAGTGTTTTCGCATGGCAGCACTGTGAAACCTTGACCACTCTGTTGCTTGTGGTCATCTTCATCTACCCTCTTCTACCTCCTTCGGGAGACCAGAAGCTGTTTGAGGAAGTCTGCAACTCATTGCAAGGTTTGTACTGCTGTTGTCGGGTCACTTTCTAGAGGTGATTTGGAAGAGCGAACGATTGCTCTGTACTCACAACCCCTTCTCGCACCTTTGTCTTTGATCTTGGGAAGTGGTCGAGCAAAGTTTACTTGGGGTTCCTTTGCTCTCTTTGGATCTTCTTACATAGTCGGATGTTGCTGAAGTGATGAATTCGCACAACCCTTGTTGGATCATTGATACTTTCAGCGGACTGTTGAACTTCGCTGATGTCACCGAGATTACTGAAGAGTAAACCTTGTGTAGGAGAATCTTCACGTCGACGAAATGTCAGAGGGTTGTACTTCCATCTACATTAACCTCTCCGTTCTGCTTGGTTGAAGAGTATATTGCTTTTGTTTCGCTCGATTGTTCCCCGTTTCTGAAGTTAGCCACCGTTGTTGAGATCTTATGCCAGTGGAGTTGTGCGTCCACAGTCGCAGGATCTGACTCCATTTCAGGTTGCACTATAGGATTCAATTGGATCTAGGAACATTCTATATGTTTTAACTCAACATAATGGCAGCCTCATGCCGGCTGGTCTCCACGTATCATTCATTCAGAGTGGTTAGCAATGTACTTAACGCACTGGTGAAGAGTGAAGACTATTGCCTCCATCTGATGGAGCCATGGTCTTCCCAAGATAAGGTTGTAGGTAGATGGCACGTTTAGAAGTCTAGAAGTAGGACTTTTTCTGAGTTGTAGCTCTCATGCCACTACTGCTAACCTTATCTTCCCGATCAGAAAACATTTTTCTCTGTTGAATTCGATCAGCAGGTAGTCTGAGGACGACAAGTTCTCCTCATTGAGATCCATAGCGCGGAACACATTGTAGAACAAGACGTTGAGCGAGCTTCCCATGTCAACCAAAACTCTCTTTACATCCCACCTCGCAATGGAAACCGATATGACAAGAACATCATTGTGCGGCGCTCGGACTCCTTCAAGGTCCTTGTCTGTAAAGGTTAATTGGAAATGGGGCTTTGCACCCTTGAGCAATAAACGCGTCTATCCTCATTTGCGGGCTGAGTCCGCATCTCCAGTAGAGTCCGCTTGTAGGATCTGTTAGACTGGTCTTCGTCTGGCTTGACTCCATGAAGGACATAGATTATGCCTAGAGTCTCCTTCTCTATTTCCTTGACCGACTCCCCCGGTCCCTAGGTTTTTCTGATCATTTTTCAGAGTTAAGAAATTCCTTTAGCTTGCCCCTAGGGATCTAATACTCGATCTCGTACCTTAAACTCTTGCAGTCGTTGGTGTCGTGATCACCCTCCTTGTGGTATGAGCAATACTTGTTGTTCCATGTTTGGAGGGGTCTCCGTGCTGCTTTGGGGGCCACTTCAGATCTTCCCAACTTTTCATGGAATTCAGTATGTCCGACTTTGGATCCAATGTAATTGGATGTTTTCTCTAACCTGGCTCGGCCAGGGTCTGACATGGTTTCATTGCGCTTTCGCTTACTTCTTTATTCGTCCTCACGCTTCCTTCTGTCCTCCTTGTCTTTAGGAACAGATGGTTTCTTATCACCTTATATTTCCCTATTGTCAATTCTCAACTCTTCCAAGGTGATGTACCTTTGGGCACTCTTGAGGAGTTCCACCATATCCAACGGGGTTTCCAAGGTGAGGCACTCATAGAGTTTTCCCTCCTTCAAACCCGCGGTAAAAACCGTCACTGCTGTGCCATCGTTGTAGCCATCGATGAGTGTCAGCTCATTGTTGAAGCGCATGACATACTCTCTAGGTGTCTCATTGGATATCTGTTTGAGAGAGAGTATGTAGTGTGGGCCTTTTCGGAGGCGTCGACTTCCTACAAAATGCGTCAAGAACTCATTCGCCAACGTTTTGAATGTGTCGATCGACTTCGGAGGGAGGGTATGGAATCATGTTAGTGCTGACTTTTTCAGACTGGTAGGGAAAGTTCTGCACATCACCGACTCAGATATTTCTTTAAGTGTCATTAAATGCTGGTAATGGCGTAGGTGGTCGAATGGGTTGGTGGTTCCGTCATAGAAGTCGAGTTTTGAATGCATGAACATTTTCGAAATGGGCTCGTCCATGATATGGTCCACGAATGGTGGAACAGAGAGATGGTACAACACGTCTGGGTTGTGCGCCTTTGAGGGTCGAACCTCCTTGCCCAGAGAGCCAGTTTCGCATTAGCTCCGCCGCCTCCTCTGGTCCAATGGGAACTAGCAGGGGGTTGACTATCTGCGTTTGCTTTATGTTGTCTTTCAGACATGGAGATTCGTGTTGCTCCCGATCTCCATTAGCGGGTGAAAGGTTATGTTGTATGAATGCCTCCACTGCTTTTGGCAATTTGTTGTATCGAAGACGACAGAAAATCCATCTTGGGGTCTGTCAATGTCATGGATGGCACGTGGGACGTGAGTCTACTGCCCGTGTGCCACCGACATCACTAAGGGCGGTGGTATAGCGCCAGTCTGGGCGCTTGACGTGTCCCCTTATTTTCATTGTTGCGTAATCGAGTGGTCACCATCTCTTAATATTATGAAGAAAGATGATGCTAGTGAAAGGTTAGGAACTTTGTCTTTCCCATGGACGACACAAAACTGATGCAGTCATTTTTCACTCCCTGCTTTGACCTTGACTAGCAAACCTGAATGCACGTGAACCACGGACCACTGTTATGGTGGCCGATGACACTCCAATGCTAAAGTCAGACAGTGATCTAAAGAATGTGTAATGTTGTAAACATGAAATTTGTAGCGTACTTTAGCTTACTAACCTCATGTCTTATTTATAGTGCAGGAGTTCTGGTTCGACCACATCATCGATGACGTAGTTTAGGGAAGAAGATCTTCGTAAAGATCTTTATCTAATTAGGAGTCGTATTGTAGAGAAAAGTTTCCCTGTTAGCCTTGTGCTAATAGATATGCAGGGGATAGTTCCCGTTTTAAGAGTATTCTATAGGTAGAAGTCTCCATATATGATACGTACTCTGGAATTTATTTCCTAGTTGGAAGCAATGAGTCGTTGTACTTGCCGGTTCAAAGATGATCATCGAGATACTTGCCTTAACAAGACTTACGGACATTGAAGATAGTTGTGAGACACGTGAGTCTAGCAGGCTGTAAGAATTCGGGTTCGCTTAACAAATTGTATTGGAAGGGGTTAGAACTGCATGGGCCGAATCAATGTTGAATTGACGCTAGGGCATATCTTTCCTCGAGGTTATCATGACACGTATACGACGTAGAATTAGGACCGTTTTGGTATATCATCAATATGTATTACCTAATTTTGTTATGATTAAATAAATTCAATTGATTTTACGCACCCTCATAGCGTATCGGTTGATTTTGTTAGTCATCTCAATTAGAAAGGATTGGTCAGAGAATATCAAAATAGCTAGAAACCTGTCAATATATTATTTTTATAACAACTAAAATGAATGTGTTTTGGTAAATGATTGGAAACCAACAAGCTCTACTTGTTCAATTATCACGAATAATTGCAATAAGAGAAATTCTAGGTGTCGAGGAAACCAGCGAGGAAATGAGCGAGGGAAGGGAGGTGGCGGGGTGGGAACCGTTCATCTCCCTCGGAATGCACGCATCAAAAAAGATGGCACACATCCCGAGGGAGGTGAACGGTTCCCACCCCGCCACCTCCCTCCCCTCGCTCATTTCCTCGTCACCTAGAATTCCTCTTGCAATAAACATGTTACTGCCTCAATAGTTAGATCTAATCCACATACAAGAATTTGTCGATTTGAATAAGATTCCATTAAACACTAATAAACATTAAACATATACACAAGTAGGTGTTTAAAAAAATTTAAGTTTAGGAAAACTAAAAACTAAGCACAATGTATGTCAATGGTAGAGAACATATTAAAAAAGGGCGAAATCTAGCCAACGTTAATTTGGAGCAGAATGTCTTACTCGGATTGTGTGGAGCACCATTGTCTATGGGCCCTTGTGCAGCCGGCAAGGCCCATGGTTGAAAAAAAGGAGACGATGCTCGTATTATCCAACGGGTATTTTCGGTAGGGGATCATAATATCGGGCTTTTGCTCTATGGGTCCATGATCTTTCGCATGCATAAGATCTATGTCAAATGTTGCGGATGGCCTGCAAATTTTTTTTTTTCTTCTAAAAGGCCTCATGGAAATTTTCTAGTGCTTGATTACTTGAACTTCCCCTTACCACGCAGCGTCGCTATAATTAACGGAAGTACCACAATTACCACTTGCACCATTGTTTTCAATGCCTATTATAGCACATAAATTGATTTGATTATTTTAGTTGTGATTGCCATGTCAGAAATTGGACCGTCCATCATCTTAGCGATGTACATCTCAAAGATGATATACAGAAATCAGAACCGGCTTCTCTAGAAAAGTTTTGTTTTTCTTCATTTGGCTCAAGCTTACTAGGACAGATTGACTCGGATCTTAATCCGAGGACACAAATTGTTGATCCATGATTAAAAAACAGAGCCTTACGCTAATTTAGTCACCATACCGACACGTCAAATTGTCAATCGATCATAATCATACATGTTGCGCAAACCATCATAACTAGAGATGGTCATTACGAATAAAATAAGTCGTGACTATAATTACTTTCTCAAGAACGCACCTCAAATAAGAAATGATCGTTACAAAGGAGATAAGTCATAATGAGAATCACTCTCCCAATGACACATCTCAATGAAGGAGAAAAACATTATACTAAACATCACTCTTCATTGTGCTATTCAAGCTTAAGTCATGCACATAATTGAATGCACACATTATATAAGATATGAGGACATTCTAACACATCAAACACATTATGCAATTTTAACTAAACTCTGTCCAGATTAAGTTCTCTCCTAAAATTATTGACTTCGACCATAAAAAAAAAAAAAAAAAAAAAGGGTAATCTTTGACAATTTAACCCTTATTTATTTAACAGATCTCTAGGAAATAGGATTTGGACGCATCATTTTTGGCAAATGACTTTAGATAACCCCACACCAGATCCTAAACTTGTTGCCATGACGCTGACTACATTATGTAACACCTGCTTCAGCATTAGACTAAATAAATACAAATGAGTTGGAACAGGTGTAGTTGATGATGGAAAAAAAAAAAAAACACTATAATTGTATCGTTTCACTTAGTCATATTGACAGTTAGTTAGCGCCAAAATAACTACTAGGTACGCTAAGTCATATTGACAGTTAGTTAGCGCCAAAATAACTACTAGGTACGCTAGGCACAGAACTAAATTCTCTGGTGTAACGTTTGATCTTTTCTTTCTCCAATCTCTCCTACTTAGTCTTCTTCTTCTTCTACTTCCAGCAAGAAATACGTGCCATATTCACGGATCTTCCCGCTTATCTCGCCGTTTCTTTTGCGAAAAAAAGAATTACATCTTTCTTTTTTCAATGAATCCATCAACTCTCTTCTTTGTTTGTCACGAGACCGATAGAGGATTATAGCTGATGTCGACCAATATTATTATTTTTTGTTTACGTACATATCAACAGCCACAGCAATTCCTCCTTTCACATTCTTCGTGTTCTCTCTTATTTCCCATCTCCAAAAACGACGACCAACGAGACATTCTCTTCTTCTTCTTATCCTGAAAACTTGTGAAGGTCAAGACCTTTATTAGATCCTTAATATAAGCTCATAGGTTTGAATCCACCCAGACAAGAAAATCTTCAACCAACCCCACCAGGAACAACCCCTCGAATCGATTTTCAAAGATCCCCAGTGCATGAATCTCTTGACTTGTTTCTTGATCCCATTCAGAACCCAAAACTATAAATTCCTCAATTTTGGGAGAACTTTTCAGAAAAGGCAATTTTGTTTGTTTGTTGAGAATTAGATCAAATGGATCTATAGGGAGTGTAGGCAATTGAACAGAAGCGATTGGGGTTTTGTTTTTGTTTGAAGTGATTGAAGAGGAAGAGAAAGAGAGAAGACTGGAAAGAAAAATGAATCGATTGCGGGAGGAGATGAACAACAAGGAATCCGTACAGTTAGATGATGAGCAATTGGCGGAGCTAAGGGAGATCTTCCGATCATTTGATCGAAACAATGATGGAAGTCTAACACAGCTAGAACTCGGATCATTGCTACGATCGCTAGGGCTAAAGCCAAGCCCAGAGCAATTAGAGGCGCTAATTCAAAAGGCAGACATCAACAGCAATGGTCTTGTTGAGTTTTCGGAATTTGTAGCATTGGTGGCACCAGATCTTCTCCCAGAGAGATCTCCCTACACAGAAGAGCAGCTTCAGCAGCTGTTCAAGGTGTTTGATCGGGACGGGAATGGGTACATTACAGCCGCAGAATTGGCGCATTCCATGGCCAGACTAGGTCATGCGCTTACGGCAAAAGAACTAACGGGTATGATCAAAGAGGCTGATACGGATGGAGATGGTCGCATTAGCTTTCAGGAGTTCGCACAGGCAATCACTTCAGCCGCGTTTGATAATTCATGGAATTAGAAGACTGGCGCCTCTTTCTTCTTGTTCTTTGATTTTATCATCTGTTTGTTTTGTGGTTCACGTTTTTGTTTGTTCTTTTTTGTTCTTAGAATGCAATCTTTGTTGTGGTTACTGTGTGAATTTGAGAGAGGAACAAATGGTGGGATGGGACAAAGCAAGGTTAATGGAGTGATGGGTGTTTGTGCTTTTTGTGTATATATGTTTGTAGAAGGTTGGTGTTGGGGTCTGAACTCTCTCTATCTGAAGCCAACCCTGAATGAACTTTTTTAACATATTCAAACAAGCGACGAAAAAAATAATTTTGCTTACTTGCACATTTGAGTTTTTTGGAACTTCATATGGTTGCATCTTGAATTATTAGTGCAGAATACAAGAACAAACTCTGAGCTCCTTTGAACCCCCGATTCACAATAATGTGAATGAAAATGGCAAAGTACCTCTTATGTACATGAAACTGAACATTGTATAACTAGCTGCTGATTAATCTGGGTCTACAGTGTTATGTTTCTTGGTTAATGTTGTTTTGAAGGCCCCATTGCTTTGTGGTTGAAGCTTGACCACCCTAAGCCGTGAACCCTGATCTAGCAGGGTGTAGATGAACCTGAATTCTAGCTGAAATAAGGGAAAAAAATTTATTCGTGATCACACAGAAAATCTAAAAATTCTTAGCATACATGTCTGAGACTCTAGGGGGAGAAGTGCATAATCGCACTAACAGCTGTAAGAAAAGTCTCGACCAAGCCTCTTTGCACTGTGAACCGCCACCCACCCTAAAAAAACCAAGGCACTAGTCATATAGCAGCAGATTATATTGTTTATGTGAACAGAAAGAGTTTGGTAAGTGGTATTTTACACAGCATTCCGAGTAACTCCTCAACCCGAAGTTCTACCGAAAGTTCTACAGGTACATGGACAACTGTGTTACCAGTCTTGATCGTTACAAATGACGATGCTACCACATTGAGCCTATCCTTTAGACCTTTTTGAAAAAGGTTCATATTTGGAGTAACTATATGCTATTCCCATAGCACATATCATTTAAGGGATTCTAACACCTTGTTAATTGAGATGCATTGTCCAATGCTAAGTTGGACTTCTGCTTCTGGTGAAAATGTGTTTTCTGCAACGACAGGACCCTTGCTGGTATTATTAGTCCCTTATCAGACACTTTCAGAACAGCATAATTGTAAATGGCAGTATGTCGAGGATTCTTCTTGATATTAAATTGATCCCCAAAAAATCAACCTTCAGAGAATCCTCTGATATCAAAGAAAATATTCCATTCCGAGGGATAACTCTTGACAGAATTCATTGCTCAGACTTGGATGCATACCATACTAAAAGGTTTGTGGGGTTTGTCTAAATGTCGAGGGAAACATCGAAGGAGGGGGTGAAGCCGATCACCCCCTCGACATGTGTGAAAGTGCCTCGAGATGCACGCTTTCATGCATATCAAGGGGGATGAACGGCTTCACCCCCCTCCCTAGCTGGTTTCCACGCTGTTTCCCTCGCCATTTAGAATTTCCCAGGTTTGTGACTTTGTGCCCCCTACCCTTTCCACGATCTGCAGCAGATTTTCAACAAAAACACCTTGAATTGAATGCAATGCCCCCTTTGACTTAATTGCCATAACAAATAGGATGGAATGTTTCCTAGGAATTGGTCATCAATTAGTGTTGAAATCATCCCCATCCCCATCCACCGGGAACAGAATAAAGACCTCTCTAATAGAATACTCTTCAAATGTCTTCAGGGTTTAGAACACTTCACTCTCTGATGTACTGGCCAAAAACACAAAGATCATAAGCTACAATGATCATTTGACAAAAGAAGGAACGTTGCAAGAAAAAAAAAAGTATATGTTCCTAAAAGATGCACCGAAAGGTAGTGGTTCAGCATCCAATGTCTCTCAATTTGCACCTCCTTTGGTGCCAAAACATACCCATATCTCTAACTAAATTTGAAGGGAAAACAAGTACATACTACCTGCATGCTGAACCCCCGGAAGATTTTGTTTGACTAGAGATTGATTCAGGCAAGAAAAAACTACAATGAAATATATAATATTTACTCGAGAACTCAAAGTTGCCTTCGTGGCTCAGCCACTTAACATTTGTGAAGAAAATTGCTTATAAAGACAAAATAAGTAATACTGCCAGTGCCCATTAACCTTGACCGAAACTAATCATTGACAAGTTAACATTATCCATTAAACTAGTCTGAAACTAATCACTGACATATTTGGGGAAACAAACATCCAATTTGACTTCAATAAGAAGAACAAAAAAAGTGTCGTCATTCAGCAACCAAAACAGACTTTTCAATGACTCAAAAGGATGAAATTCTTCTTCTTTCACGCCTTCTTCTTTTTTTATTTCAGCATTACAAACCCAATAAAGATACATAAGAAGCAGAAAAGGGCCACACCAGCAAAAACAGGTATCAAATAGCATACTATTGAGAGAAGAAATATTTATGGATGAAGTGATCACAGTCCACAAAAGGCTGTGGAAAAACATTATCTTAATTAGAAAAAATAAAAAAAACTGAAACAATAATCAAAGCGAACGAGAAAGAAAACAACGTTTGAGAAACAAACCAGGATGATGACCCAAAATGTGTAGTAAGAGAATATTGACAAGCTGATCGCACAGATAACAAAAACCCAACTGCTCTATCTGCTAATTCCATCTTAAAATCTATAGCAGTATCTGACTTAGACCAAAAACAAGTCACACATCAATACATTGGTGAGAGATAACAAGTTACGCATCAATACATTGGTGAGAGATTAAGATAACCAACCAGTCATAAAGCAAAGGCATTGGTCATATAGGTTAGATAGTTAGATGTTGCATAGGGATTCTTCCCATTATTTGAAATCGAGGTTCACGAAATCCCCAAAAGCTTTTGATAAAGGAAAACTGCTATTCATATAGGCACCATTGACTCACCAGTATGGACCTTTTAAAGCATCAATTGAGCCTTCACCTTGCCTAGTAATCTTTTGTTTCATTAGTTGCAATGTTCCATTAAGACATGATTTTTATTTTATTTTAAAGACACGTTGATAAGAACTGGTATACAAGATGAAGAGAAGCCAAACAGCCGAATGTTTGATATATGCAACTCTTTCAGTGAGACCAAAGAAGCAAACACATATAAAAATGTGCTTTCTTTTATGCACAAGGGGGTCAGTGAATAAAAATTATATCATGAAATACGAGAAATACGATATGTATAAGCAAGCTGTTAACTATTTTTGTTGCATGTGTTGGGTGTGGGACCTAACAGCCTCACCTGCCTATATAGTTCAGCCACCTGTGGGTTAGATACCAAGGTAAATAAATAATTAACACATGAAAGTGAAGAAACCTCACCAAATACCAAGAACTTGAGATAATGACATTTTCAGCAGATGGAATTAAATACCCACTTAAGCTTCAAGGATCAAATACCCACTTTAAAGCCAAAACAAATAAACAAATTAAATTAAATTAAAAATCAAATATAAAACTCTCATTTACAAATAAAGATGATAAATCAGATACTTAAACAAATATAAAATACCCCATCAAAACTTAAACAAATATAAAACTCATCCAAAACTTAAACAACTAAATATATATTCAACAATCTAAACATAAAGGTAATTAACAAAGTATGAATTTTTTTTATCTCTTTATTAAAAAAACTTAAATTTATCAATAATTACAATAAAATAATTTTGATGTCTTTTCATATCTCTCTTATCTTTTTAACCATTGCAATAAAATAAATTGATGTATTGTCTCGATGCTCTTTTTATCAAATACCCAAAAAATGACTTAAAAGTTGAAACAGATCTAAAATGAAAAGAGGAGAAGATGTGAATTATCTATTCTCTTTTCATATATCTCTCTTCTCTTCTCTTTTCATATCTCTCTTTTCTTCTTGACTTTTATCACTAAGAAACACTGAAAATCAGGGAGATCGAGATCGATCTCCATCAGAAGAGAGATCGAGTTCATCAGAGTTCATCATTGATCGATCTCCATCAGAAGAGAGTTCACAGATCTCTTCTGGGTGATCAGAGATCTCTTTTGGGTGATCAGAGTTCATCAGAGATCTCTTCTGTTTCAGAAATCGATCAGAGATCTCT
Organism: Berberis thunbergii; assembly: GCA_003290165.1. Lineage (NCBI taxonomy): Eukaryota > Viridiplantae > Streptophyta > Magnoliopsida > Ranunculales > Berberidaceae > Berberis > Berberis thunbergii. The sequence goes on along the minus strand of QNQO01008044.1, from coordinate 323,879 downwards.
TTTGGGTGATCAGAGTTCATCAGAGATCGATCTCCATCAGAATTCATCAGAGATCTCTTCTGGGTGATCAGAGTTCATCAGAGATCTCCTGTTTCAGAGATCGATAAGAGATCTCTTCTGGGTGATCGAGTTCAACACTGATCTCTCACTGTGATCTCTGTTCGATCTCTCTTTGAGATCTGTCTTCATCTCTCTATCTAATCTCTCTTTGAGATCTTTCTCCATCTCTCTCTCGAGTTTATGATCTAGATTTTTGATTCATCAGAGAAATCCAAGGTAAGAAGAGATGTTAAGATTAAAGGTGATTTTGTTGTTCAATTGTCCTGTTGATTTCATTTAGAACCTATAATCAAACAAACTCACCTTGTTTCACAGGGATGGAGAAGAAGTTATTGTTGATGACTGAAGACGTGGAGGCGGAGATTAAAAGCCACAACTCAATTATTTTTGTTTTTTTCTATTGTGATCTATAATTAGGGATTGTAATTATGATGTGATCTGTAATTGCTATTCTTGTTTGTATAAGAGGGGCAAAATAAAAATTTTAAGGGGGGCAAGATTGAAATTTTATATACTTTGGTAGATTTTTTTCAAAACCTTTGACCCCCTTACCCATGATGTAGATCCGCCCCTGCTCGCCAAGGTCATTGTGCCTCAACTCCATTACAAGTTGGTTGGAAACCTAAGATAGGGATTGTACGAGTGAGACAGGAGTAAAGATGTAAACTTGTAGCTAGAGATATGAAGAATGGGATGAGGTACTAAATTCGACTAACTTTCTACAGAGATGTGCAAGATCAACTAATAGAATTAAGATTTCACAATATCTACTGGTTTTTCAAAACAAATGAATGCTATTTCTTAAAACGCATGGATTCACAAGTAGATTCTTGAGTAAAACCACCTTCAAGGTGAAGATGAAAGGATAAAATCAATCCCAAACATTTAATGAAATCACTGAGTTCAAACTTTTGGTAAAAGAAGTACCAATTATTAGGGGTCGGCACGGTCCGAATCGATTCCAAATTTTGAGAAACCTAACTTGAACCGTTTAAATTTTAATGGTTCCAATCCGGATCGGTTTCATCATTTTGATCCCTGGAACCGAACCTAACTCGAACCATTTAGAATGGTTCGGTTCCACAGGTCCTGCTTTGAAAAATTAATTAACTGAAAACTGTGATCTTAGATTAGCTATAAGTAACTAAATTAAGTGGTGGGTCTACATTTAAGTGAGTGATTTGGAAGGTGGAAACTACAATTTGGTTATAGAGTCCTAATGGACACAAGTGTGCAAATCCATACCATTGGATGATCACACCTTGTGGATCTCAAGATATCATCGATATTTTCATGTGTTTACATAACATTCTGGACTGGTGCTCATGTTTTGTGAAGGGGCACAAAATATTTTATAGGTGGTCGAATCAACATAAAAGGTTTTCAGCTGCAAATCGATAGCTCTTTCATGAAGAAAACTATATTCTCTAACCATTTGTTATATGCTACACTAAAACCTCAATAAATCAGTGCAATAATGAAAATGTTTTCTTCAAATACGAAAACTAAGTACACTTAAAGAATAATAAAATTAACGACAACCTTTACTCTTAAATGAAGAATAAAACTGTCCGTGTATGATGTAACAAGAATTATATATCAATCTCCTAGCTACTAACTTCATTGTCAAGACAAGGTTTTGTTTGAATAAAGCTGACAATGAAGCCAACTTGATTGATTACAACATTCTTCTAGCTGAAATGTTTGAATGAGTTTGAAATGTGAACCAAAGACTTCCATTGGTTGAAATCTAAACCAAAGTCACCAATCAATGTAACATTCAACACACATTTCACCAAGAATCAATATTGCAAGCTGCTGCAATGCAATGCAAGTTACTGCAAGCTGCTGCAATGCAATGAAATTAAAAAAAGTTGCTGCAACCTGCAAACTTGTAAGCATATCATATCAATGGCAATCCAAGCATAGCAGCTAGAAATGGGAAACTAGAAACTAGAATCGCCCAACAAACAAAAAAGAAGAGGAAACTAGAAACGCCCCCACAAACAAAAAAGAAGAATGTAGTTCACAAAATGCAACTGTGAGAGAGTGTTGAGACAGAAAAAAATCAGTTACAAAAAGTGTAATTTGAACATAACATCAATTAAAAAAAATCTAAACTTTATGTCTACTGCATAAACTCAATCTTATTTAACATATAAAACATAAAACAACTCCTCCAAAGCATTAACACAATCATTTAACAACAACCACAGCTTAAGATCAATAATCAAACCAAAACCCTTTTCAGAGAAGAGCTTCAGCTCCCTCAGAAAATAGTGAGATACCTCACAGAAGCTCTAGCTTTCCACCACTAAAACCCAGACTTGTCACTATTGAGTGAAAGGCAAACAGAACAAAAAACCCATCTTAGCAAACAAACAACTGGGTTGAAACAATCGAATCAAAACTGTGTTGTAGCAAGTCAAAGCTTCAGTTTTTCTCGAAATCGAAGAGTAATTGTTACAGATACACACACCAATTGAACACAAATGAGCTTGAAAAGTAAATCGATCGAACTTATAGAGAAAAAAGGGACAAACTTGATTTGGCTTCCGAACAAGAAGTGCTTTGGATTTCTACTATTTCGAGCAAAAGAACCCAAATCGAGGCGGAGATAGAAAGCAACAGAAAAGGGAAAGGAGATGAAGAAGGGAGAAAAGTCGAGGATGTAATGGCCGCTTGGATTGTGATTTGCGGGAAGAAAAAGGGGCGCTGCTGAGACTGTGATTATGCGAGAATGAGAGGCGATAGAGGCGCGTAGAGGATTGGGGGTTTTAGGGTTGAAAATAATTTTTTTCTCCCAATACATATTAAGACACGTGTACAGGGGTTATACAAACGGATCGGAACCGAATCGTTTGAAATTAAAATTTTGGAACCGGACACAAACCGTTCTACAATGGTTCCGAACCGATCCGAATCATTTCTTAATTTACAAAATAAAAACCGAACCGTTTAGAGCAAAACGGTCCGGTTTGGTTTGGATCCGCGGGTCCTTGACTCATTTGCCCACCCCTACCAATTATACTATCAAAATGGTATACTACGATTAGACATGAGTATTCAAATAAAAGATGGTTTTCAATGCCACTTTATCTTATAAATGTATGTGGGTCTGAGAGAGAGTGGTGGTTGCTTGTGGTGGCCTGGCTTGTATGGAAGGAATGGAACAAGGAAGTCTTCATTGATAACCAAAAGTCAATCGAGCAGCTGATCATAGAAATCAAAGCGTCTATTGGGGTTTGGGTGTATATTGCGTCCCTTGAATATTAATGGAATCTTTTCGTAAAGTGAAAGGAAAGTTTACGAGTTAGAATTAGAATATTTCAATGGTAAAGATGATATTCTGCTCTTGCGCTTCAATTTAAATCAACTTGAGATAACCCCTTCCATTTATTTTGATAATTTAAACCTAGACAAACACAAAGTAAGATGCATCCCTCCTCCACCTGCTCTAACCATTAACATCTTGAGGCACGACTCCCACCAACTTTTGAAATTTTTTTAGGTTATTTGCGATTTGCACACCCTGCGACGTCGAAGATGCCATCCCGCACCCCTTCTTCTCTCCCTCTATTCTCTGCGACGTTGATGATCCCGCAATGCCTCTTTCTTCTTTTCTGCTCCCTCTCTTTGTTTACTGCGAAACCGCCAATCACCCGGCCTCTTCCTCTCCCTCTCTCTCTATTGATTTATTTCCCTTTCCCCCATCGCCACCAGCAACCCAAACCTCTCTTTTCTGCTTTAAGGGAAAATGTCTTTTTAAGTATTTTCTTTGGATGAATTCGTATTCGAGGTCTAATTTTGTATTTTATTCAAAGGGTTTTCTAGAGATACATGAAATATTCGATCCATTAATTTTTCTTCAAGATACATGTTTATATCTCGAGTTTCATTTGTGGGTTATTGTTGGAAGGGCATTTTGATAATCAACGCGAGCCTTTTGACAGTCAACGCATGTTGGCTGCTAGTCCTGAGCGAGATGTAATAGTGATTAATGTTGGGGATGCCTCTAATTAGCTATTTTTTATAGGGGACAAATCGCAAATAACCCAATATTTTTTGTAAACATATAATTTTACGTTTGAAATTATTTTTTTGCCCCTTAATTTTATATACCAATTTGATTTGTCCCTCATATACAAAGTAGCTTATTGGATTCATTTTCTTCCCCTATAGATTAGATGGAGTTTTGTTTAACAATTGGTGTTTTGTATAGTTACATATGTATTGTTCAAATTTTAAAAAATTATATTAAACTAATTAATTATTATATTATCATTAATTAACTATGATTCATCACTCCACCCCCCTTAAAAAAATCCCTGGCTCCATCACTAAGCATTTATTTTTTATCAAGCAATACATCTCATATTGAATGTATTGGCGGCTCAACCATAAGATCAGAGAAATGAGGTCCTTTCTTTAAGCTACACCTTTACTTACATAGACCCCAATGATCCATGTGATATACATCATTTGTATTAGGGAATTAGATATTAAAATGCCTCGTCGACAGTCTCTACCCTGTGCCCAAATTGTATCCAGTTATCAACTATCCTACATGTATGCGAAATATATGATTAAGGCTTCTTCATGTGATCTATGGTATGAGTTCCAGTAATAAGTCTAATACTTTCCATACTCTTCCAATATGCTTATGTTTCAAATGAAACATATCTATGAAACAATTACCATAACCAGCTTCAAATCTACCATGATAACTGCTTGCTGTCTATCAGTAGCAACTCTAACGGGATGTAACACAAAAAAAATAATCTAACAACTGCCTATGTACCATTAGTTGAGCAAATCACTGATTATGTTTTCTGTGAGACATTTCATCATACATATGAAAGAAAATGGACAAGAGAGAGTGACAGAAAATGGACAAGAGAGAGTGAAAGAATATTTCTATGCGGAGAATATTAGGGTTGATAGTAACAATGATTGGAATCCTAAATCTGAATATAAACAGATGTAATTGCAACTCAGATGTAAGTGCATATAACGGTGGAAAGTGAAGAGAGTGAAAGAATTGAACACCATAACAACCACGCGTAATAAGATCGCACCTATTATTTGTCGATACAAGCTCCCACGAATTGATCGATTGAGAGGTGGTTGACAGAAAGAAGCGTGGCTGCTGTGAGAGGTGGAATGGAATCCAGCGGTCGTTCCAAGTTGCTGTTGTCAGTGAAAATGAACAAAACTGTGGGATTCGGCATAGCCACTGAAAGGGTAATGCCAGGCTGCCCCCAATGGGGTGTTTGGATTTTCAGATGGTTGTTGCTAAATAACACCATTATTTCCATTGAAGAACACCATCACTCCACTTTTTTGGATTTATTGAAGGACGCCACCAACCACCCTCACTATCTCTTATCTCTTCACCGGAGCAAACCACCAGGCAGCCCCACCACCACCTCGGCCCGCCACTAGCGATAGTGGTGGAGGTGGTTCTTGGGAGAAGAAAAGTAAAGAAGAAGAAGAAGAATAAGAAGAGGGAAAGAGGAAGAGGAGAGGTGGTGGTGGCAAGGTAGTGGTGGTGAAGGAGATGATGAGAGGTTTCGGGGTGGTGGTGATTGGTGGAGAAAAAAGGGAGATGGAAGAAGAAAAGGATAGAGGAGAAAAGATGTAGGTTTTTGTTTATATTGGTAGTGTCCTTAAAAAATGTGGTAATGTCCTTTAAAAAGCAAGACATTAATAATGTTTTTCAGCAGAAATGGTGGTGTTAGCAACAACCTTTTCGAATTTTCCATTTTACCTTCTATTGGCTTGGCTTGAATTTTGAGTTTTTTTTTTTCCTTTGATCCCTTAACCCCTTCCACTTCAAATGTTGAAGACAGGGTTCGAACACGAACCCTAACTTGTGATACTATCCACTATAAGCCTATCAGTTGAGATAGGTCCAATTTTACAATAACTCAATATAAAGTATACTTCATTGAAAAGAAAAAACAGTCATATCTAGTCTTGTTAATATTTTGTTACTCATATTTAACAATCTCAATTGGAAAGAGAACCACATTCACAATGTAATAGAAGACAATGAGTGACAAACATAATTTGAAAATTAATGAAACTCCACTTTGCTTAGTTTTAACAAATCAAACTTAGTTTAAGATTATGTCACGATCACCGATTAGCTTTGGAGTTTCAGAAATGTTGGCAGGAATGAAACGGGAGATTTAAATTTGAAATTAGGAAGGACACATAAGTAATTATTATTTTGTTAGTTAGGACCAACTATGAAGAACACGTGTCAGCTATGTAGTGGTCAGTCTCATAATCACGTTAGGAGCTCTTGTATAAAATGGGATCAGACAAAAGAGAATAAACATAGTAGAATAGTGAAGAAAAGGCTCAATTCATAGGAACTTGAGAGAGTTATAATTGAATCCTTCTTTTCAAGTTCAATCTAATCGTTTTTCTTCTTTAATTTGACCTCAACTTGTCATGTTCGTGACAATTAGTATCAAAGCCACGTTTAGATCCACAAATCCGTGCATCCATTGAGACCACATGGGAGGAAAGAATAGATGCACGATTTGATCAGTTGGAACTAGTTGGATCGGGTCGGTTCGGATCAGTTTTTTATTTATTATTAAATTTTTTGTTTTAAATGTTTCTGGTCCGGGCCTCGGTTACCCTTTCTGAACCGTCGAGTAACCGACCCGGCCCGGGTATGAATAAATATTAAATAGAACCCTCAAAACAGTTTGGGCTTTATCTAATTTCTAAACAGTTTGGGCTTTAAATAAGTTTAAAACAGTTTGGGCTTATCTAATTTCTAAACAGTTTTCTATGCCTGCTTTCTAAACAGTTTGGGCTTCATAGAAAATCAAATTTCTAAACGGTTTGGGCTTTATCAAAATTTAAAACAATTTTTGTAAAAACTGTTTGGACGTTGGACCAAGACTGATCCAAAATTCTGTTAACCGGCCCAACTCGGGCCTTAGAATTGCGGCTTAAAAATATCGAGCTGGTTTTCGATTTTTAATTTTTTGGCCAGTTACCCAGACCTTCCCAGCCCTAGTTGGAACAACTACTGCAAAAGTACATTGGAATTGATGGATCTGTGGATTCAGGAATCGAGAGTAGTCGATCGGTTCAAATCAAGATGTTTGTGCGATTTCGGTGACATAGAAAACCTCAAGAATGATGGAGAGCTATCTGGGAACGAGACTGCGTTATGTCTCAATAAGGATGCAAATTTAGCTCCACAAGTGGAGAATTCAACAAGTGTTGATGTTGAACTTTGGAAAATTGAATCGAAGCAAGAAAAAAAATGCTACAATTCATCATGAACAAGATACTAAAACTAGTGTCATTGTTGTTGCTAAAAAGCCTCATGAAGATGATGATGCTGCCGCCTATGCTCAAGTGCAAGGAAGTATTTCATCTACTGAAGATGATGATGATGATGCTGCCGCCATTGCCACAAGAGCCTGCATTTGGTCAAACCATAAAAGATCCAAGGATATTCCCTATTTTTTTTCTCTAGAAGTACCAAACTGTTAGTATTGTGTTGGTTGCTTCTGTTGGAACAACTGGATTCACTCTATGTCTTGCATTCAATCCTTGAGGACAAGGATTTACTGAAGAGGAGGTTAATGTCACGAACACATATTAGCTCTGGAGTTTTAAATATATTGGTGGGAAAGAATCAGGAGATTTAAATTTGAAAATAGGAAGGACGTATAAGAAATTATTGTTTTGTTAGTTAGGACCAACAATGAAGAACACGTGTCAGCTATGTTGTGGTCAGTCTCATAATTATGTTTGGAGCTTTTGTTAAAATGGGAATAAACAAAAAACATAGAAGAATAGTGAAAAAAAGGCTTGGTTCATAGGAACTTGAGAGAGTTGTAATCGAATCTTTCTTTTCAAGTTCAATCTAATCGTTTTTCTTCTTTAATTTGATCTTAACTTATCACATTCGTGATAGATTAATATTTTAAAGTTTAACTAAAAAAACTGTAAACTAAATATAATACTGAATTGGTCATTTCAATTAAAAGTAAACACAATATTATGACATCTTCTATAAATACAACAATACGAGAATTAAAAACGATCTAACTCTCAACAAAACATAAAATCTAGAGAGTCAGGCTAGGTCAGACCTGCCCAGCCCAATATCATCTTTCGTTCTAGAGATGCTAGAAATGACCCAATCTTTAGGATGATGGATGGTATTGGGCTGACCTGACGCAAGCTTAACTTATCTATGCGGGCTTGGCTCTCTTGAAAAATTGAACTCTCAAACAACCGAAGCTTCGGAGCTTCCAAGAGGCACCACCACAGCACAACACCTCAAGGCTCAAGGTGTCGACGAAGCCGTATTAAATTTTGTTTATATGTCCGTGGGACAGTCTTGGATGACACATTATCTTACAAAGGAAGCCAATTTGTTATGTTTTTTCGCAGACTCGTTCACTGGTCCTCAATTCAGGTGTGAAATCACACCATTCAGCACACACATGCACACATTCAGTGGGCCCGAAATCCAAAAAACAAACTCACATTCTTTTTCTTTCGACATATAACTCTAAAAAAACATATCCCTGGTCTCACATTTGAGCTACGCATGCTAGCCACGTGGATATCGATGGGAACAACTACAATATTCTGGCCACCCCTAATTTATGACACATAATTAAAACCGCGTTATTGCCCCTTCTTCATTTTGTCGCACAACACTTGTCTTCACATTTGTTCACAAACGAATTCAAGCCGTCCGATCCCATAGTGATTGTTGTCAACCATGTATGTTATGGTGGTTGCCTACTAGAATCAGGTGGGATTTATTTATCCAGATGAGGTCAACAGGGAATGGATGTTGGATTTGACTATTTCCGTAACAAGTAAAAGTGCAATCTTTGTTTTTCTAACTTCTTCTGAAAGTCATGTTCATGTGTTGTGTAAGTGGTCATTAAACAATTAATTCCCTTAATTTTTATTTAGTTGGATTTGGATCCAAAATATGTCCATAAGTTTGTAAAATATCAGTCATCGATTCAATCCATTCCTATTGTGATTAAATCTATTATGCTAATAATTAGATATATTGAGTTGTGTCGTAGGACTGTGGTGCGATACCATAGTATGTGGTACCCTCGCTAGAGGTCGACTTCAACGAAGTGATGATGCATTTGAGATGCATAATTACATTTGACAAAAAAAAAATGTAGTGATTCACAAAAGTTCTTGCAATTACACTACATGGTGGACAGTTTAAGCAATCTTCAAACATGAGATATAACAGTTAGGTCACCAAGATTTTAGTCATTAATATCAATTTGAATTTAGGAGTGATTCTATTCTAGCAAACTTTTATAATAGATTATTTTCCAAGTTGATGTACGGATTTATGAGTCCTACATTTTTTAACTATTCTCATTTTTACATTCTAATGTGACAGCTGATATTGGCTTATAATTTTTCAAAAGTTAAATGTGACTTTTTTTTTAGAAAAAAGTCAATAATAAACGTCACGATGTCTTCCTTATTGCCACATGGTAATGTAAAAAAAAAAAGAAAAAAAAAAAAAGAAAAAGAGTCGGACTAATTTTTGTGGTCATACTGGCATAAATTAATCTATTTAAAATTCTAATATTCTTGGGACTTTCGATTAGATTTTTTAAATCAATCCACAAGTATTGTAAGCTCCCACAAAGATTTGCATCAGACCGCCTGCCTTAGATTTACATTCTCGAACCATCTGCACAAAACAGTAATACAACACGGTCTCGTAGAAAACTTGATGACCAAGTTATAATACTACGGCTCCCACACAATCCAACCTCTGCTCTCGCTTGGACAATAAGAAATTGAAAGCGTAGTCATGACGACAGCAAATCGTAATGTGAACAAATGTAAAATCAAAATTCATATAAATAGCTTAAACAAATGAGAAAAAAAGAAGAAAAAAAAAAGCTTATTAGGAGTTTCCGCGTTGACAGATAATATACCAAGACTTCTCTCGACTCTCATTTGAGATCTAAACATCAAAGAAAAAGAAAGACCTTCTCTTCTTATACACCACCACAAGTTTCAAATCATTCCTTCTTCAATTCTATTCTACAATAACAACCCTAGTTCTTACTCTGCTTTCACACTTGGGACACATGGAAGGTCATCATAGTCACCACCACCATCTTCATCAACTTCAGCAAATACAACAGCAGCAGATGACTGTTAACGTGGATACTGGAGGAGGTGGGGGTAGCGGAGGAGGAGATAGAGTACCACAATGGAGTCATCAAGAAACGCGAGAGTTTCTAGCAATAAGAGCGGAGTTAGATCAGACGTTCATGGAGACTAAACGGAACAAGTCGCTATGGGAAATTATATCAAACAAGATGAAGGAGAGGGGTTACTATCGTAGCGCGGATCAGTGCAAGTGCAAGTGGAAGAATCTTGTAACGCGTTATAAGGTAAATTTTAGGAAACCATTATATCATCTCGTTCGTAATTGTTATTTGCAAGAGAGTTGTGAAAAAGGTGATATTGTGAAAAAGGGTGATAAGTAAAACAGTTTTTGTGTAATTTTATGTAGGGAAGTGAGACAATGGAAGCAGATGCTATGAGGCAGCAATTCCCTTTCTATACTGAGCTGCAGACGATTTTTACAGCTCGAATGCAGAGGATGTTGTGGTTGGAAGCGGAAGGCGGGACGAGTAGTAGTTTGAAGAAGAGGAGCAGCGGGAGGATATCTTCGGATGATGAAGATGATAATGAAGAAAGTGATGAAGATAAGACTACTAGTACTACTAAAAAGTTGCGGAAGAAAGGGAAGAACGTTAGTACTGGTAGTGGAGGTAGTAATACTCATGAGTTGAAAGAGATGTTGGATGAAATGATGAAGCAACAAATGCAATTGGAGATACAATGGAGAGAAATAATGGAGGCGCGGGAGGAGGAGCGGAGGATGAAAGAGATGGAATGGAGACAGAGAATGGAAGCTGTAGAGCAGGAAAGGTTGATGATGGATAGGAGTTGGAGGGAGAGAGAAGAGCAAAGAAGGATGCGCGAAGAAGCTAGAGCGGAGAAGAGGGACGCTCTCATTCAAGCTCTTTTAAACAAGTTGCACCGCGAAGACAACATGTAAAGAAGGCCTAGGGAAATTAAAGCTCAGCTCTCAGGTGTGCTTTTGCTTTGCTTTGCTTGCTTGCTCATTGATACTTTTGTATCTTGTTTTCAAGAGACATCATGAGTTGAGAGGTTTGTCTTTGTAACTCTCCCTCTTTTTTTTGGTAGATAAAATGAGAATTCTTTGATCAGGCTTTATAGGCTAGCTCTTTAGTTTGGTTTCTTAGTTTCAGTACTTGTGTTATAGTAGTAGATCTGCAATGCCCCCACCAAAATTTTCTTTGCTTCAAATTCAAGCTAAGTAATCTATCTCCATTGCCCCATCACTCATTTATTAAGTATTATTTTTTTGCACCCAATCATGCATTATCACCTAAAGTTGATAATTATCAAATCCTTATCTTCGTCATATAGTACAAATGCCACTGCTGGTCTGAAGACAAAAGAAATAATGAAGGAAGGATTTACAGTGAATGTTAACGTAAATTAAAATTACACGAACATGGTTAGTTTTAGAGATTTAATGCAATAATAAGTCATCCTAACATATGAGTAGGTTCTTGCATTAGAAAACAGCTGCAGAACTAGCTAGCTTATAAATTTTGCAGTGGATCTATATTGCTAGAAGTGCTGCTACTTTACGACAAAATGTTACATAAACTTTAATTTTTCCTATAGTCCAAACTTGTACTTAGGACATTTCGTTTGAAACTTTTCTCTTCTTGCAGAAGCTTCATCGAAAAGGGATGAGAAGAAAAAGAAAAAGAAAAAGAAAAAATGCAATTGCCTTGTAATAAGCTATACCGAAGACTTACTTAGTTATAAACATGAATTAAAATAACAGGAAAACTATGTAGTGGATGGGATCAAAATAACAGGAAAACTATGTAGTGGATGGGATCGACGAACAAATGATGTATAGAGGAATCCTACTTAATACATTTTATTATGCTAATCTTTTGACCACCATTGATTCAAGAGCAGTTAGAGATGGAGTCTTGCATTTAATAGTATATGACTTTACTGAATCCAATCCTATGATCAAGTCAGTGTTCCTATAAAACTATATGATAAAGAGTTGAAGTTTCAAAAGATTTGACTAGTTAAAAATGTATGCTTAGAAAATTATGATTTCCTCTGATGTAATCAATTACACACATACTTTGCACGTCATATTTTGTGTTGTTACACATTCAGTTCATGTTATGCAAACTTTACAAGTTTCTCGATCCATTTATTTTCCCTGCAAATCCTTTTCTTTGTTTATAACTATAAGATCAATTAAGGTGACTCTGTTTGCTTTAAGAATAGACTTCCTTTTCACATTTTCTGATCTTCATACATGCTTCATTGTTTCCCTGTGATTTTATGTATAACAGAATTTCATTAAGTTCAGTACTTGGCCACCGATGGGGTGGTGGCGCAGTTGGCTAGCGCGTAGGTCTCATAGCTAAGCGAGTGATCCTGAGGTCGAGAGTTCGAGCCTCTCTCACCCCATTCTTTTTATTATTATTATTTTTATTTATCGATTTTGAACACTTGGATATTTCCATTTCTTTTCTTTTTTCCGGTTCTAAAGCCTTCCGTATTATCTTTTTTAGGTGATCCTTAAGTCAAGACTCCTTATTTTATATTTTTCCAGCGTATAGTATCAAATGTTTCGGTTTTGAACACTTCGATATTCTCTTTTTTAGTTGATCCTTAAGCCAAGACACCCTACTCTTTTTTCTTCTGTAGCATAAGGTAGCAAATGTCCAAGTGTTCTTCCATTTCTTTTCTTTTCTCCGGTTCTAAATTCTTCGTTATTATCTTTTTTAGGTGATTTTTAAGCCAAGACTCCTTATTTTATATTTTTCTTATCGTATAGTATCAAATGTCTCGGTTTTGAACACTTTGATATTCTCTTTTTTAGTTGATCCTTAAGCCAAGACACGTTACTCTTTTTTCTTCTCTAGCATAAGGTAGCAAATGTCCCGGTTATGTACCCTTTGATATTCTCTTTTTTAGAAGATCCTTACCAAACTCATTTTTTAGGTGATCCTAATGTTAAAATTAGCAATACCAACTTGACTGGTGTTTTCTAGAGAAGCTGGAAGAATGGAGAACGAGATAAGAAACTAAAAGAAATCTCTAGAAGAAGAATGAAGAAAGTTGGAGAAGATGGACGAGGTCAAGAATTGTGGCTATCTAGAGCCTTCTTCCATCGCCCTTGATCAATTATAAATAGGGAGCTAATGCATTGTTGCAAATTAGCTCAGAGATGAGTTCAAATCAATGAGTGCATGTGTAATGTATGTGTGTGAGAAGTTTGTGTAAGTTGTGAGTTGTAATTGTTGTTAGTAATACAACAATTGTAGTTTGTAATCGATCCAAAGAGGCCAAGAATTACCAACAATCTGTAACAGAGTAAGTTCTTTCGGGCAGGTATTGTTCACTGCGTGACAATATTGTTCACATGAGGAAGACATCACTATTCACTATTGATAAATACGTTGATATTCACAATTCATAGTATCACATTGTTCATACGTACGATCATAGAACAATTTTCGAGGAGTTTTTCGTAGAGATTGTTTATGAAACTGTGAAGTCGATTGGTCATGGACAAGAAAAGAATGGAGCATTCTGGGTTATGTCACCACACTACAGAGATACAGTGGAAATCTAGGTGACAAGTTTGAAGTGTCACGCTAAACACCGACACAGTGTGCTCGTGTACGTAGAGATTCCCAATGAGAGGACTGGTAGGCAGGGTCATGAAGGCGACTTAGGATACGACAACGGATCATGGGGTCACGATGAGTCAGAGAACACGTTGTGTGTGAAGTGCCAAAGAACATTTTTTGTGTGATTGTACCAGAGAACACGTTGTGTGGTTGTGCCAGAGAGCACGTTGTGTGTGATTGTGTCAGAGAGCACATGTGTGAAAGTGCCAAGGGAGCACGAAGAAGTTGTGAGTGTGTGCGTGTCAATGGATCACATGAAATTGATTAAGTCTGAAGTTTGTGTCAATGAACCAATTGGCTGTGATATTGGAGGAGCGCAAGGTGTGAATGTTAAGACAATGTGAATGTGAAGATCAACAAGTTAGTGTTAAGGGGGAATATTAAAATTAGCAACACTAGCTTGATTTGTGTTTTTTAGTATTCTATATAAAAGCTGGAAGAATGAAAAGCAAGAGAAGAAACTAGAAGAAATTTCTAAAAGAAGAATAATGATGAAATTTCCCATTCCTTTTATTTTTTTTTTGGTTCTAAACCTTTTGATATTATCTTGTTTAGGTGATCCTTAAGCCAAGACTCCTTATTTATTTTATTTTTTTCTTAGCGTATAGCATTAAATGTCCTAGTTCTGAACCCTTCGATATTCTCTTTTTTAGTTGATCCTTAAGCCAATACACCTTACTCTTTTTTTCTCCTCTAGTATAAGGTAGCAAATGTCCCGGTTATGTACCCTTTGAAATTCTCTTTCTTAGGCGATCCTTACCAATACTCCTTTTTAAGGTGATCCTGATGTTAACATTAGCAATACCAACTTGATTGGTGTTTTCAAATATTCTCTAGAGAAGTTGGAAGAATGGAGAACAAGAAAAGAAACTAGAAGAAATCTTTAGAATAGAATAATGAAGAAAGTTGGAGAAGATGGAGGAGGTCAAGAATTGTGGCAATCTAGAACATTCCTCTGCTACCCTTGATCAATTATAAATAGGGAGCTAGTGTATTGTTGCAAATTAGCTCACAAACGAGCTCAAATCAATGAGTGCATGTGAGTTGTAAAATGTGTGCGTAGTGAAATTTGTTTAAGTTGAGAGTTGTAATTGTTTATGTTCTGTAATTATTATTAGTAATACAAGCATTGTCGTTTGTAATCGATCCAAAGGAATCGAAAATTACCAACAATCTGGTATTAGAATAGGTTATACTGGGAGGGTACTGTTCACATGAGGAAGACATCATTGTTCACTATTGATATATATGTTACTATTCACTGTTCATAATATAGTATTGTTGATACTAGGGGTGGGCAAACGGGTCGAGGATCCGCGGGTTCAAATCGAACCGGACCGTTTTGCTCTAAACGGTCCGGATTTTAATTATGTATTTTTAGATACGATCCGGATCCGTTATAAAACGATCCGGTCCCGGTTCCTATTTTAAAAAAGAAACGGTCCGGGTTGGACCCGTTTCGGACCGTTTCAAATCAATTCAATAAAAACCTAAATATGAACTGTTCATTTGAGAAACCTAAAAACTCTTTACCCGCAGCCGCAGTCAAGCCGAGCAAGTACCTGCAGGCCGCCTCCTCCGCCCTGCTTCGAACTGCAGCCAGAGTGTTGCTTCATCTTCAATCGACCTCCTACTCATCTTCAATCTATCTTCAATCTATCTTCAATCGACCTCCTACTTGATGAAGAAGAAAATGAGAGAACTGCAATTTATCTTCAATCGACCTCCTACTCATCTTCGATCGAGTTGTTGCTTCATCTTCAATCTATCTCTGGAGTTGGTCATCTTCAATCACCTGCCGTTTTATCTTCAATTGATCCGCTTCATCCTCTGTGCTGTGTGCGATCTCTCCTCCGGCTCAATCGATCTCTGGAGTCTGGTCTTCTTCTCTTCTCTGAAAACTACTGAATGATTCTCTATGCTCGGCTCTGATCTCTGGTATGTGGTTATATCAGAAGCATTTTCTCTGGAGTGTGGTCTTCCTCTCTTCTCTGAAAACTATTGAATTGATGTTTGTGGTCTGTGCAAATTGATGTATGTTGTCTGTGGAGATGAATCAATTGGACATTGAAACAGATGAATCTTTTGATTTGGAACTTAGATTTGGAACCGTTTGGAACCGTAGGAACCGGACCGTTCTAAACGGTTCGAGTTAGGTTCGGTTCCAATGTTCAAAATGAGGGGATCCGGACCGGACCGGATCCGTTAATTTTAAACGGTTCGAGTTAGGTTCCTCCAAATTTGGAACCGATCCGGACCGTGCCCACCCCTAGTTGATACATACTGATGCGGCAAAAAATCGTCCGCCTGTGAGTTTGATTGCAAAACAGATGTTAGAATGCCAAGGCTTACCCTTTTGGTGGTCGAAGGCACTACGATGCTTAAGTTAACAATTTTGTTTGAAGAAGGAAGTAAATCTGGCCAAAACTCAGTGAAAGTTGCGTACCTGTGTCGAATGTTCCTTTTACCTTTTATAATGGTCGCGGTTAATTCTTTGTATGACTTAAGCATGTGAGGCGCAATGGAAGGAGATGTTTCTCGTAACAGTCTCCTCCTTAATGGAGATGCATCCGTGGAGGCGTAACTCTTTCCACGACTTTTTTTTTTTTGCAACGTTCCTCTTCTTTATGAGAAAACTTGTGTCGGGCCTGGATTCAAGCTTTGATTCATTTGAGCATGGTTTGGGCTTTGTTTATATCTTCTCATTAGTGGGCTTTGTCTGGGCCTCTGTGATCAACTTTATTCTTCTTGGGTTTTATAAACTGACCCAACAAATTGGACATCATATCTTCGTGATGGATGTTCTCTGCTACATGTACGACCGTGATGATTGGTCTATTTTGATGTATCGTCAGCTACTCCGTCTTTAGTTAGTGGGTATGCTGACATGGCCACTAACTTCGTGACGGTTTACCTTTCAATTCCATCATTGCCTTGTATTTAATGCTGTCAACAACTTTCCACGAGTTAGTTTTCCTTCTTTATGCTATCTTTGAAATTAAGGTTCGCTCATTCCTTGGCCTTCTTCATTTTCATTGCTCATTTGTTACTTAACGATGTCCGTTGGTGATAAACTAAGCGGTAAGTTGCTAGCCCTGAGTGAGACTCATTTTTTTCCTAAAAGAGCTTCTCGGGCGACGTTGGACAATTTTTGTTCTGATTATAATTTGCCGTCCATCCTCGAGATTATCTTGCCTGGACAGGATGATAGTCCTTGTAATCCAAAGGTTGGATACATCGCATTGTATTCGTGCATGTTTTCTTCTGACTTTCGATTCCCAATTTCAGAGCTGTTATTGGTGTATCTGAACTTCTTGAGCATTCCTCCTGCCCAAATGGGTCCTAATGGTTGGAAGGTAATGGTTTCTTCTTACTCGAGAGCTATTATGTCCAACATTCCTTTGACTGTGAGGGTTTTGCATTTGGTGGTTGTTCTGTTGGTGAAACGAGTCGCGTATTCTCGTATTGTTTCCTCGGGCTTTTGCCTGATATTAAGGAGATATTGTGGTCATCTCTTCATCCTCTGGCTCCCGATGAATCTGGTGATAAAAGCGGTGGCTAACGCTTGGAAAAGGTCTATCGACCTCGGTGGTAGGCTGTTGAACCAATTCATGGTTGTGAAGGTGAGGTGGGTCGGAAATATTCTGGATAGGATCGACTCTGTGGTTTCCTTCTAGGCCATCATGTGGTGGAAGTGTCTCAGGTGATCAGTTGGGTCGGTGGTACCATCATACACTTCGAACTTTGGCGGAGCAAACTATTTTGGCATTGCCGTTTTCATGAGGGCGTTGGAGAATGGTGGCTTGGCTAACTCGTATAGTATGTTGGAATCCATGACTCTTATTCTAAATGGGAATTCAGCAAGCGTTTTGTCACACTAGACTTGGAGGAGCTCATTGTTTTCAAAATTTCCCTGTTGGGGTTTCAGCTGGGATTTCGTCACTTCTTTGAGTTCGTTCATCTTCTTTATGAGAGAACTCGTGTCAGGCCTAGATTAGGGCTTTGATTCGTTCGGGCCCGGGTTCAAGCTTCGTTTATATCTTCTCGTTAGTGGGTCTTGTCTGAGCCTCTATGATTGGTTTTATTCTTATTGGGTTTTATGAACTGACCCAATAGATTGGACGTCATATTCTCGTGATGGATGTTCTCTGCCACACGTACGATCATGATAATCGATCTATTTTGATGTATCATCACATATTATCATAGAACAATTTTTTAGGAGCTTTTTGTGGAGATTGTTTGTGAGACTATGAAGCCGATTGGTCATTAACAAGAAAAAATGGAAGAGTATGGGTTATGTCACCACACCGTAGAGATATGGCGAAAAATCTAGGTGATAGGCTAAACATGCTTGAGGTGTCATGCCAAGTGTCGACACAGTGTGTCGATGTACGTAGACGTTGTTGAAAAACAGATAAGGTGGTGGAAACCTCCACCACTTCCACAATCTATGAATGTGAAAAATTGACAGTAGAAGAAGAACCAAATAGAAGTTGTCGTTGAAGCCGCAATTGTTGAAGATTCCTCTAGTTCATGAGTTGGCTTTTCTTCATCAAGAAGCAAGAAGCAAGAAGAAGGAAGTATGAGATGGATTGGTGTTGGATCGTGAAGAGAGAAGAATGTGGTGAAAGAGTTTCCACTTCCTCTTCATGCTATAAAAGAAGAAGGGGTTTCCTTCTTCATCATCCTCCTCCACAAAAATCGATTTTTGTGTGTGTATTCTATGTTAAGGTTGTTTCCTCTTTTGGGTATGCGTTTGTGAGAGAGAGTGAAAAAGGGGAAGTGAGAGGAGAGAGAGAGTTTGTGTTTATGAGAGATATACACACCCCGCATATATTTGTGATGTCATTTAGATATTTATTTATTTAACGTCATTGACGTTGTGTAGCTCCCTCCATTTGTATTCTTCGATCTCACTAGTAAAGCTATTATCTTTGCCCGTTGACGTAGGCAAACTTGTTAAATAAACTAAATTTGTTGTATCTAATATTAGTATTTTGCCTTGTAACTTCGTTATTTGATATTTATAACGCTTTCGCGTGTAACAAATTGGTATCAGAGCCGAGGGTTAATTCATTGAGTTTATTTGAAGTTGCGAAGTTACCATTATAGTCAGTAAATTTGACGTTGAAAAGTTCAATGGAAATAATAACTTTGAGATATGGCAAAAATGTTTTGGATGTGTTGGCAAAGGAGAATTTGGAGGATATTTTAGGAGATATGCTGGAGAACATGAGGGAAGAAGAATGGAACAAATTGAATCGGCAAGCATGTCGGTCAATAAGGTTGTGTTTCGCAAATGAGAAAAAATATTTCGTTATGAAAGAAACCTCCGCTAAAATATTATGGAAAAAGTTGGAAACAAGTACATGACGAAGAACGTCCAGAATAAGTTCTTCCTCACGAAGCAACTTTTTCGGATGAATATGAGACTCAAGATTACGTTGTTTGAGCATTTGGATGAGTTGAGTAGGCTTATTATTGACCTGTTGAATTTGGAAGAAGGTGTTAAGAGAGATATAATGATTTGTGCCTTTTGAATTCCCTTCCTGAAGAATACAAGCATCTCGTTATAACTTTGTTAACGAAAAAAGAAGAATTGAATTAGAATGAGGTAGCTACACTGTTGCTCAATTATGAGTTCGGGAGGAAGGATCTCAAGGTCTATAGCGATGCAACATCTGAAGTATTGGTAGCGATGGGAAGATTTGAAAATAAGAATGTTGGTAATAGAAGAATATCACAATTAAGAGAAAAGTATGTGGACAAAAAAAGTTTTTGCCGAGGGATGAATGTGCTTCCTGTCATAAGAATGGCCATTGGAAGATTGACTGTAAGGATATGAAAGTTGCAATAGAAAAGATAAAGAAAAAGTCAGATGCGAATGTGGGGCACAATTCGGATGAATATGAGGACGAGGATGATGTGTTTCATTGTCTGCAACTTCAACATTGGTGAGTCATTCTGATGAATGACTGCTTGATTCGGGTTCTACTTATCATATGTGTCCCCATAAGGGTTATTTCTCTAACTTTAAGAAGTCGAAAGCGAAATTGTTCATATGGGTAACATGACAAATGCAAAATTGCAGGGGTAGGTAAAATCAAGTTGAAGTTGCATAATGGATTTGTTCGGGTTTTGAATGATGTTCGATGTACCCACATTGAAGAAAATTTTTCATCTCCATCAATGCTTTAAAGTACAAATGTTACAAGATTATAGTAAATGGTGGAGCTCTAAATGTCGCTTTTGGTGCATTGGTAATTATGAAAGTTTTTCGGAATTGTAACTTATACTTCTTGCAGAGGAGTATAGTTATAGGTAATTGAAAAGTTGTATTTGATGGAGCAACTTGTATTGTTGAAAGCCATGTAGATGTTGCTTTTAGTGGAGTTATTGATAACTCCAAGGATGTTTGTATAGATACCTCAACGATTTGGCATTTGCATGCAGGTAGTAAAAATGAGAAAGTTCTACACGAGTTGTTGAATAAACGTTTGGTAAAAAATATGATGATGTGTAGTATGAAAGTTTGTGCATACTGTATTTCTGGAAAGTCTGCTTTGAAACTCCTTCTTAGGCAAAATGGAGTTGGTGTGTTAGCTTGAGCATGTTTTGGTAGATGGCGCCTTCGGGTGTATGGCACATATGAGCGCGATTGAAGAGTTGTAGCATGTATCTGTGTTTTGGAGAGCTGACATATATTTGTTCACGTTTGTTGTGGTCGATTTAGATTTGTGAAATCTTTACCGAGGTGGAGAATTGTTGAAAAACAAATAATGTGGCGGAAACCTCCACACCTTTTCAATCCGTGAATGTGAAAAATTGACTGTAGAAGAAGAACCTGATGGAAGTCGTCGTTGAAGCTGCAATTGTTGAAGATTATTCGAGTTGATGAGTTGGCTTCTTCTTCATCAAGAAGCAAAGAAGAAGGGAGTATGAGCTAGATTAGGTCTGGATCGTGAAGGGGGAATAAGGTGGTAGAAGAGTTTCCACTGCTACTCCTCCACCGCCTCTTCATGCTATAAAAGAAGAATGGGCTTTCCTATTATTTTTCTAAAAAAATCGATTTCTTTGTGTGTATTCTCTGTTAGGGTTGTTTCCCATTTTGGGTATGTGTTTGTGAAAGAGAATAAAGAAAGGGAGGTGAGAGGAGAGGGAAATTTTGTTGTTTGCGAGAGATATACGCACCCCACGTATCTCTATGGTGTCGTTTAGACACGTTTGTATTTAACGTCATTAACATTGTGTAGCCCTCTTTATTTGTATTTTTCGATCTCACTAGTGAAGCTATTCTCTTTGGGCGTAGGCAAATTTGCCGCATCATGTAAATATATTGTCTCTGGTATTAGTATTTTGCTTTGTTGTAACTTCGCAATTTGGTATTTATAAAGCTTCCACACGTAATAGACATAACAGAGCTCCGTGAGAGGATTGGTACTACAATGGATCCTATGGTCGCGATGTACCAAAGGGCACATTGTGTGTGGTTGTTCTAGCGGGCATTTTGTGTGTGAAAGTGTCAAAGGAGCACGAAGAAGTTGTGAGTGTGTATGCCAAGGGAGCACATGAAATTGATTAAGTATGAAGATTGTGTTGGTGAACCAATTGGTTGTGATATTGGATGAGCGCAAGGTGTGGGGATGTTAAAATTAGCAACACCAACTTGATTTCCAAAGAGACCGGGAATTTCCAACACCAAAGTTGGAAATGCAGAGGGGGATGGAATCATAAGCCTCGATGGTTTGCCTAGTCTTAGTAAAAATCCACACGTGGCAATGTCATCCTCCTCATCCCTCCCATGACAGGATTTTTGTGCAAGTAAACACATAGATCTACTGGTGGGTATGTGTCAGCACTTTAAGCTAGCAAATTCTACGAGAGGGGTTCGTCGACACGGGATTGTAGGAAAAACTATTATCATGTCATTTAAAAAAAAAAATTGCATACAACTTTAAAACTAGCACAATATCCTCAATGGATGTTGCAGTGCAACTACATTTTTTCAGGAATTGGCGAGCATCACAGGCTGCTGACTATGGTTGATAAACCGCATTAGAAAATAATAATCTTTAGTTTTGAGCACCTGGAGTGGGCTTGAGTTGTGATACTCCAGGGGTTCTCTTGTCATCAGCTGCAAATAGTCTACGCCTACGGGCAAGGATGTAAAAATGGGAATTCTCTCGGTTAATTTATTCATGGATTGCAAGTTTTTGGCAAAGCTTCTGGCTATTGTTTATGGGAAAAAAAAATGGTATTTTCAAGTATCTATTTGTCTTAAATGGTGCTGATTCTTTGCACCATTCTTAGTCTAGTTCATGTTGCTGTCGGTTATTTCTCAGTCAATCATAACATTTGTTTTCCCATATCATGCGCCAATAGGTGCTCTGTCTCTAAGATCCTGTAAGATTATGTTAGATTGTTACAAGGTGTACATTGTTTTTATAGTGTGGTTCAAGAAGATCGGCAGCCAATAACTAGATGAGAAAGATGTTTAAAGGTGTCGATCCCTCCAGACACAAAATCTAGCACTTTTTCATTATGTACTTTAAAATTGCAACACATGGTCCCCTAGTAGTTTTATCACTTTTTCTTGTAAATCCTGAATGAACACATCCATATTGTACATTTGTGACAAAATCTGAGCTTTTGGTGGTGATTCATCTTCCTTGATCAACATTGGTTGCCACAGTATTCTTATGTTTTATGGTTTATTTGTTCTCTAAACATTTTGTTAAATTTTTTTTTTTCTGAAGTTTAAAGGATTGTTCTTTCTAGGTTTAAAAGATAAGTGTATACGATATTATGGAGATGGTCTGCATCGAATATTTTGAATTGGTTTTCCAAAACCAATTTAATCATTGTTTACTCTTAAGAAATTTTAAGCCTTTACTTACTGGAACTGGTGGTCTTTTAATAAGGAGGTGAAATTTTTGTGCCATGTATAATATGGGACAACTTATCAGGCTAATATTTCTATTGTTAGTGACCTTTATTTTATTTATTATTTTTACCTAATATTCTAATTGAAGTGCTGAGTTATCCAATTCAGCAAATTGAACCAAATTCTGTTTGTTAAGGAGGACTTATCAGGTTAATACTTCTGTTAGTTAATGACCCTTTCATTAGGATAAACATATCAGGAGATCGAATTAAAGACCAAATTCACCATTTGGTACAAGTTATTTTTCTGCTCCAACTTACAAAGTTAGAAGCAAAACCTTGTCAGTGTGACATGCAAGCCCAAGTTCTATTTCTAAAGCCAACTTGCTAAAAGCACACGCAAAAAATTATGGGGGGAGTCTGTCAGACAACCGTGCGACCACCCCAGCTGCTGAAGTCAGCGGCTGAGAACGATCCTCTACAGCTAATGGGCCCAACTCCATCAGAGTGAGCCCCAGCCGTTAATCACGCTCTGATCGTACGACCATCATTCATCAGCCAGACGTTGGTTCCTGTCTCCTTAGCGGGTAAGGATACAGAGGTACGAGCCTATAGAACAGATCCTGTTCAAGTAAGGTCGTGCCATTAAACTTGCTTTGGTGTGTATAAATAGCTGACTATACTTGCACATTTAGTTAATATGGGACTAAACTCTTCAACTTCCCTCGTTACATACAAACATTATTGGTTAAGTGCACCCAATACCATATGGTTCCCCATTATACAGCTATAACATGTAGAGAGAAATCAAACTGAGGTGTCACTCAATAAGCCCCTCATACTGAGTTGATGATTGCAATAGCTTCAAATTGTTCCTTTGATCTTTATGTGGTTAAGCCCTCATGAAATAAGCGATAAACTCCCTCTCTTTCTTTCAACTTTTGCTTGAAAGAATTACGGCATGTACAAATGTAAATTGGAGATTTACTATAAATAAAGCTAAGCAAGAGATTGTGCAAAGTACAAACATGCCCCAAGTCTCTAAAGCACACTCTGAGTATGTGACCATAATGAGCAATTCTAGGCAGCCTGAGTATTGCTGTCTGGGGGGGGGGGGGGTGAATTTTATATTTTTATCCCCCCTCTTTAAACACTTTTTTGGAAATGGTTTTAAGGGGGGGGGGGGGGGGGGGGGGGCAATACCCAGGCTGTCTTGAATTTCTGGACCATAATACATGCATTATCTGAAATTATGAGTTTTATATGTGCACTAATCTTGTGTGACACTTCACTCTGTACTTGTTGGATTTGTTGTGTTCATTTCATATTCAATGTCAATAACTCTATTCGAGTTGTCACCCGATTCATCTGGGGCCACTGGCCGATCGAGGCAATTGCCCCTGTCAACTTCTAAAACATTTTTTTTAATATAACAAGATGAAAAAAAGTTTTAATTATATAATGTATAACAACAATGTGAAAATTGTTCATTCAGTGGATTCTACGTGTCTTTGTCGGTGCAGTGGTTGGGAATTTATCCTTTTTACTAAACGACCTAATTCGATTATCTTGGAGCGTAAGATTTCTTTATGTCTATTGACAGTTACTATATTCTATCATTGTTACTCGCCCCTAATTTTTTTTCAATGCAATTTTATTAGTAATTGCGAACACTATAATTAAAAATAAGAAATATCTTTATATATGGCGATTGATAATTACTATTTTTGTCAACGTGTCTTACCCTTCATTTTTTTTGTTGAAATTTTATACGCAATTGCAAACATTAGAAAAAAAAATAAGAATTGTTAATTAACGAGTGGTATAATACTTTTGACAAAATTTTATCTAAATTAAATATAAAATAATACCTACAAAATTTAAGAAAATATATAATGTATAACAACAATATGAAAATTGTTCATTCAGTGGATTCTACGTGGTGTCTCTGTTGGTGCAGTGGTTAAAAATTTATCCTCTTTACTAAACGACTTAATTCAATTATCTTGAAGTGTAAGATTTCTTTATGTCTATTGAGAATGTCTATACTCTTATCATTGTTACTCACCCCTGCATGTTTTCCTTGTTGGATTTGAAAATGCATTCAAAATTGAGTTGGATGCATGAAGTTAATCAATGCTAGAAGCTATGACTTCAAATATGGATCATTGATTAACTTCATGCTTCCAACTCTTCATCGTCAGCTTCCCACTACATCAGCAGCCAAATCCTCAGTACACTCTCCAGTAGAACAATTACCATATCAAACAACACAAGAGGCTCATAATAAGAACCGTTCAGACAATGATCCAAATACCTACCAGCCATACATTGATGAAGTCAATCCGCCCGTTTCCATGCCACAACATTCAGAAAGCGAGCAACCAAACATGGGCATACCTGACCTGAGCTTAGTGCTATCTAGGGTGGCCCGACCAGACATATTTCATATGAATCCGCAAACTCTAATTCTCTCTCCCAAGACGAAACAATGCAGTGTTGTCATCACCCAAAACAGAGATATCAGTAAAAGGGAGGCATGCATTCAAACTGGGAAAACGTAAGTTGGAATTTGTTCATTTTGGCCCAATGAGTGGTACAACCAACAAGGCTCACTTTTCAGAGGTTCAATCTAGAGGAGAAAAATGACCCACAACCTTGTCTATTCGGGGCAAACCAGATCTTACACCCAGTTGAACCACCCGTTATTCCAAATGAAACATTGTCGCAAAAAGAAACAAGGTTTGATGGCTATAAAAATAGACAAGGCCAAAGCTTATGATAGAGTTAAATGTTCATTTATGTTACAAGTTCTTGAAAAGTTTGGATTTGCTAGAGATTGGATACAAATGGTCGAGCTATTTTTATCTCCTCTCTCCAAGTCTTGCTTAACGACTCTCCACTCCCTCTGATAAAATCCACTAGGGGCATTAGACAGGGAGAATCGCTTTCCCCTTACCTTTTCATTTTGAAAGCAAAAACTTTATCCAAGCTTCTTGCTCGAACAAAAAATGAGGGCATATGTATCCAAATCGGGTGTCACTCCCCTTTCTTCAGTCACCTATTATACGCTGATGATCTCATGTTTTTTTGTTGGGCCTTTCTAGTGGAAGCCTTATCTTTTAAGGACATTCTCCAACAATACTGCTAGGTCTCGGGTCAAGCAGTGAACTACGACAATTTTTTTGTTTTCTACGGCCCAAATGTCCACTCGAAACACACCAAAATGATCAATAGGGTTCTGGGATCCAAGTTGTACAACCCTAAAGAGAAATACATGGGCTTTTCTATTGCTGCTATCCAAAAAGAAAGCTTCAAATTTCTAATTCTTAATAGATAAAGTCTATTCGAAACTTTCAAGCCGAAAATCAAAAAGTCATTTCCCAGGCTGGGAGGATGGTCACGATTTAAGCAGTCTTAAATTCAATACCCGTTTGTATAATGCGAACTTTCCTTCTTCCCTGATCTGTCAGCACCAAATTGGACAATCTTGCCCAGAACTTCTGGTGGAACGGAGAGAAGGATAGCAAGAACAAACATATGTACTTAGGATCAGATTACTCAAACTCGCCATCTCGAAGGTCTCAATATTCCATCTAGGGAAGAAAAACTTTGCCTCAATGGCAAAAAATTTGTGGCAGACAATTTTCTCGCCCCAAAATCCTCGTATTCTTCAACTCAAAGTTTTTTATTTCAATAGAAAGAACATTTTTCAACTATCAAAACCTCCAACCATTGTTTCCTTTGCTTGGAGAGGCAATCTACTCGCTTTCTCTAAAATGAAACGTCATATCTTCTGGCAAGTTCTCATGACAGCACACATTGACCTTTGGCGAGATTGTTGGGTCAAGCTAGGCCCAGTCTGTGCAGATTGCCTACCTTTAACTCCAACCCAGTCTATCCCTTATTCCATCCCAAATCTCTGATTGTCGTCTTCTGGCAAGGAAACACGGTTAGAACACGAACTTGATCATGTCCATTTTTTCTAACCTGGTGGCTAGTGACATCCTGGATCTATCAGTGAGCCCAGACAAACTCACCTGGTTGTATGACAAAAAAAACACCTTATCAGTTAAAAGTGTTACTCATGCTTTTACTAATGATCAACTTGAAAGCTCCAATTCTAGTACACCTAATCTTCACTTTTGGACTAATCAATTTAGGGAGTTATGGAAATTTAAAGCCCTCACTACTACTCTTTTCTTTCTCTGGAAAATTAGCCAAAACAATCTTCCTACCATGACCAATCTGGTCAGGCTTCATGCTTCTATCAACGACTGCTACATCTTTTTCCAGGAGCACATGGAGGGTGTCATTCACATTTTCCTCTTCTACCCTATCATTAATAAATTTTGACACATTTCCTTCTGCCAATTGATTGGCTCAACACCAATTTTAATCCACTATCCATTTCGAGGTTCTTTACATTCATGTGGGACACAACCATGGCCCAATCCGAGGTCAATGATGAAATGTTTTTATCAATTTACGGCAGTGCTCCAAACCATTTGGATAATTCGTAACAATTATGCTTTCCAAAAAGCTAAATTCACTCCTCAAGTGTTCATCACCACCGATGATACATAAAACGGTCGCACCCTGAGCCATACATGTGTCAAGATGATCTTGAGGAACTACATGCCCCAACATCAGCCCAACTCTGATCTGGCCCAAGCGGTTCTAAGCCCGCCCAATTCAGTCTGCCAGACAGACCCGAACTCTCACAGCATGCTAGGCCCACACATCTCATAGCTGTCCTCAATACTCATAAGTCATACTAAGACAAGTATCTCAAGGATCAGCTTCGAATGGGTAACTACAACAACTCTCTGCTTTCAAGTAGGAAGCAAATACCATAGTACATTCCACACAAGGAAACTTCTTTTTACGGATTGCTCTTGGATTGGGAATTATCTCCCGCGTATCTAGGAGCACAAGGCTAACATGGAACTTCCCTCCTACAACTCGACTCCTTATTAGAGAAGGATCTCCATGAACATCTTCTTCCTAAACTACGCCTCGATGGCCCGGTAGAGCCAAGACTCCTTGTATTATAAATAAGACATGAAGTCGGTAAGCTGAGGTACGACGCTACAAATTCCATGTTTATGGCATTACGCCTTCGTCAGATCATTGTATGACTTTAGCATCGAAGTGTCATCGGCCACCACAATAGTGGTGCATGGCTTACGTGCATTACTTGAGCAGATCATCAGGATTGGGTCAAATAAGGGAGCGAAAAATGACTGCATCAGTTTTGCGTCATTCGTGGGGACGATAAAGTTCTTAACTTTTCATTAGTGGCGTCTCCTTTTAAAACCCAAAGAGACGGTGACCACTAGGTCACGCAACAATGGAGAACAGAGGGAGCACATCAAATGCTCCAGTTGGCACATCACTGTCGCTTTCAGTGGCTCCGGTATACATGGACTACAGACTCAAGCTTCTACACCGACGACAACAACAACGAACCCCCAAATTGATAGACTGACATCTCAAATACAACAGATAGGCAAGGTAGTGGAGGCTCTCATGCGACAAAATCCACCCCCTGCCAATGGAGACCAGAAGCATCACAGGCCTCCGCCTTCAAAGGATGGCAGGGAGCAAGCGCAGGAAAGCCAAACTCCCGATATTTTTCATCGGACTACAAGAGGCTGCACGGCTGACGCTTAACACGCTGCCAGAACAAAGAGACTCGACCTTGGGAACCCCTTCCGAAAAGGGGTGCACAATCCAGACGTATTTTACAACCTCTCTGAACCACCATTTGTGGATCAGATGATGAATGAGGCCCTTCCGAGGAAGTTCATTCCCTCGAAGCTTGATGTCTACGATGGAACCACCGCTCCTTTTGACCACCTACGCCATTACCAACACGTAATGGCCCTTAAAGATGGATCCGAGTCTGTCATGTGCAGAACTCTTCCCACTAATCTGAAAAGCTCAGCACTGGCATGGTTTTAAAGCCTTCCGCCAAAGTCGATCGACTCCTTCAAGACACTGACAAAGAAATTTATGACACGTTTTGTAGGGAGCCAACATTTTTAAAAAAGGCCCACACTACATACTCTATCTAAAGTAAAGGTCCCACAAGACTCTCAGAGAATATGTCACACGATTCAACAATGAATTGACTTTCATCGACGGATGCAGCGATGACACGACCGTAACAACCTTCACTACGGGCCTCAAGGAAGGAAAGGTCTACGAAGACCTCACCTTAGAGCCCCCTCTGGACATGACATAGCTCCTCAAGAAACACTCAAAATGTTATTACCTTGGAGGAGCTCAGAACAGTAAAGAGGAAAATCAAAGGCGAGAATTAAGGACAAAAGGGAGGGCAAAAGACACGAGGATGAGGAACGAAGCAAACGGAAGCGCAGTGACAACATGCCAGACCCTGGTCGGTTCAAGCCGTAGAAAACATCCAACTACGTTGGATCCAGAACTATGACACCCCTCAATGTCTTCCTATCAGACGTACTTAACTCCATGAAGAACTGGGAGGATCTGAAGTGGCCCCCAAAGCAGCGCGGGGACCCCGCCAAGCGAGACAACGGTAAGTACTGTGCGTACCACAAGGAAGGTGGCCACGATACCAATGATTGCAATAGTCTGAGGTATCAAGTTGAGTACTGGATCCGCAGAGGCAAACTGAAAGAGTTCTTGAACTCTAAAAAGCGGCAAGAACGAACTGAGGACAGGGGGAGTCAGTTAAAGAAATAGCGAAGGAGACTCCAGGGATAATATATGTTTTTCATGGAGTCAGACCGAATGAAGACCAGTCGTACAGGTCTCGCAAGTGGACCTTACTAGAGATGCAGACACAACCCATGGATGAGGACAGACGCATCTGCCACTCAAGGATTCAGAGCCCCATTCCTACCTTGACCTTTATGGACAAAGACCTCGAAGGAGTCTGAGCACCACATAACGACGCCATAGTCACCTCGATCTCCATAGCAAGGTGGGAGGTATAGAGAGCTATGGTGGATACAGGTAGCTCGCTCAACCTATTCTACAACGTGTTCCGCAATATGGACCTCAAGGAGGATTTGACGTCCTCAGACTACCCGCTGATTAGATTAAGTGGGGAGAAGTGCTTCTCGATCGAGAATATAAGGTTGGCGACAGTGGAAGGAGAGTCGCAACTAAGAAATGTCATGTTTCTAGACTTCCTGGTGGCAGACGCACTGTCAACCTACAACCTTATATTGGGAAGACCATGGCTCCACCAGATGGAAGCAATAGTCTCCACCCTTCACCAGTGTGTTAAGTACACTGCTAACTACTCAGAAAGGACTATACGCGGAGACCAATCTACAACACGAGGCTGCCATTGCACCGCACTGAAATAAATAGAATGCTCCAAAATCCAGCTACATACCGTGGAACAGCCTGAACCAGTGCCAGGCTAAGCAACAGCGGGGGCATCACTTTCAAATAGTGCAGGAGCTATCTGCTTCTCTGCCCAGCGAAACGAAGAGGCCAAAGCAATCGAGAATACATCCCCCCGACGTTCTGTCGGTACAGATATTGACCCCTCTATAAGGTTTACCCTTTAGTAACCGTGAAGCACATCGACAAACCGCTGAACGATCCACAAGGGCAATCCAAATTCACTTCAAGGTCATGATCAATTCTTCTCGCTCAACAGTTAGTCTGCTTTCAGTTTTTTATTTCCCTTTCCATAGTCAATGTAGAGTTTTAGTTCTTAAAGACTTATATGATTTGCAATCATTTAAGAATAAAGGAAGAATTGCAGAAACAAACTCTATTGATTATTGATAAGATGTAACAACATACCCCCTAAGGTAGATACAAAAGACTACATACTGCAAGTATCTGAGCACAATGCAGCATGAAGTAAAAGACTCGCTTAGACAGCCTGACCACATAAAGGTGTCTAAAGGAGGACATGCAATCTATTTGCAAGTGACAACAAAGATATGCAAACGGACTTCGCTCAACCCCTTCCCAAGATAAAAATAAAGTGTCAGAGGCAATTGAGAGGAATGAATAGCCAAATGGTTCAGTCAAATCACCCCAGAAAAGTGTATGTACAACGGTGTTGTAGACCTTACAACTAACTGCTAATTTTTTCAAGAGACATTCCACCCCCTTACAGGCTTTCTCAAACAGTTTTCGTTCTCTAGAATGGGGATGAAATCAAGCAGATGAGGATGGCCATAGTGGCCACGTCGACAAGGTCTCCTAGTGCTGCCAAGAGAGTCCACTTTTCCCATATACGACGCTAGGAGTGACTGAGAGATACCACACTTGGAAGCATCACACATCGTGTAACGACCAGATCCGCACAGTAAGATATTGTCCGCTTTGGGCCCAACCGGCCCGCACAACTTTAAAAGGCCTCATACTATGGGATCTAACCTCGCACATATATAGCATATCACCATCCCGCACTCAGGCGATGTGGGACTATGATCCCCCTTGGTAGCTAGTCCAACCCCTCTTGGGATCCACAGGCCTGTTGGGCCTATTGGGCTCCAACCCTCACCCTCACCCTCACCCCCATAGGTCCGCCCACACAAGGGTCTCACACATCGACTAACACTTTAATCAACCATTGGTTAGCAGCGAGATCCACGCACACACGGGTGCAATCAGCACAAAGTAACACCAAGGCATCTCCCTTGGTAGGAAACCCGTACTACTTCTCCATAATATGAGAAGAAATTACGAGATCTTAGGAGATCGACAACGTGCCCACCCACAACAAGTGACCATGCATAACAACAATTATGATCGGGGCAAATGTCAAAACATTTGGAGACTCCATTGTTGGAGACCTCCTTTCAGCCATTGGAAAGCCTAAAATAATTTCTTCAGTATTTGGAAAACCCAAAACATTTTCTTCAAGCAAGAACATTATAGGAGATGAGCTCTGTGAAAGATAGTGCCTACAACCATTGGAGAACACCATTATATAGGCATAATGGTTCACCAAACGAGCCTTCTGCATTAACTGCTAAGCATAGAATACCATGTCGGAAATGAAGAAGCGGTGGTTCCCAAATAAAGTGCACAGACCACGTTCACTCAATTAATGGCATGGCACGCAACCTCATTAATTCAGGGGGAGTAATCAGCACTCAACTGTTCCGCAGCCTACACCGTACATGTGTCAATGCGCGATCTTTGTCATACACGTAGCACAACTGTACAAGAAACCCTAACTCTTCCTTTGTGGGCCCAAAGGCTCGACCCATTTGGCCCACCATTCAAAAATATTCTGCTACATGCCAGGCACGAGCGCAAATCCAAAACAGCCTTGATGCACGAACCGTACCTACGAATCATTGTTTATTTTAAGGCAATGTTGTCCTCACAGTGCGTGACACTAGCGGACATGTGTTCTCATGCCCTCAAACGGGTGAAACCCCTCTCCGATTGAGCAAGCTTAGTTAGCCTAAGCTGATGACGACAACGACTTCTGGTATCACCCGACACCTAGTCCGCTTAGCGGGGATCTCGATGGTCTAGGAAGTGGGAGTCTAATCAGTGATATAACACCTGGTGACTGCGACTTGTCATGGATCATTGCCCCCCTTCGTGACCAATGATCACCAAACCCAATCAGGTAAGTCTAGCTGGTGACGACTAGCAACGAAAGTTTCTGATCAAATCACAGATCTGTAGCCCCCATTGCGCGAGTGTAGATCGTCTAGAAGTTGGGAGCCTAGTCATTTGCAAACTGATTTCGACGGCTTGCACGAAATCACTGCTTTTTAGCGTGGCCGCCAAAAACTCCCAAATTTGTAGCATGATGCGCACAGGTGTAGATGATTTTGAAGGTGGGAGCCTAGTCAGTCCCGAATTGATCTCGACGGCTTGCCCACGGGACCACTACTTTTCAACCTAGTCGCCGAACCCTTTTACTCGAACTTGTAGGTCCCACCGCGCGGGGCGGGTGTAAATGGTTTGAAAGGTGGGAGACTAGTCAGTCCTTGGGGACAAGAAACAACTCGGGCAACTCAACCCTTAGCTAAACTGTCTGCAACATGCCCACTATTGGACATGACTACACAACGATGACCCTGAGTCATTCATAGTCAAGCTCTCTATCATAGACATACCAGTCAACGTCTTATAGATTCAACCAGCCCATGCCAAACCAAAACGACAAGGCGAAACAAAAAAATGCAATAGAGACAAGAAGCACGAAATGGATAAGATTATAATGGTCAAAATGGAAAGGGGTACAAACACACAAAGTTCACTCCTTATCATGAGAAGGTACAGAAACATGAAAGCTAATCCTAATGGGAAAATGAGCAGGAGTTACGTTCACATGCGCCACGGCCTGGACATCAGGGTACAAATTGTCTTCCTTGTTCGATGACGCAAAGGTAACAGATAAGTCTACATACGACATCTTCTTATAACGGTCGAGATCCCACTTCGGATGCTTATCTTTCATCAGCGCCAACAGTTCCAACCTGCCATGTACAACCCAGCGGAACTCGCATTTGCATTGTTTCTAAAGAAGTTCCTCCCTGCGCACCTTCGCATCATCAAATTAAAATTCAATAGATCCAACTTTTCCAGTCAAGCAAGTCGACCTGAGACTGCTCTTTGGCCAAACTGCTCTTCACAACACTAAGCTCATGCCACTTCAATTCGAGTTGGTCCTCGGCCTTCCTCGCCTATCGAGCATAGAACTCCACATCGAATTTTAATTGTTGCTTCTGAGCAACTCAGCTGGCCTCCTTCGAAGCATTCTCTTCAACAAGAGACCACAGTTCAGAACGCGCCTTAGCCGCAACTTCCTACGCAACCTGTACGTCTCGGCAGGTCTGGTCAACTCCTATTTGAGTCTATCTCTTTAGATACCACCTCAGACAAATCACGTCCAAATCCAGAAAATGCACTCCAGTTTGAAGCATCCCATGATGAAAGCAGATGAAATCGGCTGGAGGCGACATTGGTGTTTGGTCACTCGTCAGAACATACAATGACAGGTCCTCACGAACCCAAACTTCGTATGATTTTATGCAAGGCTAGTCTCGGACAACAACCTGTCTTCAAAAAATACGAGGCCCTTGGCTAAGGTTGCGTCATCAATAAGGTTTTATTGAGCCATGAAAAAGATGAATAATCCTTACTGAACAAAGGATGAACAAAGCAGTAGCTTCAGAAGCAAGAAAAGTAGAAGAGTCAGACTCTGCACTACGGATGACCTAAATATGGATTTGGTTCCCGCCTCTTTTCAGCTGGACTAACGCAAGTTAAATTAATGCTGCGCGCGGCTCAAGTAATGATTCAGACTCAATCATAATGAACAACACATCCCTTCAAAGGATGACTTAGCGAACCGATGTGATGACCCACTTGCTCGGGGGGAATAGCCGATGATACATAAAAATGGTCACACCCCTGAGCCATAAACGTGTCAAGATGATCTTGAGAAACTACGGGCCCCAGCATCAGCTTAACACTGATCTAACCCAAACGGTTCTAAGCCGGCCCAATTTAGTTTGCTAGATGAACCCGAACTCTCACAACATGCTAGGCTCACACTTCTTACAACTATCCTCAATATTCATAAGTCCTACTAGGGCAAGTATCTCGAGGATCAACTTCGGACATGCAATCACAATAGCTTTCTACTTCCAAGTATGAAGCAAATACCAGAGTACATTCCACACAGGGAAACTCCTTTTATGGATTACTCTTGTGTTGGGAATTATCTCCCCCATATCTAGGAGCACAAGGCTAACAGGGAACTTCTCTCCTACATCACGATTCTTTATTAGAAAATGATCTCCATGAAGATCTCCTTCCTAAACTACCCCCTGGATGGCCTGGTAGAACTAGGATTCCTTGCACTATAAATAAGACATGAGGTTGGTAAGCTGATGTACGCCACAAATTCCCTGTTTACAACATTACCGCCTTTCTCATATCCTTGTTTGACTTTACCATCAGAGTGCCATCAGCCACCCCAACGGTGGTCTGTGGCTCATGTGCTTTTCTTGTGCAGATCAGCAGGACTATGTCAAAGTAGGGAGCAGAAAACGACTGCATCAACCACCTTCAATCAAATTTGGTCCTCCTGGCACAATCAGTAGTTCAACACCTTGAACCCCCCATCTGTCCTAGGAAGGGATTAAAAAAGGGACAGAAGTGAGGGGATGAAATCTTTACACTTGGTTCTGCTTAATGCCAAAACAACCTCCTCTCTCAATCATATCTCGATACAGGTTGGACCCACTACCATGGCTAGCTCCACCACGGCCACTCCGGGGAAAAAAGTGTTCCCTGATATTGAAGAACATATCTCAAGTGATTTGTGTTAAAACCTGAGGTTTGTGATAATTTGTAAAAAAACATATTCCTATGACAAGGAAGTTGTTTCAATTATCTATCGAGCATTGAAAAAGATTCAACAAAAGACATTAACGAATCCACTTTATGTTTTACATTGAGCTTCCCTCATTCCTTTATGAAGCATAATGATGCGAATCGGGCTTTAATGAGTTCCAATGTGCAATGTCATGCAGTTCCGCTTTTTAGATTTGAGAAGTACATATTGGGTTTACTATGTCTATAATGAATGATGCGTCCAAAATCTGGGCTCTTGTAAGTTTGATCTACAAAACAATTGTTAGATTGCCAAAAACTACTTTTTTGGAGACCAAAGACACTCTGATGCTTCAGTCAGTAACTCAGTTGGAGATAGAGATAATTCTAGCCTAAACTCAATTAAAGTTGCATACCATTCCCGAATGTTCCATTTACGTTTTATAATGGTTGTTGTTAATTCCCTGCGTAACTTAAGCATGTGAGGCGCAATGAGAGGAGACGTTCTTTGTAACTGTCTCCTTCGTTACGAAGATATGTCCTTGGAGGCGTAATTTCCTTTGCGACTCTTTTTTTCTGTAACGTTCCTCATTTTTAAGGGAGAACTTTATTGGGCCTGGACTTGAGCCTTTAACCAAGGTTTATTTGAACGACCTCTGTTTGGGCTTTTATGACCGAATCCGCCCTTTTTGGGCTTTATGAATTAGCTTGGTTTGGGATACTTGATCATCGAGATGGATGATTCATGTCGTGTGTATGGCTATGATATCAGTCTTAATTGATGTATCATCAGCTACTCTCCCTTAGTTAGTAGGCATGTTCGTGTGGCCACTAATTGTGTGATGTTTGGATTTTTGATTTCACCATCACGGTGCATTTAATGTTGTTACTAGCTGTTGCTGCTTCTGTCCCTTCGATGTCTCGTCCCCTTGTTTGTTTTGGCGTGATTTTGGGATTTTGTGTGGTCGTCGTGTCTTGCACATTTTCCCATGAGCGGTTCTTTTGTTGTCCGATCTTATAAAGGAGGAGTTGGGTACAATATTTTCTTCTTTACGTTCTTTTTATTCACATGTGTTGATTTCTCTTTCTTTCGTCTTTGTCTCATAACGATGTCTAACTTCAGGGTTTTGAGTGACAATGTGCTTGATACTTGTGAAACTCACTTCTTGCTTAATGGGTGACACATGTGACTTTAGATAGCGTTCATTATGACTATTCATTGTCAGCCGATCTCGAGATCATCATTCCTAAAAAGGGCGATAATCCTTGTCGTCTAAGGTCTCGCTATATTGTTTTGTATCCCAGAATGTTTCACTCTGGTTTTAGGCTTCCTACTCCATCTGGGAATACCTAGATTTTGTGGCATTGCCCTTGCTCAGATGGTCCCTAACGGTTGGAAGGTGTTGATCGGACCTTGGCGGGGGCCGCTTCATCCAGGATTCCTATGAATGTCGGGATTTTGCATTCCTTGGTGTTGTTTGGGGTAAACGCTAACAAAAATTTGCTATCTTCATCCTCCATCTTGCTTCAAGGGTCTACGGGATGAGTATGGGGGTTGGTCGAGGCCCCTGGTTTTATGCGTCCATCGCTTTCAATTATTTTAATTGCGCAATCACCAAATTTTATGGATGTTCGCCTAAGAGTACATAAGAAATAATTGTCCCCCAAAGATAAAAAGATAATTGATCTAAAAAACGTTGATTGTTTAGGGAGGCATGTTTCCTGTGCATTTATTGATTGCTGATTGCATGTGAGCCTGTGTATATTTTTAGAGTTAGTGCTTTCACAAAAAAAAATTAATAATAATAATAATAATAATGAACACAAGGAATTATCCAGCCTATTTTTCCAAGCAAGTCAATTCATTTTATGACATGCGACGACCTGATTATGATCCATATTTAGATTATTACAACCCAGGTTTAGCCTATCATCCTGACTTCTCATGGGCTCATGGTCAGTACCATAAAGGCCCTCTAGACACTTCTCAGACTCCTCAAGCTTTCATTCCTGATAATGAGTTAGAAGATATCATGAAAATTTTTATAGAGCGAACAGGAACCATACTCGAACAAAACTCTCAGGTTATCACCGAACTAATTAGAGTGCAAAATTCTCATGATATCACAAAACTGACAACTATTTATCAACAAAACTCTCAGCTATCCGAAAACTTGAGATGACTGTGAGTCAGATAGCTGAGTCACTTCCTAGATAGAGTCAGAAAAATTCCCTAGCCAACCTATTTTCAACCCAAATGGTCAATTTGAAATTAGTGACACATCTGAGCCAGATAGTGAAGATGTCCAATTCATTACTACCTTTAGGACTGGAAAACTGGTTGACAATCAGGTAGAAATGCCTGATATGGGTGTCATTGAGTTGTCTAGACAGGTTGCATCCTCATCTCATAAGAAAGCTGATAAAGCCTCATTTATTGATGAACCTGTAGATTCTGAGACACTATAGACATCTCCTTCCCATGTTGACTCATGCCATCCTAATGACTCATGCATCGAATCAAACTGTGAACATTCTTTAGAGTCTCCCCTTGACTGTTTAGAGGCTTGTTTGACTCAATTTAATTTAGACTTTGATGTTGATGATTCCATTAGGGAAGTCAATGATTTGCTTGACTCAGTCCCCATTGTGGATCCTAGTTATAAATGGAAGTCTAAAGTGAAGTTTTTTCCACTCAGTGAGTCAAAACTAGTCCCATCAGTTGAGCCACCTGAGCTTGACCTTAAACAATTACCTGACACCCTCAGGTATGCATTTTCAGGTGATGAGTTGTCTAGACCAATATCTCTATATGAGTCATGTGATGAACCTGTACCACCTGATATATCCATCGTCTCTTCTACTTGCATCACATTCCCATTTACTAAGGCTACTTTCATCGATCCCTTGTGCTGTATTGAGGATTTCAATTTTCACCATCCTGTTGTGAAAATTATTCAATCTTCTGATTTGGAACCAGACATAGGATGTTCCCTTTTTGGAGCACGCAAGGATCATTTGTTGTGTATGACTACTGGTCACTTTTGGAATGTCCTAGTGTATTTGGTGCCCCATGTGATTGCTATATTTTGGTGGACTGATCCTCAACTGTTCAGATTGTTGATATACGACCATGGACTAAGTGTTTGTCATGTTCTTCCTTTCTACTTTTTCGATACACCATTTTTTTCGGCAGAATATTTGTCGGCTGATGACGGTAAACCAAGCGTTCCTAGGAGGCAGTCTAGCTTTCGTTGTGTGTCTCTGCTGTTAGTCTGGATTGATTTTCGAGTACCCTATTTACTTGTGTTTCACTCATACTCGTTAGCTCCGTAATAGTTTTGACTTACAACTTGCCTTTTTTTTAGTTTTCTTTGTTAGTGTCGAGTTTGCATTTTATCGATTGCCAATGAAAACTCCATGATTCTTATGTTGTGAGCCTCATTGATGGATGACTTCTTGGAAATTGGTAAAATCTTCACCGCGGTAATACTGTTCTAACCTCCTCTCATGTACTTACTTCATTCATTTGTCAGAATTATTTTATTAAACATTGAGGACAATGTTTGGATTAGGTTTGGGGGTAGGATTCATGAGTCGGTGAAATTTTCATTTTTCGTAGTATTTTCTTTTCTTATTCTTAAAAAAAAAAAATCTGTCAAGACAACTTGGTCTTTTGTGAAAATGAATTTTTAATGTTTTATGCTCAAGAATATGCAAACCAACTTGACATATTGGTATATTGATAAAGACTGAAAGTTGAGTATGATCCTTAAGCTAGAACTGGTTCATAAGATTTTTCAACTCGATTATCTTTGGACCATGAGCCATGTTAGCATAACTTGAAGTTGATGAGTGAAATATATACTAGAAACCCTTAGAATAATAGTGGAGACTTAACCCTGAAAGCTTTGAGCCTTTCTATTTTTCTGAGGGTTATACATAAACTCTGATTTTTCTTGAGTCTACATTATCTCGTTGATGATCTCATTATTTTCATTCTTTTGATCAATTGCTTTGGGAATGACATAAAAATTGAATTATTACACTAGAACTTCTTGGCTTATTCAATTGAGATGTCATAATACTGACCCAAACTTAGGAAATGATCTAGGCATTTTTTTTCTTTAGACCATTAACTAGCCTTTTAACTTACCCATAACATTAACCTTTTTGTAGCCTTTTGAGCCTTAGAATAAATTTTATTTGTTAACCCATTAACCTTTACCCAACTTTTGTAGGAATGTGTATGGATGGATATACTTGGTGTCAAGAGGGCATGAAGAGCAAAATATGAGATATTTCATAAATCCTCTATGGAAAAAAAAGGATGAAGAAAAGAAAAATAGAAGAAAAAAAATATTCTTCAACGAAGATAAAGATGTGAGAATGAAGAAAAAATTGATGGTGCGCAACATTGATTATTCTTGACAGCCCTAATTGTTCGTATAATGGGTGTATACATTCCTAGAAACTTTTCTTAGAATCCTTTAACATTCCTTATTAAACATTAACCAAGCCCCATTACAACCCAACAAAGTCCTAGTTGATCTTAGGTAAAGGTTGGTTATCTAGATGTGGAGATTTAATAACCAAGACCTATGGTATTTGATTCAACATTTCCAAAAGTAATTGATATTCCTGTCCATGAGATCATGTTCATTCCATGCTTGAAAAGTCCGTTCTTCATATTACTATATGTGAGATGATTGTTTTCCGTTATTTACTCTTTTTCTCACATATAAACTGAGTGAAATACCAAATCTCTAAGTGATTTATTGTGAGTGACATGAGAGGTTTGAAGTCAAAAACAAACTTTCTACAGGAGATTTAGTCATTGTTTTACTCTGAAATGAAAATTATGTTGACAGTGCTATCCACACACACACATTGAGTTGAGGATGATTATGAATTTTTTCTAACCTTTAGAGAATATTAAACTATTTGGAGATTTGTTGATACACTAAAATGACACTGTTGGTTTCTTGCATTTCTTGAAGTTTTAAAATGAACACTGTTTTGACCAAGTTTTGATTGAGTCAGTAATGTTTGTGGGTAACATTTATGGAAACCCTCACGAGACTATAACTCGTCCACTAGAGGTAATCTAGGGGTTTAAAGCCTTGTTGCACGTTTAAGGTAAGTGCAACCGATGATTCCTGCGAAAGTGAGTTAGGATTTTCTTTTTATTGTTTTGCTCGAGGACTAGCAAAATATAGGTTTGGGGGTATTTGATATTCACATAATCATTACATAATATATCCCTCAATTTATATATGTTAGTGTTTCGATTATTATATTTTATATTAATTATTTCGTTTTCATGTCTTTGTAGGAATTTGAGCGTAAACGATGAAATCATATTAAGGCGACAAGTTAAGGAACGATCATTAGTCGATTCTAGCGGTGGTACAAAGTAGAGGGTCACACATCTAAACCCAAAACCTAAGCCCATAACCTAAACCCAAAACCTATGCCCATAACTTAAATCCAAATCCAATGCTAAGCCCACTAGACACATTCCCTCAATCACCAAAGATTCTGATTTTTTTTTTTTCTTAAATCACTCATTGAACACTCTCTTGAACCTGTCCACATTCATGTTCTCCTAATTCTCTTTAAATACAAAAATTCAATGGATGAGAAAGGAGAAGGAAGAGAAGGGAAGATAAACAATAGAAGATAAAATCCTCTTCCTTCACAAAAGGGGAGAAGGAAGAGAAGGGAAGAAAAATATCAGTTGAGAATCAAATCCTCTGTCCTTCAATTGAGTGATTCTCATCACCCTCCCCATCCATCATCAGCCACACCACCAAGCTCCGCCTCCCACAACCGCCACCACGGTGAAACAGGGGCGTGACAACCCTGTTTCACGCCGAATCTTCACCGTCCCTGTCCCTCTCCCTGTCCATCATCCTTCAACCAACATCATCCACCACCTCCGCACGAGCACCGCCACAACAGACCGAGAACCACCAGCACAACCACCGCAAAACAGAGTCTCGCCGCGACTCTGTTTCGCCTCGCCACAGACGTTGTTTCCTCATCCTCTGTCGGTCTCTCTCATCTCGACCTCCTTCCTGCCTCCCTCTCTCACGACCACCGTCGCAACCAGACAGATCCACCATCACCGCGGCGCACCACCATCGAAACTGGAAAAAAACAGGGGAGACATTTGAGTTTCTCACTGTTTTTTTTATCTATTTTTTATTTTTTTTTTAATCTGCTTTTGAATTTCTCACTGTTCCTCTCTCTCTTTTGCAGGTGTTAGAAGCATTTGGAGGTCGAGGATCCTCGCGAGGAGCGAGAACGAGGCCGCAAGCGGCGCTGTCGCGCTGGAGAAGAAGGCGGAGTGAAGTTGTCACTGTAGCGATACTGTAGCGGTACTGTAGCTCTGGCGGGAAATAACAAAATTTTAATTTCCGTTATTGGCACCCCCGGTTTCTCTCTATACTGCCACAGAGATTTGTAATTCATTTTCTCGGGATTCGTGTTCTGACCAACTGCTGAGTACCACCACATCGAGTTTGCGACAAACTAAATGGGTTGTATAAGTTATTGTGATTGATTTTACTGAATTGCGTGCTCAATTACTAATTACAATTTATTTCTGAAAGTTTTTGATAAATTGTTTTTGCTTGAAATAATTTGTTAATGTTTGATAGAAACATGATTTAATTTAATTGGATTTTAACGATCACATATTCAGTGTAAGCAAGGGATTCTCATCCCTAACGCTTATCGTTTTTAAATTCAGTAATTGAGATTAAATAATTTTGCTAACTCACTTGTGAGTCCAAGCCCACAAAGCCCATCTTTTTATTTTATTTTATTTTACTTTTCTTATTTTTAAATTTATTTTTAGTTTAGTTTTAAAATGCTGTAACCCCATTTTCCATTTAAATTAGTTTAAATTAAATTATAAATTTCAATTGCATCCACCTTCCTCGTAGGATCGACCCGTACTTGCCGTTGTCTACCAGTTAGGCACCGTGCACTTGCGGTTATTACAAGTGGGTTAAATTAACCTATTTATTTAGGTTAGTTAAACCCGCATCAACAACAAGATGCTTAAGCTTGGTGTTGAATCGTCTAAGAATCTGAACAGCACAAAGACTTTGGATGACTTCGAGTTTGATCCTCTTTTGGAAGATCGAGTTGTTGCTCGGGGTTAGAGCTCCAAGTCTCTGGGTCCTCGGCTGTTTCGGGATCCTTAGGATTGCTTGCTATTTCCTCTACTTCCCGTTTTGTTGAGGTCATTTCTGAGAAATTCAACTGGCATTCTGAGATTGATGTGCCAAATAGTGATCATAATCTCATTGTTGGTTGTCACGGACGATGGGCTAATAGGTCTCCTATGCCTGTGCGTCAGCCACGTAACTAACTCGATGAAGGCCTTAAATATCTCTTGGAAGTAATGAGTCATCTCACTTATGCAGCCGTGATGGTGTTAGATTATAAGGTTGCCCGTTATCAGGTGGCGCTAGTCAAACGGAAGCTGGTAGTGTAGGCCTTGGTTCAGCTCTCTCATGTTCTCCGTAAAGTTTGATTCGTTGAACGCGCAATGTATGGAGTATGCGAAGGCTGCTGAAGCTTCACGAACTTTGCTAAAGGAATTCGAGGCTATTCAGAATAGGTTTGCTTCCGATCTTGAAATTTGCAAGGTGGATTGGATAGGTTGTGTTCTCAGCTGAGTACTGCTAAGAATGAGTTATCCGATCAAGCGGCTGAGCACAGTGAGGCCAAACGTTTCGCCGAAGAGTATTTTGATAGTCTGAAAGCTTTAGTGACGCGAGTTGCTCAGTTGAATGTTGAGTTTATTACTTCCAAATCGGCTACTTTTGCTAGGCTTACTGCCATTGAGAGTGACCTCGCATCAACTTGGCTGAGCTTTTATCGATTACCGAAAAATTAAAGGCTGCAGAAACAGCAAATTGGAAAAGAGTAGTTGATGGTCGCCACTACCTTTTAGATTTTATCAAGTCATGAGGCTTGGATTTGACAAAGTACCACTGCTACGCTGAGCAAGTATTCAAGGACGAAGAAGAATCCCTTCCAGATCTGCTGAGTGCCCATACTGCTGAGGAACAATCACTTCATCGCCTACTAGAGCTCGCGCTATCGAGTGACATTCGCCTGATACAATGCGTCTCCTTGAGTATATTTATTGACCTTTCTTGTTTTCATGTAATCCTTTTTCACATAATGAATTTGGAGGGTCAATGAGAATTTCATTTTCTTTTACACAATACTAGCTTTTTTGCTTTCAAAGTTTCGGGTGTAATTCTGACTTGTTCGTTCGAATTTTTATAATTGTGCTTCAATGTTTGACGTATTAGTCATGTGGAAGCTTTTTATGAAATCTTTATTTTCATGTCTGGATTTTGATGTCGCGCGTAATAGTTGACAAGAAAATTTTCGAGTCATGTTCAGATACATGTATTCATGCCTGACATGTTTGTCCTGATACATGTATTCAGATTTTACTCGAAGCTCAATATTTTTGGTCGTGCTGTGTTCTTTTTTGAGTAAAAGTTTTTACTCTTACTTCTTGGTCCAGACTAGAGTTTTGTCAATTGAATGCAAAATGGAGGATGTAAAGAAGTTTTATTGATAGTATTTTTCCTATCTTCCACATTCCACGGTCATGGCAGTTGCTTGCCCTATTTTCCAACCAGCATGTCCATGGTCTTTTGATTTTTATTATTTTATACTACTTCCCATTCGGATTTAGTTTGCTTGCGCCTGGTTCTTTTGTGTTGAGTTGGATTTTTCAAAGTACCCAATCGCCGTTATTGAAAGTACGGGGTAATTTTTTGTTATAGTAGTTGGCCATACGTTATTGGGAGGCTGCCGCTTTGATAGAACTTGTTTCTCGTTTTTCCTCAAGGAGGTCTAACCCGACTGTTAATGTTTCGTTGTTGTCCTTTGTGCAAAATTCTTCAGTTCATAATCTTGGCATGTCAATTTCTATGGGTATCATTGCTTCATACCGTATAATAGGGCGAATGGAGTCTCCCCTAATGGAGTTCTTTTGTTGTTCTGTATGCTCAAAGGATGCTAGGCAAATCGAATGTCCACAATCCCTTTGATGTCTCAAGTTTCTTTTTTATTGATTTTAGGATCGTTCTGTTGAGGTTTGCTCATTTGCTAGTGGATGAACGAGTGATAAGAAGTGTTGTTGGATATTCAAGTTTTCACAAAAATCTTCAACCTTCTTGCCTTCGAACCACTTCCCGTTGTCGATGACCTGTTTGTTATATAAGTTAGAATTGAAGTTGTCCAGCTGTTGTCCTGGTCTGTAAAACATGCTTCTTGCACTTGTTTTCTAGTATGGAACCTTCCTACATCGTGGCGAATGGGTTATCATTTTATTTAGCTCGTGATGCCTCCTTTGCCAGCTCGTCAGCTTTTTTGTTCTCTCTGCCCTTGCTCATCGCCGAATGGTGGCAGTCTGGAAACCTTCCATCAACTCAGCAGTCTTTTGGCTGTAAGTGATAATCACCCAAAACATTGATTTTTACACCCCTAAATATACAATTGTTAAGTCCAATTATCCAATAAAAATATCTCATTACGTGTATTTTGTAGAAATTCAAGCACAAATCTCAAATCATGTATAAAGTGGCACAATAAGGCTAAAATTCAACAGCTAGAAGGCCCAATGGAAGTTCAAATGCATTCATAAGGATTAAAGAATTTCAATCCCAAGACCCATGAAGTAAAGCTCACAAAGCATCAACAACTACGGATCTTGAGAAATTCAACATGAAGATTTGGACATCTATATGGCCAACTTTAT
Organism: Berberis thunbergii; assembly: GCA_003290165.1. Taxonomy (NCBI): domain Eukaryota; kingdom Viridiplantae; phylum Streptophyta; class Magnoliopsida; order Ranunculales; family Berberidaceae; genus Berberis; species Berberis thunbergii. Next base: position 278,978 of record QNQO01008044.1, on the reverse strand, counting down.
CATAAAAAATCTCTACATGACATGTTTCCTTATTCAACTCCAACACCTTTCCTTGTTTCACTAACCATGTTTCCTTGTTTCACTCAACCATTTTTCCTTGTTTATCTCAAACCTTTTTTACCTGTAAAAATCCTATACATGGAGTTCATAAGGGAGAGTTTTTCTTAGAGAGTTTTTTTTTCGTTGTAGTTCTTGGCTTTAGATTTTTGTTTGGTAGAGAACTACATGTACTACTTTCCAACATTTTAGTTTTTTCATTGAAAAAGTAAGTTTTGTTTTAGTTTCTCATTTTCAATTCTTTCTCTTTTTCCTTTAACTTTTAGTTTATTCTCACTAATCATGAAGAGCTAATTTCCTCTCTCAAGAGGAAGAGATTGAGCCCCATGTAGATATAATGATAGTTAGATTGTATTTCATTTAAGAAGTAAAGTAGAATAATGAATTGTAAGAAGTACTTCAAAAGAAGGCTTCAATTGTTAAATAGATCATGATTTTGATTCGAAAGAATAAGTTATTTCTATGTCTTTTAAGATTTTTCGATTAAAAACATAATCGAAATCCAATGAGGTTTTAGAAATAAAACAATGGATCTGGTTAAAGTTTGAGGAAAATGAAAAGACCTTTATTTTTTAATCCCACAACTCAAGTCATGTAGGTTGAAAAACCATGTGATTTGAGTATTTTGGGAGAAATTGAAATTACATTCTACAATCATTATGTTGGAATGGGGTGATTCTCACACCCTTCAGATTTCTCTATATTCATTTTTTTGTTACAAGTTACTATTTTGTTTTGGAATCATATCATCTCTCAACATCTCACCGTCCATTATTTTATTTTTCTCTTTATTCTTTAAATTGAAACTCAAATATTGTCTTCTACTACAAGTGAAGTAGTCGATAACCCCTACTTTCACTATGCATTATTGAAGTGTATTGTAGGTTGAAGGAAAAAAAATAAACAAAACACAAATATTTCTTTGATTGATGTCGAAAATCATGCAATGACATTAATGTCTGTTTTTTGGCATTAATCAAATGGCGTCGTTGCACATCACTTGTGAAGGAATACATTCTTGAATATACAACTTTGGAGACAATAGATAATATTTTTAATTTCTTTAATTTTTTTTCATTTTCAATAATTTTTCTCATCTTTATGCATTTTTTTTTGGTAATTTTGAGCATATAACGGAAACAACACAGCAGCAGACAGCTCAAACAATGTTTGTTTAACGTTAAAATTTTACAGCAAATTTCGTGACACTACCATGAATTTCATTAATTTTATTTATTTATTTGCAGTTTCTAATGAGGAAGAGTTTATTCTTTACTAATTTTTTTAATAAGTCTCGAATGGTTGAGTGCAACTTGTAATAGTTAGACATTATTTTAGCATTAGGTTGATTGTTATTTTAGCAGCCTTTTGGCGGTAAGCTTTCATTCGAGCATATTTGACTTGGAATTCTCCGTTCAGATGGTTGACCACTAGTTTGGAGTCGGTGAAGATGTTGATTCTTTTATTCCCAAGTGTTTTGCTAATTGTAGTTCGGTTATCACTGCTTTGTATTCAACTTCGTTGTTTGAGGCTTTGAAATTGAATTTTACCACATTTTCTAACTTTTACGCCTTCGAGTTGTAATATATAATTTTGTTTCCACTTCCCGCCTTGTTGGATGGTCCATCATAACAGAGGATCCATTCATGGGTGATTTGTTTGGTTTGTTCCTCCTCACGGCTACTTTCTGGTTGGCTATTGCTACTGCGTGGGAATTCAGTAATGAAATCTACCAATGCTTGGGCTCTGATTGTTGTTCTCGGGGCATAGCTGATGGTGAATTGTTCGACTTCTATTGCCCATTTCATCATTCTTTCGTATACCTCTGGTTTGTGCAGTACTGACCGAAGTGGTTGTTCGGTTATAACAATGATAGGGTGAGCTTGGAAGTATGGTCGTTGCTTTCTTGAAGATACGATTAGGGCGAGCGCCAATTTCTCCAAAGTCGGGTAATTGATCTCCGCATCTTTGAGTGTTTGCTGATGTAATATACTGCCTTTTGTACGCCCTTTTCTTCTCGTATCAATGTCGAACTTACTGCATGGTCGGATAAGGATAAGTATAAATATAACGTCTCCTCGGTGCTTGGTTTTGACAACAGCTCTGTACTCTCCATGTGCATCTTCAAGCTTTGGGAAGTCTTCTCGCATTTTTCATTCCATTTGAATGTCTTGTTCCCTTTCAAGATTTTGAAGAAAGGTATACATTTGTCCAAGGACTTGGAAATGAATTTGTTTAAGGGCGCTATCATGCCATTGACACTTTGTACACCATTTATGTTCATTGGTGGCTGTATGTTGAGTAATGTTTTTATCTGTTTCAGGTCAGCTTCGATTCCTCTTTGGTTGACCCTGTATCCGAGGAATTTTCCTGATTCTATTCCAAATGTGCATTTTTATAGGTTCAGCTTCATTTTGTATCTTCGAAGCTGAGAAAAGGCATGTTCGAGATCTTTGATATGGTCCGCTTGACGTAAGCTTTTGACCAACATGTCATTGATGTACACCTCCATCATCTTACCGATTTGGTCTCTGAACATTCTATTGACCAGCCGCTGGTACGTGGCTCTCTCATTTTTTAATCTGAATGGCATCACCCGGTAACATTATGTACCTTTTTTCGTAATAAAATATGTATTTTCTTTGTCAGGAGGGTGCATCTGTATCTGATTGTACTCAGAGTACGAATCCGTGAAGCTCAAGAGTTCATGTCCAGCAGTGGCATCTACTATCTGGTCTATCCGTGGGAGTGGGATCAGTGTAATCTACACAAACTTTCCACTTGTCGTTCTTCTTTTTTACCAACATCGTATTAATGTCCTCCCACTTTGTCATAGTTTTGAGAATCTCAGCTCGACACGCTTTCAAAGTTTTGAACGATTTGTTTGGCACTCCTGGTTGCTGTTTTTTGAGTATTTGTTGGTCGAACTCAGGCATGCCACTGGCTCGATGTTTTTTCGATTGGCCACTTTCCCCTCGAGGCTCGTCGTGTCTCTTCTCGGATTCGTTCTTCCTTCTAGCAATCAACATCTCCTCGAGGGTGATGTGTTTTTGGGTGGTCTTCAATAGAATCGCCATATTTTTTGGGAGGTCTAGATTAAGATTATCGTAGAATGGTCCCTTTTTAATCTGGCGGATAAGGTGGTGATGGTTGTGTTGTCACCACAACTGCCGATCATGGTCAACTCGTTAGTAAAATGAGTGACGTATTTCCTTATGGTCTCTTCAGGCTTCTGTCTAATGTAAAGCAGGTAGTGTAAGTCTTTTCTCATTCGGGGACTACCAATGAACCTCGTAATGAATGTGGTGGGCCGGTGGCCTGTGCTTGGAAGTAGTCTATCGATCTCGGTGGCAAACTGTTGAACCAACTCATTGTTGTGGAGGTAAGGTTGGTTGGAAATGTTTGGCATAAGATGGACTTTGTGCTCTCATTCAATGCCATTATGTGGCGGCATTGTCGTAGATGGTCAGTGGGATTTTTAGTCCCATCGTATGTCTCAAACTTCGGTGGAGGGAACTTTGTTGGTAAAGGAGTGATCATGGGCACGTCAGAGAATTGTGGTCTGGCAAATTCTTACAATACGTAGGATACGCGACTCCGATTCTAAATGGAATTTGCGTAGGGGTTCGGTTGTTCTGAGGGGTGTCATCCATTGGTGGTTCACTATTTTTGAGGTTTGCTCGCTAAGGTTCTGCAGGAATTTTATTACTTTCTTGAACGCGGTTGAAAGGTTGAGCGTGCTTTTGAGTGAGTTTTTCCACCATTTTGATTAGGAGATCCATCTTCGTCATGAGTTGATCCACGCAGCAATTTGTGGCGATGTCACCTGATGTTTGAGATGACTGGGTATCGTTTTATGTAGTGGCTTTTTGTCGCTAGATTGAGGGTCTGTGGTGTGTTCTATCTGTTCTAAAAGCTTTTTTAATCGCCAATCAGAACTGAGGGTGTTCTTTGCCACAGACTCTCTTCTTGAAAGGAAAATTGTCGTTCCCGACGGACGGCATAAAACTGATGCATCCAAAGTCCGTGTTCTTGTAAGTTTGACCTGCAAAACAAACGTTAGATTGTCAAATACCATTTTTTTTGTGACCAAAGGCACTCTGAAGCTTAAGTCAATAACTTAGTTGGAGATGGAGATAATTCTGGACTAAACTCAGTTAAAGTTGCATACCTTTGTCTAATGTTTAATTTACCTTTTGTAATGGTCGTTGTTAATTTCCTGTGTGACTTAAGCATGTGAGGCGCAACAAGGGGAGACGTTCTCTGTAACAGTCTCATTCTTTATGAAGATGCATCCTTGGAGGCGTAACTCCCTCCCTGATTGTTTTTTTCTGTAACATTCCCCATTTTTAAGGGAGAATTTTATTGGGCCTGGACTTAGGCCTTTAACCAAGGTTTATTTGAATGAACCCTATTTGGGCTTTTATGACTAGATTCGCCTATTTGGGCTTTATGAATTAACTTGGTTTCAGGATACTTGATACTCAAGATGGATGATTTCTGTCGCGTGTACGGCTTCGATATCAATCTTATTTGATGTATCATCGTTGTATATAACTTTTATTTATTTATTATATGTTATATGAGTTACGAGAAAAAAAAAGAATAAAATGGCAAGAGAATTCATATCTCCATGTAGGAAATAGCGATGTGGAAAACATGACATGCATTCTCCACAATGACACTGTAGGGCATTTGAAATGAAAGGGGACTTACTCCCCTGCCGGATTGTAACACCCCTAAATTTTATAATTTAGGGTTTTATTTAGTGTGTTTAGAGGGTGGGTGCCTTCAAAATTTTAGTGGGGCCAATTAGCCACCCAATCACAAGAGAGAACCCTTTTCTACTTCTTCCTTTTTTCTCTTTTATGGGTTTTTGTTATATTCTTCGGTGGCGAGCACGCTCTTTGATCGAGCTTCGCAGCCGATCCCACCACCCAAAACTTCTTCCTATCTCCTTCCATTGTCTTCCTTCCCCTTCCCATCTCACCACCAGCTCGTCAATCCTTGCCTGAAAACCAAATTTTCATCACCTTCAATGAACAAAAGGGCATCTGCATCAGAAACTCTTGCTGCAGACTGGCCACCCATGATGCAAATAGTTTGTCTTATATCCCAGGGTCACATAAATAACAAGTAGTACGTTGGCAAGGTAGATTTTCTTGTTTTTTGAGCATTGAATTGGCATGGTTTTCTGGGGAAACTTCAGGAGAAGAAGCTTGTGAGTCATATGCAGACTGCTTCATTTTAAAATTTGCTTGGCTTGATTATGATTCTCAGTTAAGTTTTCAACAGTGTGTTGTAGTTTGAGTTTTTATGTATTTATTTTTCTGGGCCGAGAGAGCTGGTACTTGCATGTAGATAGCCATTTTTTTTAATAAACATGGGATTACCTTGATTCCTAACGTACATTACTTTGATTCCTAAGGTATCTAATGCTTCTTCTATGGGTGATTACAGACCTATTTCTTGTTACAATGTGTTATATAAATGCATCACTAAAATACTGACAAATAGGATGAAGAAGTGGTGAACAGACTGGTTAGCTTGGACCAATCAACCTTCATTAGAGGAAGATATATACACGACAATGTGATGCTAGCTCATGAGTTGATCGGAAATTATCATAGGAACAAAAGAGCCTCTAGATGTGCAGCCAAGATAGATCTTAGAAAAGCCAATGACATGGTGAGATGAGAAGCAGTAGAGCTAGTCATGAGGAAGATGCAATTTCCTGGACAGTTCATAGATTGGGTGAAGGCCTGCAATACGACCTCTAGATTCTCTATTTCAATTAATGGGTCTCCTAAAGGCTTCATTAAAGCAAAGAGAGGGATACGGCAGGGGTGCCCAATGTCCCCATACCTGTTTGTTTTTGTTATGGAACTCCTGCATCTTATCATGAAGCAGAAGGTAGATGAAGGAGACTACGCTTTGCACCCTAAGTGTAGAAACCCACAGATAACTCATTTATGTTTTGTTGATGACCTTATAGCTTTCTTTCATGGGAGCATCACATTTGCAAAGGCACTTCAAAGTGGCTTGAGCCTTTTTAAGACATGCATGGGTCTGGACATCAATTGCTCAAAGAGCAATTTGTTTTCTGCAGGGGTACCCAATGAGGAGTTTTACATGATAACTAGGTGTTTTGATTTTAAACTGGGCATGCTTTCTGTGAAGTATCTTGGCCTGCCATTGATATCTTCTCGATTGGATTACAACCAGTGTCTTCCTCTAGTGGACAAAATCCGTAAGAGGGTCCAATCTTGGAAGAATAGGACCCTGTCTTATGTAGGGAGAGTCACCTTGGTTAAGGCAGTTTTGAGTAGCCTACATGTTTACTGGACATCCTGTGTCATGCTACCTTCAAGTGTGAGAGATGATATAACAGGAATGATGAGAAACTTTTCGTGGTCTGCATCAGACGCATACTCTAAGGCTCTTATGGTTAGTTGGCAATGAGTGTATAGGCCTTATAATGAGGGGGGGTTTGCGTATAAGGTGTATTGAAACATCAAACAAAGCAGCAATGATGCGCCATGTGTGGAATATTGTTTCTAACAAGAATAGCTTATGGGTACACTGGTTCAAAGCAAACTTGATCAAGAGCAAACACTTCTGGATCATGGACATCCCCAGTGAGTCGTCTTGGTGTTGGCACAACATCCTTAAGTCCATATCACAGGCAAGCAAGCTTATAGTGCATTCAATTGGAGATGGGAAGGGGGCCTTATTGTGGAAAGACCCGTGGCACCCTTTGGGTATCCTTATTAACAGGGTACCACAACATTTCACATACCACTCAGTGCTCCATTGTAATGCCAAGGTTAGTGTACTCATCACTAACAATAGGTGGAATACAAAACTGAATGAGAGAGCTGACATGGCTGATATTTATGAGGAACTAGGCTCGGTTGAAATCGACAGTGAATACACAAATGAAATTACTTGGATGGGGGGTCAAGAAGGAGAGTTCTCCAACAACAATGCATATCACTCAATGAGACAGAGATCACCACCAGTATCCTGGTCAAAACTAGTCTAGTTCACAGGTAGGATCCCGAGACATAGCTTCATTACCTGGCTTGTATTGAATAAGGCCCTAAAGACTAAAGACAAGCTAGAAAAGTGGAGAGTCATAGCAACATCAAGTCGTTCACTTTGCAGTGCTGAACCAGAAAGTGTAGAGCACCTCTTTTTTAAGTGTAGATGCTCTGGCTTTCTCTGGTTTCGTATTCTTGTAAAGCTTGGATATAGGCATTAGCCTATGGACTGGATAGCTGAATGGAATTGGTGTGAAGATAAATTCACGGGAAAATCTCCAAGTGTTGTGCTTAAAAAATTAGCTTTGAATGCTACTATCTACCATCTTTGGATAGAAAGAAACATCAGAATGTTCCAGTCCAAATTCAAAGCAGCAGTTGAGATAGTCTCAAAGGTGATTGAAGATGTCAGATTAAGAGCTGTAGTCCTGGATCTTCAGGTGGATGACAATGCTGACAATCGAGGGATCTTTGATGAATGGAGAATAACAGTACAATACCATATGAGTACTAGCACTTGGCATGCATGGGAGAAGCCTGAACAAGATTGGTTCAAAGTAAATACAGATGGCTCTCTCATAGGTGCTAGGGGTGGTTACGAGGCTGTGATCGAGGACCATGAAGGCCTAGTGGTACCAGCAGCAGCAGTAGGGTCTCAGAAAGCACAAACTATTGTCCTACATGAGCTTCAAAGGATTGAGATGGGAATCGAGTTAGCTCGCAGATACGGCTACCAAAAAGTGGAGTTTAGTATGGACTCAAGCAATGCCTTCAAGTACATAACCACCACCAAAGCTTTTCCATGGGAAGCAATTCACACCACTAGACGTATCAGGGAGGAAATAAAGCAGTTCATGGAATGCAGGGTCAGGCACGCAGTAAGGGAGACAAACCAGGTAGCAGATAAACTTGCTAAGCTTCTTCCTAATAATGAGTTTGTGGAGATCATTCCAAGCTCCTTTGTGGAAGATATCAAGAAAATTGTATATGATGATGCTAGAGGAAGAAAATATTCTCGAATGTAACTAATCATTTATTATTTTTAGTGGTCTGGGGAGCCCATATAAAGCCACACGCTTGCCTTTCAAAAAAAAAAAAACTTTGTTAGAGGCCTTGAAGTGGCCAATAGGTGTGCCATTTACTGAGAGAGAGGAGGAAGTTGTGAAAAGAAGAGTGAATGTCCAGTTACACCATTTGTTTTCCATGCCTGGTCTCATAAAGTCCATAAGGTAGCCCCAAGATAAAGAGTCAAAAGCTTTGTAGAAATCTACTCTTATCATTAATAAATAACCTGCGGGTTGTCTTGCGGAGGTGGGGCGCCTATTTCTTATAGAGAAACTAAAATAACTTTCGGGTTAGTCTTGCGGAAATGAGGTGAATTTTTATGCCTAAGATAGGCTTTGATATTTATCCGTAAAAAATGTGATGTGACTTTATCCGCATTGATAGTCCAAGAGTGGTTTTTTGTTACTCATATAGTTAGGAGTATCCGGTGATACATGCATGTATGTGATGTGTCCCCACTTGGGCATGGATGACGGTGTAGTCCTCCTTTATATAAGAGAGGCATACGGGCATGTATGTTTGGCACGAAGGTGGTGCGAATGTGGTATCGTCTAAGTGATCAATCCGTTAAAAATGAATAATATGCGTAAGTCAAATATTGTACGAAAACAATTGTTTAATTAATAAATTACGTTTATATGGTATCAAACAATTGTTTAATTAATAAATTACGTTTATATGGTTTCAAACCCTTTTCATGCATATTTACTTACTTGGGATGATGACATGATTGCCTCGTTGAGGAACTAAATTCTTTGAACTGTGATTTTCTTGCATGACACATTTGTCTCATTGAGGAACTACTTGTTGGTGTGGTTGTTTATTGTTTTTGGTTTAGTTTGATGTGATCACATGCAAATTTATTGATTTTGGGATGAAGATTACTCACACCAGCTTTATTGCTGACCCAAGTGAGTTTTTCTTCTTGGATACATTCCTTTGGGAATGTAGCCGATTAGCCTTTTAGGTTTAGAGAATTTTGAGTAGCGTTACTGGAGTTTCACTAGTAGGGCTAGCAATGACAGTCTTTCCTGGTTAGAGTTTTTCTTTGTTCAGTAATTAAATCATGTTTAAGTTGTTGTTGCTGCTAAATGTTTCTATTGTTATTGAATTTCACGTTCTGAGTTTTGGGGAAACGGATAATCGTACATGGATTTTGGGATTTTCGTTTTTCTTGAAAATCGGGGGGTGACACGGATCGAGTGAGAATGGATAAGCGGCTCGTAGATTTGACATGGGAAAAAAAAACTCCCATTTCCAAACTCTACAGGTACTACCAGTAAAGCTTGGACATTACACAAGCTCAACACATTTCTACCCGAAAACATAGACTCAATTCTAGCACTTCTAGGATACAAGTTCTCCCTAATTAATTAGACCTCGATTATGTGGTTGTCACTTACAATGCGAGTTTCTATGCATCTTCTGAACGGGGTGCAGTAGGGGTGTATACAGTGGATTTGAATGGTAAGGTGTTGGCCTAGATGGTGAGTCTTATTTTGAGGAAGGTCCTTAACAGTACAATGACATACTGTCAGGCAGCAGAGACAACACTTCTTCTGATTCTAGCTCACCAGTGAAGCACAAGTGTTCTCTTGGAGGATTTCGAGATACTTCACGCTATTCCACAGAAAGATCATGGCCAGACAACCAAGGCCATGTGTTTGATGTATGCTTCTTTATTTTCAATATTCAATGAGCTTTAGAGCAACACAAATGAGGGGTTTGTAAAGTTATTTATCAGGACCTCAATGTTGAAGCCCACACTTTAACTACTATTGTTGCACATCAATTATATAATCGTATTATCTAATATTACTGGCCAGAGACTTTTAACAATTTTTTTTTTTAATTACAAGTGGCGTGCATGGTGTTGTGGATGCTTTGAGATTAACTGATGGTATAATCAACAAAAACCAATTCACATCAGTTGAGTGCCCACGGTTTGGCCCATCAAAGTTAAGTTCACACTCAATGTACGGACTTATCTGGAAGTGGGTCCCATAACAGCAATGGCCCAATCTTGAGTAACTAGCCAAGCTATCGTCGTTGGTGTTTAGTGGGTTCCACTTAAGTGATGTTCTGAAAGTCCCTTTTATTCCATTGGGTGAGGCTCGTCTGACTGAGCTTTTTAGTTTTAAGGTGAAAGTTATGGACAGCAAAATGATGATTGCGGGTGTCCCATGAAGTAATGGCGAATTGGCGACATCGGGGTTTATATTCCACATGTGAAAATACATAAAAGGTTTAAGGCCGTATTAACATTGAAGACAAGTTGAAGAAAGATGGCTTTAGGATCAGAGGTAGATGTGTGAATATTTCGGACAGTAGCTAATGAAAAATAATTCATCCGATCAGTAGAGATTAAGATGCGATAAAATTTAGCTTTAATTTCATTATTATCATTCTGCTTGTTATTCCAAGTAAATTGTGAACAATTGAATGAAAATCCAAAAGGTGGCGTGTCATTGAAAATTTTAAGATGCCTAAGATTTGAAAAGATAAGCTTCATTCTCCCCAGTTTGTCTTGGGGGAGTAGAATAGAATTGAGATCTCCTATAATGAGGACTGGTAGAGTTTGAAGCTCATAAATTTGGGACAAGGAAGTCCAGAAAGGGACCCGAAGGGATGGGTTTGCTTCCTCGTAACAAAAATGTCTGACTAAGTAGTTATCAATAGTTTAACTGAAATAATATTTACTTGATGAAATGATAGTAAGATGAATACCTTCTTTTCAAAGTAGCACAAGATTGTATGTGTGTACGAATTCAAGTCTCCGACATATGCAATCTATTTTGGTTGGGGTAACTTTGATCTCGGAAAAAAAGATGATGTCGATATTGGACTAATGGGATATAGACTTTAGATTTCGGAACATATAGAGATACCCAATAGCCCTTACGTTCCCAATAGCCCTTACGTTCCTGGAGAGAATCATGCAAATTTGGTGACATATTAGATATTTTAGATATTTACCATTGTCGAAAGAAAAAGTGTACATTGCGATACATGCAAACATGATCTAGAGGTATTTGTGTGTACATGGTGCATTGTGGATATATACGCTCAGATATTTTGAACACTGCCATAGACATTAGAACTTATCTTTGGGTTGGGAGACAAAATCATTCATTTGGCCTTTATGGAGCAGTCAAACTTGGCCTTTTAAAATTTACAAGGGGCGCTCAGATGTCCATATTTGCATGGTGTTGCGGATGCTCTCAGATTTACTGATGGTACAATTAACAAAAACCAACTCACATCAGTTGGGCCCACAATTTGGCCCATCAAAGTGAAGTTTGTAAAGAATGAAAGGACTTATCTCGAAGTGGGTCCCATTAACAGCAATGGCCCTATCATGATGACTTTTACAGACGGTTCCAAGGGACCAAGCCGAATGGTCCGTCTTACATGATGTGAGGTTGAGATGAAATCATGTAGGTCGTCATGGATTATGGGTCCATGATTTCGGTTTGGGCCTCCGAACTCATCGTATCTCATTGGGCTTTTGGTTTTGTAGGCGTCCTAATATTTCTTATAGCACTTTTCTTGTTGGGACCGGTGGATCGATCATCGACTATATGTTTGTTTTCGTATTGCACAATAATAACCCATAGAGCCAAAACGGTGGGTGGAAATTTTATGGAGCTGAAGAAAAAAAAAATTAAAGATTGAACCTAGAATTCATTGAAAGTGCTTTCACCGAAACCCGTGTATTTTTACAAATCATCTAACATTGAGTTTTTGCTCCTTTTCTTTTCAACAAAACTCAGCTGCTTAGAATTTTTTTATTGACTGCACTGAGGATCATTAATTCTAATCTCTGCACCAAGAATTCTTGACTTGGAAAAAACTAAATTCTATAATTTTACGAGAAGTAATATAAAATTAAAACCTAATGAAATGGTTTGTCATACATATCAGGAGATCCAATTAAAGACCAAACTCAACATTTGGTAGAAGTTATTTTTCTGCTCCAACTTACGAAGTTAGAAGCAAAACCTTGTCAGTGTTTGTAGTGTGACATGCAAGACCAAGTTCTATTCAAAGCCTACTTGCTAAGAACTTGGATTACGGCCCATTAAATAGAGCCCACGCTAAAAATTATTGGGGAGTCTGTCAGACAACCGTGCGACCACCCCAGCTGCTGAAGTCAGCGGCTGAGAACGATCCTCTACAGCTAGTGGGCCCAACTCCATCAGAGTGAGTCCCAGCCGTTAATCACGCTCTGATCGTACGGCCATCATTCATCAGCCAGACGTTGGTTCCTGTCTCCTTAGCGAGTAAGGATACAGAGGTACGAGCCTATAGAACAGATCCTGTTCAAGTAAGGTCGTGACATTACACTTGCTTTGGTGTGTATAAATAGCTGACTATACTTGCACATTTAGTTGATATGGGACTAAACTCTTCAACTTCCTGGTTACATACAAACATTATTGGTTAAGTGCACCCAATACCATATGGTTCCCCATTATACAGCTATAACATGTTGAGAGAAATCAAACTGAGGTGTCACTCAATAAAAGCCCCTCATACTGAGTTGATGATTGCCATAGCTTCAAATTGTTCCTTTGATCTTGATGTGGTTAAGCCCTCATGAAATAAGCAATAAACTCCCTCTCTTTCTTTCAGCTTGAAAGAATTACGGCATGTACAAATGTAAATTGGAGATTAACTATAATTAGATACTTTCTTTCTTTATGATTATTGACATTACTATATCCGTCGCTATGTCATGCCCTTGTTTTTTGGTAAAATTTTATATGTAATTACAAGCACTAAAAAATAAGAATTATTTGTTCACAAATAGTATAAACTTTAAACAACAAAAATATATCTAATCTAAAATAATAACTATAGAATCCAATAAAAATATACACCATTAAATTATTATAGAATTCAATGAAAATATATATCATTAAAGTCTAAAATAATAATTATAGAATTCAATGAAATTATATACAATTTGAGGCTCATAAAAACTATTTTCTTATAAAAGATTATTTACCTTTTAGCCCCTATTAATTTAGGTGTAATCCTAGACGGGTGCCATATTTTTTAATAGCATATGCTTAGATTTGTTTAGTTTTCACTTAGATATTTATCTTAGTTTTTATTTTTTATTTTTTAGTTACCTATTTTAGTTATTACGCTCTTTTGCTTTTGCTAAGGCTATCGATGTTGTAACCTCATTTTGACTTAAAATTGGAGTACACAGGATTCAATTTGATATAAGTAGCGACTATTTGGCAGCACATGTTACTCTCACACACACCACCCATTTTAAATTTTTTTATTTTTATTTACTTTCTTTTTCATACTACCCATAAAAATCATTATTTATCTTCTTCTTCTCTCACCCTATTTTCTCAAAAGCAAAAATAACAACATCAACTTGGAAGGGGGTAGCGAGAAAGATGGTGATCGATTGTGAGGGACAGTGAGAGACGATCGATGAGAGATAGAGGAGATTGAGCGACAACCAGTGTCGCCCCTTCTCCATATTCTTCTTCTTCTTCTTTTTCTCATTCTTCTATCCTAGTTCTCCCACTCTATTTCAGTTTCCTTCTTTTCTTCTCCTACTCTCTATTATTCTCGCACAGACCGTTGTTTCTCTCCCTCTTCTTCTTCACTTTCTCCACGCAATTTTGTTTTCGCCATCTCGGCGCCCCGTGCAAGGAGAATGTCCCCACTCACACAGATCATTGCGAGGGCAAAAGAATTTACCAACACAGAAGTACCTGTGAGTGAAAGACTGAGTGGTGTGGATGAGAGTAAGTTATGTTGTCAAATAATCTTTGCATTAGATACATGCGATATTCTTTTGATAGATGTATTTTTCTTTATTAGCTCACGGTCTACTGACTTTACTCATACATTTGATAACCGACTTAAAGCAGCATATTAGCAATGGTGGAAGCGAAAAGTCGTATATGTTGATACATGCAAATATAATCCAGATATTTTGGGTCTTTGTGCGTTCTTGGTGCATTATGGATATGCTCACATCTTTTGAACACTGCCACGGACATTAGACTTTATCATTGGAAGACAAAATCATCATTTAGCCTTTATGGAGCATTCAGACTTGGAATTGTGGATGCTATCAGATTTACTAGTGGTACAATCAACAAAATCCAATTTACATCAGTTGCGGGCCCACAATTTGGCCCATCAAAGTGAAGTTTCGTACATAATGAAAGGACTTATCTAGAAGTGGGTCCTATTAACAGCAATAGCCCTATCATGAGTCACAATGACTTGTACAGACGGTTCAAGTTGCCAAGCTGATATCTTATCTTACATGATGTGATGATGATAAGATGAACTCATGCATGTCGTCATGGATTATGGGGGTCCATGATTTCGGTTTGGGCCTCCGATCTCATCGTATCTCATTGGGCTTTTGGTTTTGAGTCTGGTTTTGTAGGCGTCCTAATATTTCTTGTAGCACTTTTCTTGCTGAGACACCATTTCATTGAAGTGAAAGCGCTTTCACCGAAACCAGGGTATTTTCACAAATCATCTAACATTGAGTTTTTGCTCATTTTCTTTTCAAAAAAACTCAGCTGCTTAGAATATTTTTCATTGACTACAAGGAGGATCAAGAATTCAAATCTTGCACCAAGAATTCTTGACTTTGGAAAAAAACTAAATTCTATAATTTTATAAGAAGTAAGTATTATACAAAGAAGAGTAATACTTCAACAACTTAAAAGTTGTCTTGAAACTCAGGACCAAGGAAGTTTTAAAAGAAAGGGTGTCTTCAAACTAAGTTGAGCCATGAAAGCTACTTGGGATGTCATGGCAAGATGATTCAAAGGCGAAGTTAGATTACATCAATACAACCTAGCTAGCATGGATTAACTTCCCAGGTAAGATTTTACTTGATTCCATATGTATGTTCACTCATATTCAACCAATTACTAGGCCCATATAACCTCTTTCAATCTCCCAATGTTCAATCTATACCTATCTACTTTTTTTCTTTTTCCTTCCCAAATCAAGCTACCATAAATGGAAAAAAAAAAAAAAAAAGTTTAGGGTTGAACCAAGCTCGCAAAATTTAGATGTTCTTGCAAGATATTTGTGTGTGTGTGTGTGTGTTTTTTTTTCTTTCCAACTCTTCATGCAGTTTGATTTTGAGATGGTAGTTTAGAATGTGGTGAGTTTCATGCTTGTAAGGAAGAAAAATGTATTTTGTGCTCTTAGTTGATATTTTCAATCAAACAGTTAAAAAGTAGGCGTGTTCTTGGTTCTAACTCCGCATCTTTTGGCTGAAAAAAACTACCTAAAATACTTTTGACATGCATTTGAATAAAATAAACTTTACCATAGAAATGGAGCATTAACTAGTAATTTGTATAATCAGTTTATATATATGATGTAAATTAAAGCAAAAAAAAAAAAAAAAAAAGGATTAACAAACAATACTTTTTAATTATTGAATGAACAATCATTCAGTGCATAATGTGTCACAAAATGTGAAAAAGGTATGAATGAGAAAGTTAAAGAAAAAGATCCCTTTATCACAAATGTGAAGCGCAGGATGTATATGTTGTTGTTTTATTTAGGTAGCCAAGATATTATTCAAAAATAAAAAATTTAGTAGCCAAAATGAAAAAGGTTGGTGCTTGACTAACTTGTTAAGGTTTGATGAACAAGGCCTACGACCCTTAAATTTGATGGATAGACTTAACCAATCTAAGTATAATCACAACTTAACCAAGCTAAGTATAATCGAAAAATTATAACCTTAATTAGAGTCATATTGCTCTCATTAGTACCGATTGAGTAGGGTGGCAATGAATATTCATGTGGTGTCAAAGTAAAATCTTGTGCTTGTCAAACCCAAATCTGACCCGAAGATATCAAAATTATACTTGACTCGGTTCAGAGCTGTGTAGTGTGGAGTTGATTGGCATTGATATGTTTGATCACGGTTACTACCTTTTAGACTATTTTTGTAACGGTGCCAGCCATTTTTTAAAACTTATGCATACTCCAAGTGCAAGTTTGACACCGTCGCCTTTCAAAAAAAAAAAAGTTTGGCACCGTTTATTTTTCTTACTATCTATAAATGTATCAAAGCCATATAATCATAAAAAAATGTGTATGTGCCCTAAAACCCACACCCAACCCACAAAATTGATTCGTCGTTCTGTGTCAACATGATTATTATTTGGGTTATATTTTCCAAACCTAAATCTACTATAGATCAGGTTGTATCATTTCAGGTTGCTAAGTGTCACGCTTAAAATTGAGCCAACTAAACTAGTTCAGATGACACTACCCTTGGCAAATGATATCAAAAGTCCAAGTTTCAAATAGTTTATTTGCATAAGCACAAGGGAACATTGCTTATACAAGGGAACATTTTTTTTATTTGCAATTACAAGTATAATCACTTTTTTATAATCGCTTTACCCGTCTCATCCAAATACAACCAGTAGGACTCGGAATGATGAATTTGTGATACCTTCTACCAAAAGTCTACCAACTGAGCTACTATTCTATTGAAAAATCTAATCACTTAAAAGAGATTTATAATTCATATGCTTAGGAATATAATGAAATTGTGGAAAAGCCTTAAGAAGTTCAGCAAAATGTGAAATAAAGATGGTCTGACTTCAAATAAGATGATCTCTATAACCTTGAAACACTTGCACCCACATTCAAGCAATTCACATTGCGATAATGGATATCCTTGTCATTGACCCCATGAGATACCCCTTACTGTTGTCGTAAATTTACATTGGAAGCTGTTTGAGATGGTTGTGTCAAGTACTACTCATGCTTTGGAAGTTTTGGTGCCTTTTGTATCCGTAAGTCACCAGTGTATATGTGCCTGTTTTGCCATTCAAAGAAAAACATGCATCAATCAATTAAGATGAGAATTGCATTAACTAGTTAGATATCATCTTCTGGATTCCGTTATTATGTTGAATTGTTGTAGGTTTCCGTACATAACCACAAGGGTACACTTAGAACATGGTTTTTTTTTTTCTTTGTTAAAAAGAAATGGTCTTAAAACTCAAGAAAAACATACAAATAAGAATTAGACCATACAACGAACACCAAGTTGTGCATGACATTATGGATGGATATTTCATTTATTTTACATTTGATTGACTAACTATCAAGATTATTGTCCAACATAACTATATGCTCTAATTTGTATGATGTTTGGCCATAAAGTCTTTTGACTGACTATTCTATTTAGGCCAGATAATTATTTGCAACACTGTCCATGCTACAATATTTTCATTGACTGACTATGAGGATCGTTGACCAGCAATCAGGATAAAATACAATCTAATTATTTGACCAGCCTACCAATTAAGGGCGACAAAGATTTTTTATTTTTTATTTGCTTTTATCAAAGTCAAGTACATAATTCGAGTCAACAACATCATCCTTATCCCTCAGTCTATCCGAAATCAAAATTAGTTGAACATTTTTATTGCCCTTTGATGATAATTTATATATAATCGTGCGTATTACAGTTCAATGGTTAGAGCTTGGCAAATGGTATCACTAAGTTATGAGTTCAAACTTAGCTTGCAGCATCATTATGGGTTCTAGAGATCCTATAAAAAAAACCCTACTTGTCTTTAAAAAAAAAAATTATATATAAATGCAATTAAAATGTTGGCGTCCTTCAACATGTCAAAATTTTGAAATGTCAAAAATACCACATATATATTATAGAATTTTCATCATAAGTGATTCTATGTGTCAAGAGGGAAAGGGCGAGGAAACCAGCGAGGAAAAGGAGGTGGCGGAGGGTGAACCGTTCACCCCCCTCGAGATGCGCGCGTCAAAAACATCTCGAGGGGGGTGAACGGTTCACCCCCCGCCACCTCCTTTTCCTCGCTGGTTTCCTCGCTCTTTCCCTCGACATTTAGAATTTCCCTTTCATCATACTCTTGCCCTCTCCATTTCTTTAAGTGATTTCATTTCCTCTCCCTCTCTATTTTTCCTTCTTTTTTCATTGTCGCCATGGTTCTTCCTCTCACAGGTGATCGCAGCACTCTCGATCACCTTATCATTCTATTCGTGCACATTTTCCCATTGTAACTTATAAAACCACCATAATTAGACGAATAATTAATTCAATTTACCTTTCAATTCAAGCTGGTCTGGAAAAGGGGTGAGGTTTGCTGCTGTCAGGACTAGTACTGTTAGTCAGGTAAAACCAAGGTCAGAGGTCTTTCAAGACTTTTCGAATGGTCTAAAAACTCAATGTTCCCTTTTGAAAAGTGCCCAAATGCTTAACATCTATATTATAGGAGAAATGTTGAGCTCTTGACTATGAGGACGTGTTGCCTCCATTGCATAGTCGGGCCAGACTGTACCGCTAGCATTTTTATTGTTTTCTTTGCATTGCTTTTCAACTTTAAACTTGTATTTCCATCGATCGATAGCATCGAACTAGTCTTGAGCAACGTCCTTCCGAACGTTCCTCCCCGTTGTAATCTATTGAATGTGAATGAGAGCTTTTACTGACTATTGTGCATTATTATATTGTCTACAGAATGATATTGTGCATTCTCAAATTAATATTTGTGCCCGTCAAAGTAACTACTCATAGGCTTACTAGTGAATTGGATAGCTAGTGCCGCACGGATTACTAGTCCGTGACAGTTGGTATCAGAGCCAGAGCTTGTTAAATGCAAACCAGGATGTAGGAACTAAATGAGCGCCTTAGCGCTATGGAGGAACGACGGGCTAGTCGAATGCATAGACTAGAAAGCAGAATGGACCAGTTGAACACTTTGGGAGATCAGATTAGTCGGTTGGATGGACTCTTTTCACTGGCAGACAAAGTGGATTCGCTGGCTGAGCACGTTGATAACTTAGAAGGGCGGACAGTCGCTATGGAAGAGTCGCCTCACCCCATAGCTCAGGTGATGAGTGACTTTCAATTACAGTTGGAGGACTTATTTGCAATGGTTGATTTGCTTGCTAAGGCCACGGGGACGACTGATCACCATAGGATGAAAGTGCCCGAGCCAAAGTCGTATGCTGGGGCACAAGATAGGAAGGAGTTAAAAAACTTCTTGTTTGATCTGGAGCAGTATTTTAGCGCGGTGAACTCCGAATCCGAAGAAGCCAAGGTTACCATGGCGACCATGTACTTAGCAGGTGATGCAAAACTATGGTGGAGAACCAAATATGCAGATATGGAAGAAGGTCGCATCCTTATTAGAACTTGGGCAGACCTCAAGAAGGAACTCAGAAATCAATTCTTGCCTGAGAACACTGATTTCTTAGCAAGGAGGAAGCTCCACACCATCAAACAGACAGACAATATTCGAGACTATGTCCGACAATTCTCAACTTGCTTGCTAGATATTCGAGACATTTCTGAGAAGGACAAAGTTTTATGTTTCATGGAACAAGCTCAACCGCTTCTACAAACAGAATTGCAAAGGCAGAAGGTGACAGACATTACAAGTGTTATTGCGCAAGCAGAAAGGTTTAGCGATTATATACCCATGACTGGATCCACTTCACTTAATCACTCCACAGCTAGAACTGGCAGTACCAATTCAAGCTCAGGGTCGAATGCTCGCTCACCTCACCAAAACTGGGGAAACTCAAGTCAGAACCGAGGAAACTACAATTTCCGGCCGTCCAACCAGAATTGGAGTTCCAACAAAAATTGGAATGCCAGCTCTAGCAACTCAAATTACAACAACAAAGGAGGGCAAAACTACTCTAGGCAGTGGAGACTATCTGCCTCTGCCCCATGCATTATTTGCAATAACATGGATCACCCAATAGGCAAATGTCCATCCAAATCAGCTCTACACTCATTAATGTCCTTGCTTCAAGCAGAACCTTCTAACTCGACCGCATCGAGCTCGAACCCCCCCAACAGTGAGACCTCCCAGATGGGATCTCTACGCAAGCTCAATGCTGTCAAAGGAGAAATGTATGAGCACCCACACAAGAAGGCTTTGCAATACATCGACATCACTATCAATGGGTTTCCTTCCCAAGCATTGTTGGATTCCGGAGCGACATACAATTTTATTGCCCCAGATGAAGCTAGACGTGTGGATCTGAACTTAGAAGGAGATGTGGGTAAGTTGAAATCTGTCAACTCTGAGGCAATCTCTATTAATGGTATGGCTAGGTTGGTCCATGGAAAGGAAGATCAAACTTTTTGGGCGTTCCACTTGATGATTTTAAGGTGATTCTTGGCCAAGAATTCTTCCGAGGAGCTGCAGCAGGACTATTACTTTTCATGGACTCCTTGGGGTTTTTCGGACCCAAACTACGCATTGTACCAACCTCAATTCGACCAACAACTCATGATAGAATATTGTCGGCGCTCCAAGTCAAGAGAGGCTTGGCCAAAAGATAAGATACATACTTAGATGTGGCAAAGCTAGAGATGGAAGATGATACTATCAAAGTCCTTGAGAAAGTTTCCCAAGTTATTGCTGACTTCAGCGAAGTGATGCCGAATGAATTGCCAAAGAATCTACCTCCTAGAAGGCTCATTGATCACGAAATTGAGTTAGCCCCTGGTGCCAAGCCACCCGCACGTAGTCCATATCGCATGAGCCCTCCAGAGCTGACCGAATTGAGAACACAACTAGATGGCTTGTTGGAGTCGGGATTCATTCGGCCCTCTAAAGCACCTTATAGGGCACCTGTTCCTTTTCAGCGAAAACATGATGACAGTCTTCGCCTTTGTGTTGATTATAGAGCCTTGAATAAAGTCACTATAAAGAACAAATACCCACTGCCGCTCATTGCAGACTTATTCGACCAACTTGGATCCGCCAGATACTTCACAAAACTCGACTTGAGATTAAGTTACCATCAGGTCTGCATTGCTGCTGGTGACGAACCAAAAACTGCTTTTTCTACTAGATATGGGTCATATGAATTCCTAGTAATGCCCTTCGGCTTTACCAATGCTCCAGCTACATTTTGCACCCTTATGAATGGCATGTTCCGTCACCTTCTGGACAAGTCTGTGGTTGTCTATCTTGACGACATTGTTATTTATAGTGGGACTATAGAAGAACACCTACATCATTTGCGAGAAGTGTTCCAAATCCTTAGGGATAATCATCTCTTTGTCAAGAATGAAAAATGCTCATTCGGCCAGACCTAGATCAATTTCTTGGGTCATGTTATTGGCAATGACAAGATTCGGATGGACATGGAGAAAGTCAAGGCAATCCATGATTGGAACTCTCCTAAGAACGTGTCTCAATTACGTTTTTTCCTTGGACTCGCAAACTATTATCGTCGCTTCATAAGGGACTACTCTAAGAGAGTTGTTGCCCTGACAAATTTGTTGAAACTAGACCGAACATGGGAATGGGATAGGCAGTGTGAAGCTTCATTCCAAGACTTGAAATTGGCCGTGATGAAAGATCCAGTATTGGCCTTACCAGACATCACCAAGCTCTTTGAAGTACAAACAGATGCATCTGATTATGCCTTAGGGGGAGTTTTACATCAAGATGGTCACACGGTAGCATATGAGAGTCGAAAGTTGAATGATACAGAGCCTCGTTACTCAGCTCAGGAAAAGGAATTGCTAGCCATTGTACATTGTTTACGGGTGTGGAGACACTGCCTCTTGGGATCTCAAGTCTTTGTTAAAACGGATAATGTTGCAGCAAGCCATTTCCTTACTCAGAAGATGCTAACCTCCAAGCAATCTCGATGGCAGGAAAATTAGCAGAATTTGACTTAGTATAGGAATACAAGCCAGGGCGCATTAACAATGTAGCTAATGCACTCAGTAGAAGGGCAGACCTTGCAGTGCTAACCCATACTGGTCCGAGTCACACCATCTTGGAGAAAATCAAAATAGGTCTACAGACAGATCCACAAGCGAAGGCCATTACAGAGTTGATCAAGCAGGGCAAAACTCGACGGTTCTGGATAAAAGATTGAGCAATACTCACGACTGGTAATCACCTCTATGTTCCGAGAACTTTGGGTTTGAGAAAAGAACTTTTGAGAGAATGCCATGACACCCATTGGACGGGAAATCCAGGCTGGAGACGAACACTTGCATTGTTAGAGAGGTGGTACTATTGACCGCAGATACAGGAGGATGTAATGGCCTATGTTCGAACATGTTTTATTTTCCAGCAAGATAAGGTTGAAAGAGATCGCCCAGTAGGCTTACTAGAGCCCCTGCCTGTTCCAACTCATCATTGGAAAAGTGTTTTCATGGACTTCATTACGGGGTTACCGAAAGTGGAGGATTTTATAAGTATCCTTGTAGTTGTTGATCGATTCTCAAAGTATGTGACCTTTGTGCCGACCGGATTGACTTGCACAGCCGAAGATACGGCGCAATTGTTCCTCAAGCATGTAGTGAAGTATTGGGGACTGCCCAAAAACATTGTTAGCGACCGTGATGCTTGCTTCACAGGAAAGTTCTGGAAGGAGTTGTTCAAGCTCTTGGGATCTAAACTTAATATGTGGACAAGCCAACATCCCCAATCTGATGGACAGACTGAGCGCTTTAACTCTATGCTTGAAGAATACCTTCGTCATTTTGTAAGTGCAAACCAGAAAATTTGGGTGGGACTACTTGATGTTGCACAATTCTATTTCAACTTACAAAAGAGCCCAGCTACTCACTCCAGCCCCTTTCAGTTGGTTACTGGTCAGCAACCATTGACACCATATACAGTACTTACCGGATACCAAGGACCTAGACTAAGAGCTCTTGAATTTGTCAAAGTTTGACAGAAAAATATTGAAGTTGCTCGAGCCTATCTTGAGAAAGCCTCCCGTCACATGAAGAAATGGGCTGACAAGAAACGACGAATTGATCCTTTTGAAGTCGGAGACTTTGTATTGGTGAAGCTAGATATGTTCAACAAGTATAAAAGGACAGCTAGAGCACACAACAATCTGTTTCGCAAGTATGAGGGACCGGTACAGATTATTGAGAAAGTCGACAAAGTCTCCTATCGCGTCAAGTTACCACATTGGCTCTGTTTCACCCATCCTGTCTTCCATGCAAATAACTTGAAATCTTACCATGCAGATGCCACTGATCCCACAAGAGATGTATCTACACGAGCATTGCCTAAGCATCCTACTAAGCCAGATCGAGAAGTGGAAGAAATCTTAGCTGACCGCCTCATCAACAACACATGCCCGGATAGAGAGTATTTGGTCAAGTGGCAGGATGAACCTCCTTCAGAGATCAGTTAGGAGTCAGTCGAGCATCTGCTGCCCTACCTCTCAAAGCTGGAAGAGTACTTGGAAAAGTTCGCTGCGAGGGCGTCAGCGAATTGAGTGTGGGAGAGTGTCAAGACTAGTACTGTTGGTAAGGTAAAATCAAGGTCAGAGGCCTTTCAAGACTTTCCTAATGGTCTTAAAACTCAATGTTCCATTTTGAAAAGTGTCCAAATGCTTAGTATCTATATTATATGGGGAATGTTTGAGCTCTTGACTGTGAGAACGTGTTGCCTCCATTGCATAGTCGGGCCAGACTGTACTGCTAGCATTTTTATTGTTTCTTTACATTGTTTTTCAACTTCAAACTTGTATTTCCATCGATCGATAACATCGAGCTAGTCTTGAGGAACGGACGTTCCTCCCCATTGTAATCTATTGAATGTGAATGAGAGCTTTTACTGATTATTGTGCATTATTATATTGTTTACAGATTGATATTGTGCATTCTCAAGTTAATATTTGTGTCCGTCAAAGTAACTACTCATAGGCTTACTAGTGAATTGGATAGCTAGTGCCGCACGGATTACTAGTTCGTAACAGTTGCCTGGGTGACATTTGCCCCATCCCCTCTCCTCCCCCTTTCCAATTACTTCATGAAAAAAAAAAAAAAAAAAAAAGGAAAAAAGTGTATTTTCGACTCCCAAACCAACAACCAGGCCGCAGGGCCAAACCAGCAAAAATTACTCCAAATAAAATACATAACGTGTCACTAATTTCTCTTAAAAAAAATGAAAAAATAATATATTATTCCAAGAAACTAACGTCGTTTTTTGACCAAATTTTCTCTCTAGAAGACTTGGACAGACACTGAAAGACGCGTGCGAGCTGGTTCTGACCAAAATATCTCGATAATTTCGAAGAGTTCAAAATATCGCGATATTTTGGACTGTATTGCCACGTCATCGGTGACAAACGTTTGAAAACGTGAGCAATTGCAACTGGTTAAGTCGGTAAACTAAAGTTGCGAAGATATTTGGGGAACTAGAAGTGGGCCCACTCTAGAGATAGAAATTCGGATTTGGAGTGAATTTGAGTTGCATTTCATTTAATTTGGGTTTCATTTCACTTCATTTAGAGAGAGATGAGAGAGACAGAAAGCAAAGCAAAGGAGTGAAGAAGAGCTTCTTGGCTTTTGCCTTTTTGACCCAAACCGAAAGAGAGCAGAAGAGGAGACTTTCTTTCCTCTCACCTTCTTCTCTAAATCCACCACTCGTGTGTGGGGCTTCAAAAGGAGAGAGCTTTTTATAGTCTTTCGAAACAATTTGTAGATCAATCGATCAAACCTTCTTCAACTATCTCTTAAAACCTTAGCTTTGGATAAGGAAGAACGCTGATAAAGAAGAACTCTCTCTGGTATGTTTTATTTTACTTAGATTTGTTGTTGTAGTGGTTTGATTTGGTGAGATTTTAAATGGGTTTTGTTTAGTAGAGTGATTTAGTAAGGTTTTATTGGTAAAGATTGAATTTTTTGGCATCTAAAATTGACTTGCTTGACTGGTTCTTCTATGTTATGTTAAGTTACAGCTTTGTTTGATTTTCTTACGGTTTTTTAGTTTCTATTAGGCGACTGAAAGACTGGGTCTTGGTAATTTTGTATTGGGATTTGATTGTCCGGCTAGTTTTGGTTAATAAAGTCAAAATTTTTGTTGATAAAGTCGGAATTTTTGTTATTAAAGCCTAAAAGCTTTGTGGATGTTTTGGACTTCTGATTGAGTTTGAAATTTTGAATTTTGTGTTTGCAGAAGTTTCGGATTCATTCATGTGTAGTGGTTCTAAGAGGAAATTGACTCCGTCCGGATTGGGCACCATGGAAGGTGAAGTACAGAAGTGTGAAGAGGGGTTTGGGTGTAAATTTTCGATTTTGCTTGAATTGTCAGCTTGTGATGATTTGATTGGGTTTAAACATGCTGTGGAGGAAGAGGGTTTTGATGTTGATGAGGTGAGTGTGTGGTATGGGAGAGGGATTGGGTCTAGAAAGATGGGTCTCGAGGAGAGGACGCCTTTGATGATCTCTGCCATGTTTGGGAGTAAGGAGGTTGTTAAGTATATTCTTTCGACTGGCCGGGTTGATGTAAATCGAGCTTGTGGATCCGATGGAGTGACTGCGCTTCACTGCACTGCGGCTGGTGGGTCATTCTCGGCTCCGGAGATTGTTAAGGTCTTGATTGAAGCAGCAGCCGATATTGAATCGGTTGATTCGAATGGAAGGAAACCTTGTGATGTTATAGCTGTGATTTCGCAAGCCCCTAATTCGATTAGGAAGGGGCTTGAGATGTTGTTGAAAGGTAGTAGTGATGTTGGCGAAGATTGGGTTTTGTCTGATGAAGGTGAGGTACAACAACAGCAATTGCAAACACCTCAAAAGGATGGAAGCGAGAAGAAAGAGTACCCAATTGACCTTACTTTACCTGATATTAAGAATGGAATTTATGGGACTGATGAGTTCAGGATGTATACCTTCAAGGTGAAGCCTTGCTCTAGGGCTTATTCCCATGATTGGACTGAGTGCCCCTTTGTTCATCCCGGTGAGAATGCTAGGCGTCGTGACCCTAGGAAGTATCACTATAGTTGTGTTCCATGTCCGGAGTTCCGCAAGGGGACTTGCAGGCAAGGGGATGCTTGTGAGTATGCTCATGGTGTTTTGAGTGCTGGCTACATCCAGCTCAGTATCGGACTCGGCTTTGCAAAGATGAAATTGGTTGTACCCGAAGAGTTTGCTTCTTTGCTCACAAGCCTGAAGAGCTACGTCCCCTGTATGCATCCACAGGATCGGCAGTGCCTTCTCCTAGGTCGTCTAACGCCAATATGTCCACGCTGGATATGGCAGCCATAAGCCCCATGGCTCTTGGTTCTCCCTCTTCACTGATGCTTCCTACATCCACACCACCTATGTCGCCTTCGGCTGCCCCGTCCTCACCCATGGGTGGGATGTGGCAGAGTCAATCAAGCCACATCCCTCCAACTTTGCAGCTACCTGGTAGCAGGCTGAAAACTGCTATCAGTGCCCGGGATATGGAGTTGGACATGGAATTGCTTGAAGGTCTTAATAGGCAGCAACAACAACAACAACAGGCTTTGATGGATGAGATTTCAAATATATCTTCTCATTCAAGTTGGTCTAATTCTGCAGTTACTGCAGCTCTTGCATCTGGGAGCAGAAATGCGGATTACTGTCGGCTTGCTGGGGTTAGACCTACCAACTTGGATGATGTGTTTGGATCTCTTGATCCTTCCATGTTGTCTCAGTTACAAGGAATGTCATTGAAATCTTCACCACCACACATTCACTCTCCCACTGGGATGCAAATGCGCCAGAACATGAACCAGCAGCTCCGGTCTAGCTACCCTGGCAATCTGTCTTCCTCCCCAGTGAGGTCCCCTTCATCTTTCAGTCTTGACCCATCCAGTGCAGCTGCAGTCATGAGCTCAAGGTCTGCTGCCTTTGCAAAACGAAGTCAGAGTTTCATTGATCGCGGTGCTTTGAACCGTCATCTTGGGGCTTCGGCCACAGCTGGAAATACCATGTCACCCACCCATTCTGATTGGGGTTCCCCAAGTGGGAAGTTAGACTGGGGAGTTCATGGAGAAGAGTTGAACAAACTTCGCAAGTCAGCATCGTTTGGGATCCGCAGTAACAACGGTAACATGGCACCTACCTCAGTGGGTTCTCATACTGCTGAAGAGCCTGATGTGTCTTGGGTTCAATCTCTGGTGAAGGATGTTCATCCTGCAGAAGCTGGCAGGTTTGGTTCAGAGGAAGCGCAGCAGCAGTATCATCTTAACAGCGGTGGTTCGGAGATACTATCTCAGTGGGTGGAGCAATTGTACCTGGAGCAGGAACAGATGGTGGCGTGAAAAATTCCGTGACCTTCTCATGTTCATTTGGTAGCCTAACAAGTTCATTTCAATTTTTCATTGATATTTGTAATATGTTGTTAATTGAAGAAGGGCATAACTAGTGAGCCGGGAGAAAACAGTCTCGGCTTCTTGTAAAACATGGTCACTGCCTTTGGCTTATACAAGATAGATGATGAAGAAGACGAAGGAGAAGAAGATAGTAGTAATTTTTTCTCCTTTTGTTTCGTAGATTTCTATTATTTTTTGTTCCAAGTAGTACAAAGGCGAGGAAGAAAAGTGTGGTGCTTGTCGAAATGATGAATGAATTGTTTGTGTAATGATCCTACTCAAGTGTGGAATCAGTGAGATGGGTCTAAAGAGGCCCTTATGATGTACTTGTTTTTTCATTCAGGAACTTATCAATATCAATATATTATTCAATGTTTCTTTTGTATATTCTGATGTTTCATCTTTCAAGTCTTCTTCCATTTTGGGGTTTCCAATGAATGGTTTCTTCTCCTCCATCAATGTTTTTCCATGATTTTGGTTAATATTTATTGACTTCCAAGGAATACCAAAGTCTCAGATAACTATCAATATGGACCGTTGGATTAGATCTTACGATTGTGATTTGTGTGCAGGAGCGCGAGCTGCGCTTTGTGCGCAGGAGCCCCTGGGTCCCAAATAATCAGAAGCTTGCAATTTCCATAGCCTATTTAATTAAAATAAAACTCTAAATCTAAGGAAATGTGCGCATCAGCTGCATGACCTAAAGTGTCATCCCGAGGAGGGGAAACATCAACAACAACCAACTCCATATGCAATAAAGGTAGTTATCTTATCTTTTAGGCAATCTCGACGAAGATGACAATCGCCCATATTCAAAACATTTGAAATTAGGATTGTAAGCAACAATATGCACAACTAGTTTGACAGGTAATAGAGGGACCAAAACTTTTTGAGATGTAACTGAAGCAGTCAAATGATACTACTATTCACGTGCTTTGACCTTCTTAGCATGCTATTTTGCTTCGGTCATGGTAGTAATCAAAATTATAATAAAAGCCTCCTATATATGCCGAGTCCACACAAATACCGGTCAATCTTTTGTTGTTAAGATTCATTCATCTTCAACCTATATATATAATCCTTGAGGATGAAAGCACGTTGTACTAATTTTCATCTTAGGCCAAGTTTGAACTAGTGCCTTCCCCATCAACTATCTCTTTGTGGTCAAATCTCTCCACTAATTAGATGTGAAACTCTATAACTTTATTGCTACTAAGCGCACACCCTTAATACCTGTTAGACACATATTCCAAAATCTTGTCCATTTGGCCAACCCAACATTAGCATAACTAAGACCGACATAAGTTGGAACATCTAATTTAATATCATCATGTTGCATACGTTCTAAGCAACAAACAAAATAATCTAAAAGACATAGGTAAAACATTAAAAAATTATTCTCACCTCCATAAGCATCATGATCGACTTGTCCCTTTGATTGGGAGGACGAAAATTGGCTTGTTGCGATGGTTCATAAAAGTTCATATTGAAGTCATAACTCATAAGCTCTGTCCCGATGTGGTACATAACCTGTCATGCGTTGGTGAATAACATGACCATTACAATTCAAAGAATTTAATCATACGGTGGGATATATGTATTGTGATGGTGGCACATAGCCTATTCATCATCAGAAGAGTCCGCAGGAAACACATGGTGGTTCTCTATTATTATTATGGGTGCAAATAAATGTTTCCTCGTCATAAGATACATCTGTTCTGATTGATGGTTGGGGTGCCAATAGTGTTGTCTTCCATCCTCTTTTCACGAATTGTTCCGGATCAGGAATTCTAGGGAACTACCCATCCCTCGCCCCTTTCCTTCGCTTTTTCCCTCGCTTCCTAAAAGGGCTCGCTCCGAATTCATTGTCATCAGAGGAAGATGAAGGTCGATGTCGTACAGAAGGTTGGTGTGGGGATCGATTTGTCTAGACGATGACGGTAGTGTACATGACATTGACGCTAAGGTGGGTCGGCCAAATCGTGGTGGCGCTGCAGGAGTAGCTCGTTGTCAAGGCAATGACCTTGAGGGACTTGTAGTGTCGTACGGGGACACAATGGAGCTTGGATTGGTTCTCTCTGGAGTTGGAATTTCGGTGAGACAGGTTGTTGAGGATGATGGTTGCGATTCAGGTCACGTTTAGGTACAATGTTGACATGTTCATCAAATTTTCCTCTAGTTTCTCTTCTTGTTCCCTTTGAGTTGGGGGTTAGGGTTTTCGATCACCCCTCTTTTTTTCAATTATCTGACTACGGACAACCTATTGGGAGTTTTGTGCAAATCACAACTCGTTATTCGTAAATTTCATTTCTCTAGCAACCTAAACTTGGGGACTTCGAACAAATCAGGGAAATTAGGGTTGTTCTCCAAACCATTAATTTTTTCTTTCAATCTTCTTCATAAAGAGCATTAGTGCATACTATTGATTTGGGTATTGCTCATCCAAATCATTAATGCAAGTTTTCATGGCATCACGACGCGATAATTCGCAGATAGCCTGAATATCTGTATATGAAAGTTCAGATTCCTCTTCCTCACTTTCATAGTCATCAAACGAAGAAGTTTTTTCCAATCAACAACAACAGAGTTCACCTTCTCTTCTTCAGACGAATCTGAGAATTTCCCATCTTGTTGTTCAGCCTCATGACGCGACTTTCGTGGATAGCTTCATGTTCTTGGCGAACCAAGACGGTAATCAATTGCTCCGAGATGTCTGCAAGGGCTTTCTCCATTGCTTATTCAATGCGTTTGTGACTAGTTCCCTTAGGTGACATTTTTGTCCAAATTTTTTACCATACCAATTGATAGTTTAAGTGCAGAAGCAATAAAAAAAATAACCAGAAACTTGAATTAACAAAGTTTCTTCAATCTATAATAATTCTCTAAACTTCAAAAAACTAAGTGAATAGAACTTTTGAAGCCTATTAATCCAAAATAAAATTCTAAACACGTACTCGGTACTCCTAGTTGGGCCTTAATATAGAATGAACCAATTCAATAAAACCTAATACTAAATAAATACTAATATACTATCATTTTGACACAATGGCTTCCATTTGGTTTGCTAACAAGAGTATTTGTCCAGTGTAAATGACCAACATTATGTTAGAGGTGTATGAAAGAGATGTTAATTAGACTATTAGAGACTAGGGGTGTTAATCGGTTCGGTTGGTTCAAAGTTGAACCAAAATCAAACCAAACCAAGAATTCAATTTTTGGTTCGATTTGATTTTCGTTTTTCAAATAAATAGCTGAAACCGAACCGAACCGATCAGGATGGTTCCAGTTGGTTTTTCCCTTTTTATTTTTTTTTAAATTTATTTTCTGCTGCTACAGACAACCGAGTTGGCTCTAGCACAAAAGGAATAATTCAAAGATACAAATAATAGAAAGAAGGAAATGAAGCTTGGTTTACAATGGAGGAAAACTCAGAGACGGAGTAAAAATAAAATAAAAGAGATAGAGAAGGGGAAACAGTAAAGGAAAATCAAATGCCAGATGAACACAATAACCCCATCCTGGATGAGGTCAAGAAGGGTCACCGAGTCTTCAAAAAGAAGTTGGTCCTCCATCTGTGAGCCTGTATGAGTAGCAAGGTCGTTTCCGTCGCATATCATTCCTCCATTGTGTTGTCACAAACTTTTTCACCTATTTGGTAGGCAACAAAAACTAGAACATTTTCAGCAATGTCGGTTTCTGAAACTCCCATACCCCTTGCTTGGTAGACTAAAACAAGCAAGCATCAAATGTGACAATAAATATATTTCTATCAAGGCATAATGGAAGAGGCTGAAGGTGGTTTGGTTTGAGGTTAATTCTGCGGGTGCAAGCTGAGTGAATTTGCTCCTGGATGAGTGGTAAAGGTGAAAGCACATTAATAGAAATAAAGACCACTGAGGCTAGGGCCAAATATATTTAGGAGTGGGAGGCAAGTTGTTTGTCAGTTATGGTTGTATCCAAGATGTGGGGGATTGAAGGAAAATGGAGTGTGGTTAAGGCTGACTTGGTAAGGAACCATTGATTGTACCAAGACTCCCAAAGATGATGACAATGGGATAAAAGGTCATAGGGGAGATCTTGGTATCGTTGAATATATATAGATTTCGCAGATACCAGATAGTCATAAGAATAGTTGTAAACTGGGAAATCATCTCATCAAATTTCACAATATGGGCTTTAGTAGTATCCTACATATATTCAAAGACTCTTAAAACGGAGTAAAGGTTGAAGTTTGGGTTGCCCAGTTAAAAAGAAGAGGAGAGAAGAGCCAGAGTTGGAAAATGACATGACAAATGAAGAAAAGATGGAGCTCATCTTCCTCAATGGGGATATGGATCCTAACAAGATTGGCTCTTGTGGGGATGAGATTGTGGCTAATCTTTCAGAGGAGTAATAGAACATTGGGAGAGACTTTGATTCTTCAGATGGATCTTAAGAGTTTAGAGCCAAAAGAGGGATAAAGTATAAGGAAAGTGGAACTTTCCAATTGACACATGGTGAAAGCCCGCATAACGTTTTTGATCGAAAAAAGTCATCTTTTTGTCAAACGTCCAAAGAAGTTTTGTCAGGATTGGTAGTGGGTGGTATAGCAATGTCTTGAATATCCCTCGCCATCGGAGTTGGGAAAAGAGAAGATAAGTTTTGAATTCCAGCGGATGGCACCTCCAGGAAGTGAGGTCCAAAGTTCTCGGATGGAGCGGGACCCAACAATCTTACCAGAGGTTGATTTGACTTTCAGACATGATTTGCCAAATAAGATATCACTTCATTTTGATGAAAGTGGTTAGGTTACCTCTTTAAGCGAAGGAAGCCAAAGAGAGAGGTTTTCCTAACTGGAAAATACTCTTGTATCGAAAATAAATAGACTTAGGGGGGTGTATTGTATCTGGATTTTGTGGGCAATTTAATAAATTCCATGGATTCTGAAAATTCAAGTGTATTCAATTTGGATTTTAAAAAGTCCACAAAAGTCTAGGGGTATTCAATCAGGAGTTTAAAAAGTCCACAAAAGTTTTAGGGTATTCAAAATATTATTCATATTTATGGATTTGGAAAATCATGGATTCTCATGGACTTTTTAGTGTTAAGTATAAATAACAAAGTTCAATAGTTTGACAGCCTCCATATCAAAGATTTCAACATGAAAAAAAAGTCTCTCAAAGTTCTTTCTTGTGCCAGCCGCGATGAGGTTGGTTCTCGTCCTCTTGTTTTCTCGATTCTTTTTCATAAAATTGAAAAATCTTGGACTTGCCTCAAGAGGAGGTAAAGATTGACAAGGCTTCTGATGATAGTGAAAGTAGAATACAGGCAGCTCGTGACCGATTCCTTGATGGCAAGTATACATCTTCTCTCTCTCTCTCTCTGAGTGTATACACCTTCTGCTACTTCACAGCAAGTGCAGGAATTTCAATCCTCATCAACTCCCGTCTCGACTTCTCAAGCCAAAGAGTATCTAGTTTCTACTCCAGTTTCGATGATAACCGACCAATCTCGTTGTCAATCTCTTCAATCTCATTATCATTCTTACTCTCCTCACAAACCCCTTCCTTCACAACAGTATGTGGCAAAGGCAGAAGCCCTTATTTCAACTGAAACTTCAATGGCTTCCCCTGCACATTCCCATTCTTAGAACCAAGAGGCTTGATGGGTATTGGGGAATTTTCACAAACAGGTGATATGCAAAATCTAGGGTTTGTTTCCTATGTGTCGCTGTCTGCTTGCAGCTTGCTTCTTGTTGCTGATTCCTTATTCATTATGGCACTCGAGCTTCATCTAACACCCAACAGAAATGAGAAGATAAATGAACATCATATCACATTGGTTAGATAATCAGATTGTTTACCAGACGATGCAAATAAAGTGTTTGATCTGCTACAGCTAACGCTAAGGCTAGGTTGTTGGAGTTGTAGCGAAGATGATCGGAGTCTGCCTACGGGGGGAATCTGGGAGAATTGGTTAGATAATCCGATTATTAATGAAGAAAGTGACCATGATCACGAATGAGAAGAATGATCATAATTCAATTTTATGGACGTTTACTTCTTATTTCAAAGATGCTAATTAACGACTTTTTTTTCTAGTTTTTTTTAGCACATGTATCTATCACTTTTGTTAATTATATGCGGACGTTTTTTTGTTTCATCACTATTTACCAACTTCTTTTTTATCTTGCAAATAATTAGAAATCTGTAAAAGTCGTTCATACAAAGTCCGTGGATTTTCATAAATCTCTAGAAAGTCTGTAGCAAAAGTCTATAGATTTAAGAAATCAGCAAAAGTCCATGGACAATTTAAAAAGTCCGTGAACTTTTCAAATTATTTATCAATTTCATAAAAATTCATATACAATACACCCCGCCTTAAACATCTTTTTTTATTTTTATTTTTTTTAATTTTGTTGTTGTTGACGTAGTTGTTCTCAATTTTTTTCCTCTCTTTTTCATTTTTTTTAATCTCAACTACAATAATATATTTAAAATCTTGTTCTTTTTCATTCTTTGATGTTGGCCCGAATTCGAAAAGGAATTATTACTAGATGCCAGCACTAGAACTCGGCCAAAGCATCAAAGACATTACGTAGCTTCTTCTAAAAACAAACAAAAACCTACTAAAAATCTCTCCCAGTCTGTTCAAAAAACTAACAAAAATACACAAACATGGAATTGGAATCAACATCTTTATTAACTACACTTTCCACAGCTTGATCATGTACATATTCCATTGATGTAATCGAACCCCCAACTTGGTTGGCAATGGACACAAGAATAATCTCTTTATTTTACAGAAGTCAAATCATTACCCACTAATTGATAGATATATAGATAGATAGGGAAACCATACTTGGTGTCTATCACTCATTGTAGCCTTTTGAATGTACATACATTCATTCATTCAATACAAATTTGATTCAAGACTCTTTGGTGATTGTCTTTTGCATTTGTTTTTAGTGACCTAAGGCACCCAAAAGGACCTAAAAACATATGGAAGTGGTGAGGTGTTTGTCGTACTAACAACTCACGCTAACAACTCACACCTATGACCTATTAAGGCCCCCTTCTTGGGATTGAGGGGGGCTCCTGCGCGGGCCTCCCAGTCGTTGGATCAGAATCCAACGGTTCAGATAAGATAGGAGGAGAGAGGTTTTTGGTGGAAAATTTTTTTAAATAAAATTTGAATTTCAAATTCATATGATGGGTGGGAGGCCCGCGTAGGAGCCCCCCTCAATCCCCCTTCTTGAGTCTCTCTCTCTCTCTTTTTTTTTTTTCTCACATTTTGGCCTTATAGTGGGAAAATTCTCCCTTATTTTGATAATATAGTGGGGAAAATTCTCCACTTTCAGTAGTGGGAGGCAGAGCACATATTAGGTTCTCTTTCTTGGATAATTGACACTTGTTTAATAATCCCATGTGTGGAAATTCAAGCCTGACCTAAATGGGGTGGGTTCTGTCATCCTAATGTTAGTCCTAATTTTCATATGAGTGATTCTTATTGTCGAGGAAACCAGCGAGGAAAAAAGGTGGAGGGGGTGAACCGTTAATTTCCCTCAGAATGTGCGCACCAAAAAAGTGGGCATACATCTCGAGGGGGTGAACGGTTCACCCCCTGCCACCTCTCTTTCCTCGCTGGTTTCCTCGACAATAAGAATTCCTGTTTTCATATTTTGGGTGAAACATTGGTGTTGACATGTATGATGAATTTGTATAGCACTATTAGTTGGTATAAAAATTGGATAGTCATTCTTTTATTGGGGCTATTGGGTGAATGTGATTTATCATTCAAATCCACTAGCAAGAGGACTATTTGATAATAGGTTTTATATGGAAATGGATGACATTAGCAATGTTAGAGTAAAGGCATGGGTGCAATGACTATGTGTTGTGGTTTCATAGGAGTACAATATCGCTGATCCAGTGGGTTAGCAAGGCTCACGTTATCCATTATATGTGCACTTTACATGCTTGATGATACTTGAAATCAAGTGTCGTTGGAGATTTAACATACACGAAAATGAATATTATTTTCAGTTTTCATTTTCTTTCTCCTTTGTCCAAAATAGTCGAAAAGTTAACAAGCACATCATCTTCAAAAAGTAAAACACTTATTTAAACAAAGCCAATTAACCACAGCAGCTGGAGTAGCTCAGTTGGTTAGAGCGTGTGGCTGTTAACCACAAGGTCGAAGGTTCAAGCCCTTCCTCTAGCGGTATTACATTTTGTTTTTCCTTTTTTGATGCCTATATTTATTATTATTTTAATTTTTTAATTCACTTCGATCCACTAATAACTTGGAGTAACCCCTCCCTTGCTTTCGTCCACATAAATTGGAAAATATCGCAAAAGGAACCATATTTTGGTGCATTTCATTTGGATTGACTCTTGTAATTTTTTGCAATAGTCAATACAATGACATCTCCTGGTGTTTCCATCAGGGAACAAATACCAAAATTTCAGCCTAACAACCTGTGTTTAGCAAACAATAGACTAGACGAATCACTAACCAAAATTCAAATGGTAATCTACATATTAAACTCACATATGCTATGCTAATCCAAATTTAGCAAACTTGGGCGTATTTGATAAATCAAATAAGGGGCCCATCTACACTGAAATTATTCATTCAAAGATAAGGAATGTTGAAATGTGACAACAAAGGAGGACGGAAAATTCTAGGGAACGAGGGAGGGAGCGAGGGATGAGTGATAACCACCCATCCGCCTCGAGATGAGTGTTATCGCACATCTCATATTTGATGCCCTTATCTCGAGGCAGATGGGTGGTTAACACCCATCCCTCGCCCCCTTTCCCTCGCTCCCTCCCTCGCTCTGTAGCAACGCTCAAGGAGGACACATAAGCCCAGTGTGGACTGGATTGGATGTGTTAACCGTTTCGAAAGAGCTAAATTTTGGACGGTGGCTGGCTATTTCTAGTTACTGAAATGTGGACGGATAGGAGGCAGAGGTTCATAATGAGGTTGTTTTATAGGTCTTGACTTTGGGGTCATCTTGTCTATTAAAGTGGGTAATGGGCCGTGGCCCATAATAGGGTCCATTTGAGTCTCAAAGTTGATACTTGTGTTTTCAGCTGTTATTGAATTTGATAAGTTATCATACGTACGATTTGTGGGGTATGTCTTATCAACTTCTTTGAAGAGGGTGTTCGGTTTTTTGGATGGTTGAGGATTGGTTGATTACTTGCTAAGAGCATTTAGGTGTGGGCAATCGACCGGAAGGATTCATCCCTATTCCATTTTATTCATTTGGGATCAGGATCGGGATTGGAATCGGGATCGAGATAGGAATTGGAACGGGACGGAATCAACATACTCCATCTGCTGATCGAGTTATAAGGGAGTATACCTTAATAAACTCAAGACCCACCCCCTTCCCCAATAAGGGCGTCTGACCTAATTATGTTGTTTGAAACATGAACTCCACCATTCACTCACTCAGTAATGATTAAACAAAAAAAATTTTCATAAATAAAAATGAAACAAACACACTCATAATTCAGCCAGCACAGCAGTGTGTGTCAAAAATTAGTTTAAAATGTGCTATGCGGAGTGACCAACTAATATAAATATGGATAATGTTTTGAATTTTGTTTGTTGTTTAGAAATACATTTGCAAATATAATAGAGATGAACATATATCTATATTTCAAAACAACTAGGATTAAGCAGAAGAATTTGGGTTTGGACACTAACTGTACAGTGCTAGAGTATTTGTATGAGAGTTAATATGTTGTGTTTTTTTTTAAGTAATATAGATCCATGGTTCAATAAATTATATTTTAGTTTAGTATGATACGTAAAATCAATTAAGTTTTTATTATGACCTCATAAAATTATTAATAATAAATATAAAAAAATCAGTTTGGGACTGGATGGGATTGGCGGGAATGAAAATTTTCATCCCATCTCATCTCATTTTAGATGGGGACGAGATGAGATTGATTAATCGCAACAAAACTCGAGAAAAATTGGTACGAGACATGATGAGATTGTAATGTGATTGAAATCACGAAATGAGATGTCTACACCTAAGAGCATCCACTATGAATGTCCAACTTTGGGTATGGCCTTAGTCACCAAAACATGAGTAGAAAGGGGCTTGAGATCATGAATGAGAGCGTTTAACTTCAAAACCTTTTAGATGTCGGAAGCGTCAAAGAACTTTTAGTGGAAACTGGAAAACAATTATATACATGATAATTTTTTAGTCATATACATCAAGATATAAATTATTAAAAAAACACAGTTTTGAAATATTAGCATTTAAATACAATATAAATCTACTCCAAATTGTTAGAGTGGAAAACTAACTTTTCGTTGCGAATTTTGTTAAAATATAAAGCAAGAATATGAGAAAGACCGGGCTCAAAACCACCAAGCAAGGTTTGAAAGCTTGAACATCATCAATGTTTACGTTACTAAGAGCGTCTTCAACAACTTTTTATGAGAGTCATTGGGGGCTAATTTGTATATGTGACAATTTTAATGAGTTGAGATTCCATTTTGTGTCTCTAACAACCTCATTATGGGTGACATGGCTCTACTGAGCCGCAACATGTTTGATTTCACTCGTCAAAATAAGGATAAAACAACTTAACAACTGCTCATTAATTAGTTATGTAATAAGAAAAAATAAGTAAGTCTCACCAATTTGACTTTGAATGAAACTGATACTTCATTCACCGCATCCCTACATCTATTTAATTATTTATGATTAAAAAAGATAATTAAGGATGATATCTAATGAATTCGCTAGAGACCATGTACACAAAAATTATGAATTCTCTTAAATAGCTCCTTAAATTATAGTATTTTAATCAATTTAAGGTGTCTCATACTGACGCGGTTGTAAATTCTCTAACGATTGAGCTGTAGCCCAAAAGTATTTGGGGTTGTGGGCGTGGGTGTCATCCGCCAAGCCCATGAAACAACCCCACAACCTTCTATTTTGTTCTCATGCTTTCCAACGGTCACCTTCGTTTTGGAAACAATTTCAAAACCCTAAAAATGTTTTCAAAACCCTAAATTTGATAAACTGGAGAGTTTCATCGAGAAGATCGATCGTTCGCTCGCTCAGTGTCTCTTCTTCTTCTCATCGATTTTCGCCTCTCTCTTTCGGTAAAGGTTTCTTTCCTCCTCTGTCTCCAATTGATGAAAACCATCCGAAGTTTTTTCTTTTTTTTTTTTTTTTTTGGGTTCTTGGTTAGTTTATTTTGACTCTTGTTTCCAATTGACGGAAAACATACAAGTTTGTTCTTCTCTTAGCAAGAATTCAGTTTCTTGGTATGTAAAAATTAGCTAAAATCCTCCCAAGAACTTATCTTTTCAATCTTAAATGGTTGTTATCCGCTCAGTACCATCAAACACTATAATCTATGAAAAACACTAGCTTCATTTAATAAACTTTATGATGTGTTTCTTTACTGTTATTCATTTTTTACTTGAATGTTTTTCCCCACTGTTATGTTTTGTACAAGTTTTGAGTATGGTGGATAAAAGCTGAGGCGCTAGGTTATCTTTTGTTGAGTAGATAAAACAGGCAAGTCGCTCCACCAACTAGGAAAGGGCATTCTAAGTTTCAGCATTACAACCATTCTTTTACTGCTGTAAGATGTATTGTAAATTTTTACTTTCTTATTAATGGTTTCATTTATCATTTTTATTTTTTAATTCTATGGATACAATGTACTTTTGAATTGTTGTGTTTTGTGTAAGTTTTGAGTATGTGCGTCCTCTGCCTATATATATTTTGTAGTTTTTATTTTTTTACTAGTTTTCCTTTGATACAAATTGTTGCTGGAGATTTTTAGTCATATATCTCTTACAAGTTTTTGATAGTTTTGTATTCTATAAGTTTTTGAGGTAGTGTTCGTGTTTTGTATAAGTTTTGAGTATGTGTATGCTCTGCCTAATTGTATATATTTTATAAGTTTTATTTTGTTATTAGTTTTCCTTGATGCAAATTTTA
Source organism: Berberis thunbergii (assembly GCA_003290165.1). Lineage (NCBI taxonomy): Eukaryota > Viridiplantae > Streptophyta > Magnoliopsida > Ranunculales > Berberidaceae > Berberis > Berberis thunbergii. The sequence goes on along the minus strand of QNQO01008044.1, from coordinate 239,687 downwards.
TTGCTGGAGATTTTTAGTCATGTATGTCTTACTTGAGAAGTTTTTGATAGTTTTGTATTCTGTAAGTTTTCGAGGTAGTGTTCGTGTTAAAAGGCTGAGGCGTTGAGGCATTGTTTGTTGACAGAATTGATCAGGCAGAAACAGAATTAACCAGGCAAATTATTTTTAAAACGACGCAGAAAGGACAATTCTTTAAGTTTCAGCCCCACTGGAGGTGCACCTCTGAAATGTCAGACCTTTATCACTTATCAAAAAAATTGCTTTACAATCAATACGGGGTACATGATGACTTTACCCGTGATATAACCAAAACAAAAAATTGGGCCGCATCCGAAAACAAATTGCATAAAGCCAACATATCACCAATGCTGGCAATGAAAGATTCTGACTCTATGATTCACAACCATATTTTTATCCTCCTCCTTGTGGCCTTATTGCCAATCCCATGTGCATTCCAAAACATAAAATTTTCCATCATCTTAAGCGCAGGAGAAAGATTTACCCCTCTTAGTCTTACGATGCTTGCCCGGAAGGACTGCCTGATTGACTTTGTTCTGTAGATCCTTATCGGAGTGCTCCCCCAAATTTATATCATTAATAGCATGTGATTCCGGGCCCAACTCCGATTCCGACACCGCCTCGTCACCATCTGTGGCCTTATCAAGTGTATTAGTGGGCCTAGATTGTTTCTTTAGTCGCAAAACACGGTTCTCCTAAAACAGCTGGATGGCGACTTCAAACAAGCGTTCGTCCTCGTCGTTCCTGGATGCTGCGGGCACTGAAAAATTACCAGTTACTGCGGATTGAGCGCGCTTGGCCATAACCTCTGTCAAACGTTCCATCACTGTCGGCTTTACCGTGGCAGTCTCTACTTCCTGTATCATTTCACTCGATTTTGTTTGCGTCACTAAGGAATCACCAACGGCGAGCAAGACGCGTGCTGTCTGAGGTAGAATGTCCCCTGGGGTTGGGGCCTTGGAGAGGCTGGGGTCGTGGACTGGGAGGCCGTGAGCAGGCCGTGCTCGGACGTGGGCTGAGGTCTGACTGCTGTCTTGCTCAAGTTATGGATGGGCTGGGACGTGATCAGGCTGAACCCGAGGAGTGCCCAGAGCCGTGGTCTGGCTGAGATCGTGATCTGACGCAGGACTTTGACTAGTGGTGAGCGCTCTGTTTTGGGCCGTGAGCTGGTTGGGGCGATGCCACTTCTAATTCCCCTGTTAATGCAGCTCGTGTCTCTGATCCAGGATGTCCCAATTGAGCATCCCCAAAGTCATCGTGCGACCTTGCCACAATGTGATGTTCCGGACGGATATTGGCATTTAGCATGTCGTCGGAAAGACCACTCTTGGCCCCTGAGATTATGTCATCTGTTGGCTGTGTCGGCTGTTCTTGAATTTCAATAGCATTTGCAATCTCCGAAGTTGTATATCCCGCCTCTAGGAGGCATTCTTCCGTAGTTTCTGTAAACTGCTCAACACTAACATGAAGCATGTTCTCACTCTCCTCTGCATCAATGTTTGCAGTGAGCGACTCAAATTTGTTTGACAACACCACCTTACCCGGATCCATGGCCACCGGCTTCTTCTCCCCACCTTCCTCATTTATATCCTCCCCCTGACGATTTGTTAAGCTACTCGGACCTGTTGCAAGATTGAGAGGCTTAGCTGTTTTGATAACAGGGACATATTGTTGCTTGACAGTGTTGGGTTCAACCTTTGGCTTGGTCAGTTTCTCATTACCAAGATCCGAGGCATTTCCTCTGCCCTTAAGACCCTATTTTTTCCTACAAAACTCTTCTTAGTGCCCTATCAGAGAACAAAAATCACAGTATTTGAAACCAGTGTATTCTATCTTCTGCCAAAAACCCCTATTGTTGGCCATGTCAATCCAAACTCGGGTTGGTAATTTCTCCGCCAAAGTTATCTCCACGCAAACACGGGCAAAGCCCGGGCGTGACAGGCAACGAGTATGATCATCCATCCGCAAAAAACCACCATAAGAGTTCACAATTGCTTTTAAAATAAGGGGATTAAAAAAATGTAAAGGTAAATTAGGCAACTCTACCCATAACGGCACCGAGATCGGGTCCTCCTTCAAACTGAAATCATCATGCCATCGAAAAGCTTTGAACCGAACTCCACGAATAAAAAAGGAGTGTCTCGACAGTACTTTCTTTGCTTCCTCCTCAGATTGAAGGCGGACTAACACGTGCCGTTGATTTAGTAAACCGATTTGAGAATTCGCCTAAAATGCCCCAAGTTCTGTGAATCGAATCTCGAATATCTGTCAAAGTTGGTCGGTAACTGGAGAATTTTAGGACAATCACGTGTTTTTCCATGAAAGCTTCTCCACGGACTTCATCCGTGGCCGTGATTCCGATTGCTGGGGCCCCCTCTTTGCGGAAGCGGGTTCCTTTGACCGGAGTCTCCGCAGCGTCTACCACAAATTTTTTTCCCAAAATCTGGGCGAAAGAGGGCTTAGAATCCCCATAACTTGGTCCCGTGGGGGGAGGGATGGAGGCTGGGGCTGTGCCCATCACATCCAGATGTCAGTCCGTAACGGCTGGCGGCTGGCGAATGGCTGCTATCCTGTCGGCTCACCCCGTACCTGTCTCCCGTGCGCCAGCCGTCAGGACCAGACAGAGAGAAAGGTGAGTGAAGGCCGGTCGATCTCGCGGCGTGAAGAGCGACGGCCGGTCGATCTCCAGGCAGATCTCGCGGCCTTGAAGCGTTTGTAGACAGATCTCCCGACAGATCTCGCGGCTGTAGGCTGATCTCGCGGCTGTGAAGCCGATCGATCTCGCGGCCTTGAAGTCGATCAATCTCGCGGCCTTGAAGCGTCCAAGCGGCGGCCTTGAATTGTCCAAACGGCGGTCGGATCTAGCGGCCTGGATTGGTGGTGGTCCTCAGAGCTCCGCTTTCGCCTTCGTTGCTCAAGCCGTCACAGGCTGGTCGGTCTCGCGAAGCGACGCCCAGGCGGCTGCCGGTCCTAGCGGCCTGGATGGTGGCAGCTGTTGGTTCCCAACCCTAGCAGAGCCCCTCGCGGCAGCTGCACTCTCCCGTGTTTCGCCAAAAGTTACTTCTGTTTTTCTTTATGGTTATCTGTTTTGTCATTATTGTTACTATTATCATCGTTCTTATTACTGTAACAAACACATGTACATTGAAAAAGCCACCTCACGCTCATAAAGACCCACTACAATGTAGAAACTTTCCGGCACTCCTATAAGGAAATAGTCATTATAAAATACAAACTCACACCCAAACTCAGGCCCTCATCTTAACTTCAAAATTAGCTCATCTTAACTCACACCCAAACTCACACCCAAAAATTGATTATCCATATTACAAAATTAGCTCATTTTTTTGCATTTGTCTAGTTAGACAAGCTAAATGGTGCTTAACATTATAAAATTGATTATCCATATTACAAAATTAGCTCATTTTTTTCTCATTGGTTTGACCATGACTTGCAAACCTAACATGTACAAAGAACGCACGTGAGCTACGAACCACCGTTGTGGTGGCTAATCTGAGGATGTGTAATGCTGTAAACAAGAATTTGTAGCGTACCTTAGCTTACCAACCTCATGCTTTGTTATCGTGCTGGAGTCCTGGTTCGACCAAATCATCGATGACGTAGTTTAGGGAAGAAAATATTCGTGGAGATCATTCTCTAACTAGGAGTCGTGTTGTGGAGGAAAATTTCTTTGTTAGCCTAGCGCTCCTAGATACACGGGAGATAGTTCATGTTTCAAGAGTAGTCTATAAATAGAAGTTTTTATATTTGACATAAGTCTGGAATACGCTTCCTAGTTGGAATCAAAGAGTTGTTGTACTTGTCCGTTCGAAGCTGATCCTCGAGATACTTATCTTCATAGGACTTATGGGTATTGAGGATAGCTGTGAGACACGTGCTTAGCAACCTGTAAGAATTTGAGTTCGTTTGGCGGATTGCATTGGACAGGCTTAAAACTGTTGGGGCCGGATTAGTATTGGGCTGACGCTAGGGCTTGTTATTCCTCAAGATCACCATGACACGTGTACGGTGCGGAGTTGAGACCGTTTTGGTCCATCATCATCTATTCTGCTCCCTCAATTAGTGGGCCATCACATCGGTTCGCTAAGTCACTTCTTGAAAAGATATGCCGCTCATGATGATCGAGTCTGAATCGTTGCTTGAGTTGCGCGCTTTATTAATTGAATGTGCATTGGTTCAGTGGAGAAGAGATAGGAACCCAATCCCTATTTAGCTCATCCTTTGTGCGGAGACTGACTCTTCTATTTTCTTCACTCTTAGAGATTTCGCTCTGTTTATATTTTGATTGAAAAAATTATTCATCTTCTTCATGGCTCACCAAAACCTTCTCAATGACGCGACTTTGGCCAAGGAACTTGAGTTTTTCGAAAACAGATTATTTTCTGAATCAGGCCTTGCTGAAATCTGAACGAAGTTCGAGATCCCTGAGGACCTGCCATTATATGCTTTGAAGGATGATCAAACACCAATGTTTTCGCCGATGGGGTTTATTTGTTTGCATCGCGGGATGCTCCAAATCAGAGTCCACTTTCTTGTTCTTGACGTGATCTGGGACTTCTTGGTTTTTTTTGAAATTTATTTTGCCCAATTGGTACCTGATGGATACAAAATTGTCATTCTCATTTTGATTAGAGCGAAGGAAGTTGGCGTCTGTGCGACTTTGCGGGTGATCCAGTTGCTGACTTCTTCTCGACTGAACGATCATGCTGTTTGTAAGATGACATCACCGACTTGCTTTGAGAATTTTCCTGATGACTTCAAGTCATGGCAGGAGTATTGCTTCTTGGCTCCTGCGGATTCAAAGTACTTCTAGTTCTAGGTTCGTCCGCTTGAACGAGAGTTCAAAGCACTTCGTAAGTGTAGCTTTATCTCCCAATTCCGTTGCGCTTGATTATATGTTAATCGCTGCACGTGTTTCCTCGCAGGACGGTTTTTCACTACTTCTCTTACCCCAGAGGAGTGATACTCTATGAAGAAATTTTGCAACTTGCCGACGAAGAATGTAGAGGTCATACGGGTTACCAACTTTATTCGCAGTGGGCAGTGGGACAACTGGCATGAGCCCCACTATTTAACGATCGTCGCAAGTTAAGTCTAATGATGGGGCCCCTTCTAGGAAAAGGAAAGTCGCCGGAGTCAAGGCTGTTGTTTTGTCTGACACGGAGGGGTTGTCTGAGACGCTTGCCTCATTTGTAAGTTTGAAGAAATTTCGTGTTAGGACACGGTCGTCTTCCAAACAGTCTACTCCAGTAAGTGAAAAGCGTGAGCCTGATCGATCTGTCAGGGCGAAGGTCGAAGTGTCTGGCTGGGAAAGGGACCACCTACGATTAGCAGGGGTAGAAGATGCAGTGAATCTTGGTGCTGTGCAGGTAAAAGCTCTGAGCAAGAAGCTGATGTTGGTTGCCATGGCGGCTTCTACCGGTGCTGATCCGCCCGAGACCGTTATGCGAGAAAGTCTTATTGAGGATTTTCCCGTGGTTTCGGTTTCCAATCGTTCCACTGGTGGGTTGTTCGATAGCGGCCGTGGTGATACATGTCAAGTTTCTCATAGTCCGCATTGTTCACCTTCTCGCTTCAGGCCGCATCTCAGCGTGATGGAGGGTTTGTTGGACAACTTGCTCCATCCTCTTCCTTCGGATTCCATTAAGTCGTCTTACAATAAAGGGTCGGCTGTTGGTGACAAGGGAAAGACTGTCGAGGAGGGCCTAGGATTAATGGTGACTACGAAGGGTGGTGCTGGCGTAATTCCTCATCCGTGAGAACTTCATCTGGATGCGCGGATAAGTCTGTTTGCCTTGGACTTAGTGAAGATGAGCAATCAGGTCTGGCACTAGGAGGTTGATGGTGATTACGCTTCAAGGAAACATATAAGCAGGCGCCATAGCTTGCTGATGGATCACGCTCCAAAACCCAAGGAGGATATGCTAGAAGGGCATATGGATAAGTGTTTAAAATACCTTATGTTGGGAATGTCTCACTTGAGTCAGGTGGTCGTCGCTAGGATAAAAATCAAGGCGGTTCGTGAGAGGATATACGCCTTGGAGCGTGTATTCTCGAACATGCAAAGGTTGTATTCTTATGCGCTTTATGAAATTGAGCTGCTGAGGAGAGTAGTCGGGAACAGTCGACTGTTGTTGCTGAGGCTCAGAGGGTTCAACTAAAAGCCCTTGAATCTGACTTAGCAGAGGCGGTGTCCGCGAGGGACAAATTCAAGTAGGAGTTGGATCTGACCCTTCGTTATATGGAGATTGTGTAGGAAGCTGCGGCTGAGGCGCGTTCTGAACTGCGGTCTCTAATTGAGGAGAATGCCTTGAAGGAAGCTGATTGGGCTGTTAAGAAACAACAGTTGGAGTCCAATGTGAAATTCAACGCTCGAGTGGCGAGGAAGACCGATGACCAGCTTGAACTGGAACATGAGCACAGTGTTGTAAAGAGCATTCTGATTACGGAGCAGTCTCATGCCGACGCGCTGACTGACAAGTTGGAGCTATTGGAGCGTGAACTTGCTGAAGTGAAAGCACGTGAGGAAGAACTTCTCTAGGAATGAGGCAAGTGTGAATTTCGTTGGATTGTACACGATAGATTGAAGTTGCTTGTGCTGATGAAGGAGGAGCATCCAGAATGAGACCTCGATCGCTATAAAAAGATGTATGTAGACTTATTAGTGGTTTATGCATCATCAGAAGAAGAGGGTGATCTAGATCATGATGCTCAGATTGAGATGCGTACGAACGCGACTCCTGCTCCCTCCTCTATTAAGCTTAGCTATTCTATCTCTGTACCCCCTCCTGATGAGGGATACACTTTGTACATTTGTATCTTTTTTTTTGTTTCAACTATTAATGAAAATATATTTATCTTGAGTACGTTCTGTATCTGTTTTGTGTTCATTTCCTATTGCGTGTTTTCCGTTTCGCCTTGTCGTTTTACTTTGGCATAGCCTGGTTGAGTTAATAGGAAATCGAGTGGTTTTGTCTGCTTTTGAGAGTTTGACCGTTCGCGTTGCGAGTGACTCGGAGTCACTGTTGCTTAGTTGCATTCAATAGTGGGCGTTCCGTGAATGGTTTAGGCTATGCTACCCGGTTGTAGTCCATCCTTAATGTAAGTCACTAGGGGCTTGTTTTGCCTATCTGACTGTCGGTCGCGGTTGCTGGCATGAGTAAATTGTGATAGACGAGCACATACGTTATTTTTTTACTTAGAGTGCTTATCCCGAGTCAGGTTTCGCAAGCTCAGGCTGGCATTCCATGTAGTACTCGTTCGCGTGTTGGCGGGGCGATATATGGGTCAGCATAATCGACCTTTGCTGGTAATAGATGTCTGCTCGTGTGAGCGTGAAGACGCTGCTTGAGCTGTGATTTATCTTTGCAGCCGCTGTTTTGAAAAAGAGCGGTGGTCGCGCAGCGAACTGTTTAGGGCTCCCACATTTCAAACCATCTATGTTCGAGCAAAGTGGACTTGTTCCTTCTTTTCGAAACTAGCCATCTCGTTGGGATCTCATGCGAGTGAAGTGATCCGTCTGCATTCACTAGGTCTGGCTCTAGTTCAGATTGCACTTTGGGATTCAGTTGGATTTGTGAACATTCTATTTGCTTCTGTGTAGCATAAGGGCAGCCTCGTGCCGTAGGTTGGTCCCCACGTATCGTTCATTTAGATTGGTTAGCAGTGTACGTAACGTACTGGTGAAGGGTGGAGACTATTGCCTCCATCTGGTGGAGCCATGGTCTTCCCAAGATAGGGTTGTAGGTATACAACGCGTCTACTACTATGAAGTCCAAAAACATGACCTTTTTTATTTGTGGCTCTCCTGCCACTACTGCTAACCTTATCTTACTGATCGGGAAACATTTCTATTCGTTGAATCCAATCAGTGGGGTAGTCTAAGGACGTTAGGTTTTCCTCCTTGAGGTCCATACCGCGGAATGCGTTGTAGAACAGGATGTTGAGCGAGCTTCCCGTATCTACCAGGGCTCTCTTTACGTCTCACATTGCAATGGAGATCGATATGACGAGTGCGTCATTGTGTGGCGCTCGGACTCCTTTGAGGTTTTTGTCTGTAAAGGTTAAGGCGGGAATGAGGCTTTGCACCTTCGAGTAGCAAACACGTTTGTCATCATCTGCAGGCTGTGTTCGCATCTCCAGTAGAGTCCGCTTGCAGGATCTGTTTGATTGGTCTTCATTCGGTTTGACTCCATGAAGGACATATATTATGCCCGGAGCCTCACTCTCGATCTCCTTAACTGACTCCCCTCGATTCCTAGGTTGTTCTGGTTGCTTCTCAGAACCCAGGAATTCCTTTAGTTTGTCCTTGCAGATCCAGTACTTGATCTCGTACCTTAAACTCTTGCAGTCGTTGGTATCATGACTGCGACCGCCTTCCTTGTGGTATGAGTAGTACTTGCTGTTGTCACGCTTGGAGGGGTCCCCGTGCTGCTTCGAGGGCCACTACAGATCTTTCCATTTTTTCATGGAATTTAAGACATCTGATAGGCTTGAATTGACGGGGGTCAGGGATCTGGATCCAACGTAGTTGGAAGCTTTCTCTGGCCTGGCCCAGCTAGGGTCCGATCTGTTGTCATTGGGCTTTTGCTTGCTTCTTTCTGCATCCTCATGCCTCTTTTTCTGTTCTCAGGAGCGGAGGGCTTCTTATCACCTTTTGTTTTCATCTTCACAGTTCTCAACTCTACTAAGGCGATGTACCTTTGGGCGCTCTTGAGGAGCTCCATCATATCCATTGGGGGCTCTAAGGTGAGGCATTCATAAAACTTTCCCTCCTTTAGGCCCGTTGCGAAAGTCGCCATGGCTGTGTCATCGCTACAACAGTTAATAAGTGTCAGCTCGTTGTTGAAGCGTGTGACATACTCTCTGAGTATCTCATTGGATCTATGCTTCAGAGAGAGTATGTAGTGTGGGCCATTCCGAAGGCGCTGACTTCCGACAAAACGCGTCATGAACTCATTCGCCAGCGTCTTGAATTAGTCGATTGACTTTGGCGGGAGGCTGTGGAACCATGACAGTGTTGACCTCTTTAGGCTAGTAGGGAACGTTATGCACATCACCGACTCAGATTCTTCTTTGAGTGCCATTACATGCTGATAATGGTGTAGGTGGTCGAACGAGTCGGTGGTCCCGTCGTAGAAGTCGAGCTTTGGAGGCATGAACTTCTTTGGAAGGGCTTCGTTCATGATACGGTACACAAACGGTGGAACATAGAGACGGTATAACACGTCTGGGTCATACACCCCTATGCGGAGGGGTTTTGAGGGTCGAGCCTCTCTACACTGACAGTTGGTTCTACGTTGCCCGCGCCACCTCCTCTAGTCCAGTGAGAACTAGTAGGAGTTTGACTCTCTTGTGCTTGCTCTCTGTCGTCTTTCGGAGATGGAGGCATGTGCTGCTCCTGATCTCCATTAGCGGGTGGAAGGTTTTGTTGTATGAGAGACTCTACCGCTTTGGCAATTTGATGTATTTGAGACGACAACAAATCTATCTTGGGGTCGGTCGTTGATGTTGTTGGCGGTATATCACGTCTGAGTCGTGCGCCCCTATGCGGAGGGGGTTTTGAGGGCCGAGCCTCTCTACACTAAGAGTTGGTTCTACGTTGGCTGTGCCACCTCTCTAGTCCAGTGAGAACTAGCAGGGGCTTGACTCTCTCGTGCTTGCTTTCTGTCGTCTTCCGGAGACGGAGGTCTGTGCTGCTCTTGATTTCCATTAGCGGGTGGAGGGTTCTGTTGTACGTGAGTTTCTACTTATTTGGCTATTTGCTGTATTTGAGACGACAACAAATCTATCTTGGGGTTCGACGTTGATGTTGTTGGCGCGGGGGTGTGAGTCTGCTGCCCGTGCATCACCGGCACCGCTTAGAGTGACGGTATAGCGCCAATTTGAGCGTTTGACGTGTGCCCTTGTTCTCCATTGTTGCATGATCTAATGGTCACCATCTCTCTGTATTTTGAAGAGAGATAATGCTAGTGAAAGGTTAGAAAATAGGAACTTTGTCATTCCCCCACAGACGGTGCCAAATTGATGCAGTCGTTTTTTCGCTCTGTGCTTTGACCTTGACCTGCAAACCTGTTGATCTGCACAAGGAATGCATGTGAGCCACAACCACCGTTGTGGTGGCCGATGACATTCCGATGCTAAAGTCAGACAGGGATCTTATGAAGGTGTAATGATGTAAACATGAAATTTGTAGTGTACCTTAGCTTACCAACTTCATGTCTTATTTATAGTGCTGAAGTCTTGGTTCGACCAGGCATCGATGACGTAGTTTAGGGAAGGTGATCTTCATAGAGATCATTTTCTAACTAGCTGTGGAGGAAAGTTTTCCTGTTAGCCTTGTGTTCCTAGATACGCGAGAGATAGTTTCCGTTTCGAGAGTAGTCTATAGATATAAGTCTCCATATGTAACATATACTCTGGAATTCACTTCCTAGTTGAAAACAAAAAGCTATTGTACCTGCCTATTCGAAGCCGATCCTTGAGATGTTTGCCTTAATAGGGCTTACGAGTATTGAGGATAGTTGTGAGATACATGAGATTGGCAGATTGTAAGAATCCGAGTCCGTTTGGCAGCTTAAAACCGCTTGGGCCGAATTTGTGTGTGGGCTTAAAACCGCTTGGGCCAGATCTGTGTGTGGGCGTAAAACCGCTTGGGCCGGATCTATGTGTGTGTGGATTGCCTCTTAGAAGTCGCTACATTTGAGGCGTCAATACTCTACATCAGTGGTTTCAATCCATGTTACTATTCCAGTGATCATTTAATTCAGTGAGACAATCATTGAATCTTTGTTTTGACTTTCATCCAACAAATCTTTTGAGTTTGCTAATGTGAATTCATATGCTATTATAGTAATTGTCCTGTGTCAAACCTCCACAATCATTTCCCGAGTAATGTTAGTTTCTTTCCTTTCGTCTTTCTAAATGAATTTTCTCGTTAATTTTATTTTGTTTTTGTTTTCTTCTGTTAGGGAGGACTTAGGCTTAAATTGTTTTGAATATTATATAGTCTTACATCTTGGGCTGATGATGATGATAGTCTTATATCTTGGGATGAAAAGCCAATATGTAGTTCTCTAAACCTTTTAGTTTCTTTCTCCATAAGATTAGATTTTGCTCATGTTTGTATCTATTACATAAATAAGCTTATCTAGTTCAGTTAAGCCAACTACAAATACAAGCTTGAACTGATATAGTTCGTGACCCAACAATTCATGTATTTGTTTTTATGCTTGGTTGTGTTTGTTTTTATGATTTGCTGGTTTAATATTTAGCTTCATCAGTCATGCATGCCAAAATTCTCTCACACCTAATTTGTTATTTTTCCAGCATTTTACACTTTCGTTAACAGTCACCTTGATGGTATTTATTCTAGGCGGTTCATAATGTCATACATGATTGGCTCAACTGATAACAACTTTTATTGTCTGTGAAAGAATATTTGTTGCATTGCAAAAGAAAAGATAATGTCAAATGCAAACTGAGAAGGACTTCAGTAATAGCTGAAAATAATTCTGTTTTGCTTTAAATGTAGGTTCTTCCATTTGTCCGGCTATTCTATTTAGAATTATTCTGCGAAGTTTTTTTTTTTTTAATTATTATTTTATTTGTTTGTTTCTAACTTTATTTTAAAATTTTAAAACTAAATGTTTGTTTGTGAACTTTTCAATTGCTTAACAACAAATTGCTAGCAAACATGGCTGGTTAGACTTGCTCATTAAAAAAAACTAGCAAACACGGCTGACTAATTTAAAAAAAAATTTAACAAACATGACCGGCTAGACTTACTCAATGCTTAGATCAATAACATAATATTACACAATTTGGAAAGATAACACCTTGTAAAAGAGGCACTAGAGTATGTAGAATACGCACAAAGTTCATCTAAGGTAATAACATCAATGACCCAGTAAAACAATTGCAATTTTTGCAATGCATTGAAAGTTGTTACCATTTTCTTCTGCCAACTGCATTTTTTTTGGGATTTCGTAGGTGCTGGTCATATACTAGTTAGCAAGGATGCACGGATACGGATACGACATGACGACTCGGCAATTTTAAAAAAAATAGGACTCTGCGACACGGTCAAACTTAATTTTTTAATATTTTTATTGTAACTCATATGAACATAAATAATACTATTAAACAGTCCAAACATATCAATAAAACATTCAAATTCATTCATTCAAAATTACAAATGCATCATAAAGCCAAACTCAAGTCATAAGCAATATAATTTTATTAACTTGATAATGTAAAATGTAAATTGATAATTTCAAAAATTCACCAATGAGGCGGCTACATCTCTTCTTCTTCATTAACCGGCAGATTAACTACAACTCTACAAGTAAAAAAACAACATTAATCTATACAAGCATTCACCAATGGTCAGACATCAAAGAAATTTCATGACATGAACGACACTGGCATCACTTCGCCATGCATCATGACTCATTGCAACAAATACGAGGAGAAGATAACATCCTAGGATGCTAAGAGCTCAAACCACATAGCTCCTTCACACGATACAGGAAGCTCAACTACATATTTTCAATCTAGCGAGCTGATGCTATTTCTATAGAGGTATTTACCTCTTCCTCTTACCAGTATACCACAGTGTTTGGGTGGTTTACGATGATAATAGCTTCAATATTTTAACCAAATAGGGTTTACAGGGATAATAGCTTTTTCCTCAAACAACTATGCTCATCACAAGATATTGACAGAATGAAACAGAAAAAAAACACACACACACACACAGAGCAGAAATCGCAGAAGAAAAAAAGAGGAAGGAAGATGGAAGAAGGAAGAAGCAAAATAGAGAATGAAGAAACAAAGCAAAACAAAGACAGATAACAGAGATCAGAGAAGAAGGAAGAAGGAGAAGGAAGAAGCAAAGCAAAATAGAGAAGAAGGAAGATGGAAGAAGCAAAACTAAAATTACTTACAGAGATGAGAGATCAGCAGCAGGCAGATTGATCCTTCCTCCTCCTTCTTCCCTCCTTCTTTTCTCCTTCCCTTTTCTCCCCTCAAACAGATCAAAGGGTTCCATCGATCGAAAGGGATTCGACCGTTTCTCTTCCGTTTCCTCTTATCTTCTCCTTCCTTCAAACAAATCAAAGGGTTCGATATCGATTGAAAATGGGTTCGACTGTTTCTCTCTGCTAGCGCTAGGGTTCGACTATTTTTTCTCTCATTTCCTCCTCTTCCTCTTCTTCTTCTTCTTCCCTCCTTCTCTACTTCTTCTTTCATTTCTCTCTGCTAGCGCTAGGGTTCGAGTTTCTCCCTTCAGATCTGCAATCGGGAGAATAAAATAATAAATGGGTCAGTATGGACCGTGTCTGGTAGGGGTGGGCAAAAACCGATTTAAATTCGGTTAACCGACCGAAATATGAGTAGAAAGAAAATAATTTAAACCGAACTGAATCGATTATGAATGGTTCGAAATCGGTTTACGATTTTGAACCGACCGATTAATTAGATATATATAACTAAATAACAGGTAGGTGTCAATACCTGATTAGTGCAACAAATGCACTACAATACACTCTGTTGCACTAAATTACTCCATTCTCTCAAAGTTTTCAATTTTGGGCTAAAAATTGAGTCTATAAAAAAATTGGGTCTGTAAAAAAATTAGACATGTTTTAATGAAAGTCTTTCAAATGCTTGAGCCTGAAATTTCGGCCCAACCGAACCGAAATTCGGTTTACAAATACAAAATTCGGTTTCGGTTTGGGTTTAGGGCAAACCAAATGAAATCGGTTCGAAATCAGTTTGGGGCTCAAAACCGAACAGAACCGACATTGCCCACCCCTATCTGAACAGAGTCTAGACTGTGTTCGGGCTGTATCCAGGCCGTGTCCAAACCAGTCAATGAATTTTGACCATTGACCCCATGTCCAATACGTGTCCAGCGTGTGTCGGACGCGAATCCGTGTCCGACACGCATTTGACACGTGATACGGAGATTTTCCTTAGAGTCGGTGCATCCTTGCTAGTTAGTATATGTCAATCATTGCTAAATTTTGCTATACTTTTTTCTGCCATTAAGTTTTGGAAAGTTGTGCTGCTTGATACCTATCATTAAAGCCTTGTTTTGGATGGTAGAATTTTAGGATAGGAATGCGAGATAAGTGTGAAGAAACTAACATCTGATGAATGAATGTAGACAAGGGTTCAAGGCACGTTGAGAAGAGTGATTCTATGTGACGAGGAAACCAGCGAGGAAAGGGAGGTGGCAGGGGGTCAACCGTTCACTCCCCTCGGGATGTGCGCGCCAAAAAAGTGGAAACACATCCCGAGGGGAGTGAACCGTTCACCCCCCGCCACCTCCCTTTCCTCGCTGGTTTCCTCGCCCACTTCCTCGACATTTAGAATTTCTGCGTTGAGAATTACATCAAACGAACATCTAACCATTTCAGTTGAAAAGCCCTGTAGTAGACTACATGTTAAGTTGAAGACCTATTAAGCCTTTTTCTGTTTAGGATATGTTATGATCCTGATCAAGGTTTTCGAGGAGCATTTGCTGGTGCTTAGCAGAGTGTAGCTGGACAATGGATGCTCTAAGAAATGGTTAAACAGTGGATGATTTCTTTAATTAGATTTTTCAAGGAAAATAGAGAAACTCTGCAGATCTTTAGTCATATTTACAATTTTACAGAGCCATTATACCCCATTACAAAATAAAGTTCTGCACGGAAAGACCTCAAACTCAAAGTTCTGTTACAATCTCTTGCAGAAGTTGATCTAGAATTTGTAGCCCAAACTCGATCTTTATCTCTTCGGAATCTTCCATCTTCCCCATTTCTTTTGGCATCCATTGTAAAGTGTTCATGTCTTCTCCTGTCAGCTTGCACACCTCTCCCCATACCTCCAAGTAGTCTGAAGTACGCGAATCCAACTTCTTTTTGGTGCTTTCGCCATTGAATGATTTCATTTCTGGGAGCTCTGAGATTGAAATACAGTAATCTGAAGGTGGGTACTCGGGATTTGCAAGTTCTGGACACAATTTCCTTCTTGAATTCGAGTTCCTCGACTTTGAATCTTCTTTTGTTCGAAACATAAGTATTAGTAATTATTAGTTGCAACTCAAAAAAAATTTAATGCTTCAAATTTCTATGTTGAAGATAAAAAATCTTACCTGATACAGGTGTTTCTGGTTCAGAAACAAATTCATCTAGATCAAGAACCGAAACTGGGCTCAAATTATCTGAATTGCACTCTGGTTCCACTTTGTTCTTCTTTGGCAAAAGACGCTTTGGTTCCACCTTATTCTTCTTCTCCTTCATTATTCTATCTCTATCTAAAACTTGCTTATGATTAGCACTCCTGGATAGACTTTTCGGCTTTCTAGCATTCTGGGATCGTCTAAAATCATCCTTTTTTCGAGCAGGCTCCGAATGAAAATCCTTAACTTTTTCTCTTTCGCCAATCTTTCTCTCATTCCTCTTCATTTTCTTAGAATTCCTCGTCTTACTATGCTGGTCTTCTCTGGTTTGTCTGCTTCTCAGTCCATCAACCCTCCTTTGCTTGACTCCCTTCACTTCTCCAGAGCCCAATTTAGATCTAGAAGAATTACATTCTTCGCGAACACCCCCAAAACTAAGAACCAAGAACTCATCATTCTCCTGCTGTAGAAACGTCGGCACTTCTCGAAAAGACAGAGACGATTTAACCCGTCTGTGATGCCTCTGGGTTGGATCAAAATCAGCCCAGCATCCTACTGAATTCACCGATCTGCTTCGACCAATTGAGTCTAATTTCCTCACCGAGTTCAGCTCCGGCATAGAATCAAGACCCATTAGTCTAGCAACCACACCCGGCGTTGCTGCTAAACCTTCCTTCTTTTCTTCAAATGTTTCATTCTTCTGATGATTTGATCCAATGGGGTTGGATTCTTTAATGCCATCGAACGGGTGGGTGCGGAGACTTACACTACCAAGAAGTCGACCTAGAATTCCGGAAAGACACCCATGATTGGAATTATGAAGTTTTGCATCAAGAGAAGAGTATGTAGTAGTAGTAGAAGATGAAGAAGTGATCTTCATTTTGAAAGAGAAGAGGAAACAATGTTGTTTGGCTTCTATGAATTTAAAACCAAAACTAGTAGTGGAGCAGCAAAAACACTATAGTGATTACTGATTAGTGAGTGTAAAAGCAAAATGAGAGATTTGAAAAAAAGTAGGAAAAAGTGAGAAAGGTACAGTAGGGAGTGGTGGGCGGGGTTTGGATTTGAATGTTGTTGGGGTGGAATTTATGATTGTTGGATTTGCAGACAGAATGGACAAATTGATACAGTGTGAAGGGTGGGTTTGTGAGTGTGGAAAATTGTCCAAATTGTTTGTGAAATGGAGACCAGTGTAGGAATTTAGGTGTCAGGACCACGGATCCATGTTTGTGCAAGCCGAAGTTGCTGACTTTGATTGATCTTTCAGCCTGCTCCAATAATGTAAAAGAGAGACTCATTTGCACCGACCAATTCTGTGTGGTTCTGTTCTCCCTTCAGCTTTTCCTTGGCTTAATTTAGTATTTACACTCTCTAATGGAGAGTTAAAATATTGTTTTAGGGACAATGAATTGTGTCGTTATCAATTTGATCAACTTTCTATATAGCGTGTATCCGTTGGTACCATGCCATCCTAGTCTTTTGAGATATGTCTTCAACGTCTTCTTTCCGTCGTATTTGTTCTATTTGAAACTTTGTAAGTTTCATTAAACGAAGCTCTCAGTTAGGTAGTTAAGGGAATAACCCCTAATTTCAAATTGAATAGTTTTGATTATGATTTATATCATAAAATTATGATTAAAAAGAGAGAGATAAAAAGATGGTACATGTCATCATTTAAGAAATTTTTTGTTAATTAACGGTGGCATTGAACAAAAATGTTTGTGAATTAATAGTGGCATATAACAAACATATTGAAAAGGAAAATTGAAATAATGTAGGTTTATCGAGATAATTACATGACTTGCATTACACACATAGGTGGTTTGTACATCCATTCCTAAACAATTCCAAAAATTAAGGATAAATTATAGAATTATCAAATAAATATTAAAATAATATTTGATTTTTAACTGAAGCTTATTGTAGCTCAAATGATTGATTGGCCCAGGCATGGTGCAAAACAAAAATTGTGAGACTTCAAATAAATTATGTTAAGAATTTAAGTATAATTAATCGATGTTTGACAGTGATTGGTTTGATTATAAAAAGTATGAATCGTGGATGATAAAATGGAAAAACAAAATGTTAGATGTAAATGTTTATTTATAGTTTATAACTAATTTGAGTTTTAATTGAATTATGTTAGAAGTTTAGGTATAATTAATCAATGTTTGAGAGATGTTGATTTTTTATTGTAAATAGTCTGAATTTGGATGAAAAACTATTAAAGAAGTTGTATTAATTTGAAAGAACACAAATACCCTTTGTTACTGTTCATATAATTATTGATTATTTTTTTGTAATTATAAATGATTATGAGAACATTTTTGGCATTCCAAAATATTGGCATACACAGACATTTACTGGTCCAAGAATAAATGGACTCGAGTTTTCATTAAGAAATAGATAGATTGAGGAGATTGGTCTAAAATAGTCCCTAAGAGTGGCTGATGATGTAAGTTGACTTGTGAATCAAGAATAGGATTTATTATACCCTATTTAGAGGACAGATTGGACGAGAGATTTACAAATGCTGATTTTGGAAGCACGATCGAAATGGTTGGTTGTGACACGTGGTACATATTTTTTGGATTTTGAAGGGTATGAAACACAGGTGATAAAAGGGGTAAAAGTGTAAAAATATTCAAATTCTGACAAAAAAATTGGCTGTGTTCATGACCGCTTAGAATTGTTGTTCAACTAAACTAGAAAGTGAGAATTGCAGTCCCAATATGGAAACAAAATTCTTATTCTGTTCTGTAGAAGGATTGCTAATTATAGTGGAATTCCATTAATGCAGTCTCATTCTCTTATACTTGATATATCATCTGACTAGCTTTCCTCACAATACCAGTTCTGTCTTCCCTTAGTTCTGTCTCTGCTTTGAATCAGTGTTCAAAGAAATCCAGTTGACATGGCTTCCCAATCTTAAGTTTTCTTCCCTCAGAGTTGAAGGTTGCTGCATTAAAACTTTGGTACAATAGCTTCATTAGTACTATCAATATCCCTCCTCCACAACTTCGATGATCCTTGTAATGAGATTATATTGACAACCCTGAAACGTGGTGACAAGTTTTTTGAATACTTCTCACTGATGAACGCAGAATCCCAAGATATCTGCAATTACTTTGATGAAGACGGTAAAGTTGGTGGGACTAATTAATATACATAAATTCTTAGAGGCTTCTTGTAATGGTCTACTTCTTGTTCGAGCCTTAAATTCTTCTCATCAAGGGAGACTATCTGTCTACGACCCTCTCACTCGGACAATTCTTAGATATACCTTTTCCTCCAAAACTGGATTATCCTGATTTTCCAGATGTCGTGGATATTAACTTTCCTCCTCCTACATTATATAGTATTTATCTATGGAGTTTGGTGCATGATGCATCTACTGGAAAATATTTATCTATGGAGTTTGGTGCATGATGCATCTACTGGAAAATATACAGTTGTGGCTACATTGGATCACGCATGCTTTGTACTCCCATTGGGACCTCCTTCTCTAAGACATCACTGGAAGGAATTGTCAATTCCCTTTAGTTGAACTCCAGAAATAGCACCCAGTGTCGTGGTGAGTAACAAATTGCATTGGCTTATTGAAATGGAAGGAGAAGGAGATGGTTCGCTATATATTCTGGCAATGAGCCTGGATAAAGAGGAATTTACACGTAAAAATCTTCCGGCAGGGTCAGGTAGAGAAAAAGCCTTTTTATTACAGATGAACAGATGTTTGCTTGTTGCTGATGTTATATCCAAAGATCGATTGGATATATGGGTTATAAACGACAGCGTCAATAGCTCGTGGGCTAAGACGTGCACCATTAGTCTTCAATCAATTATCGATCAAAATCCTAGACTGATTTCTTTTAATTTTCAATATCCTTTCGCTCTCTTCACAGTTGGAGGTGCGATGTAAATTTTTATGACTACCAACCGGAAAAGTAACATGGAATTTAACCATATAATGACTTAATGTGGCCAGCATAGAAGGAAACTTTGGATTTCACCAAATCTAGTTCTATGATTGTGTTACCCTGTAGTGACCACCTTTGATGTTCAATGATTGGAAATATTATCCTTTTTGAACTTATGGCCAAGCAATGTAACCACAATTCAAAGAAAAACATGATAGATTGCTATTGGATGTGATATACAAATCTATGATATATAGAGATATTTGAATAGACTCCATGAGGTTGCGGGATTTATTACCATCCAATTAACACATTGTGTGAGATTAATGATCAACCTCATAGGGTCATTCATGAGTTAATCTTTCTACATTGCAAACACAGCAGAGGTGGTGAAGACTTGGAATGGAATTAGGAGTATATAGCACTTGATCTATTAAGACTTGCTCAATTATCTTAAATGGGAACAACGAGTATTCAAGCAAGAGGCTTTGTATGCTTTGGTTCAAAACAGAGGCCTCCTGTCCTAGTCTGAATATATCATTACTATCGCAGATGTTTTGACTTGATTATGGGATAAAAACTGTGACATTCAAAGGACCAAAGAAGCATAACTTTCACTGTGTGACTAAGTATGAGGGCAATGGGTTACAAACAAAATAAGTATGGGGAAATTGGTTGTGAACTAAATTAAAGGCGTGTTTGGTTGGATGGAATGCTATTTCATTGGAATTCATGAGGGTATCCATACATTTATGGCTAAAATGAAGTAGCACTCATTATCCACCGTTAAATTTTATGATCAATTGTAAAAATGAAAGTCTAATGAACATGACAATTACACTCTTTGGTTTCTCAAGACATGTGATTATCATGTTCACGAGACTTCCATTCTCACCATTGATTGCAAAATCTAATGGTGGATTAGTGAGTGAACATCAAATTAGTTTAAATGTAAGTGGTTCCCTCGTAAATTTCCATGAAATAAGATTTTATGCAATGAAACACACCCTAAGTGTTCTACCCATGTACATTATGTATTCATAAAATTATTGTGACTAATTATTTGGTTCTTTTGAAATGATATGCAAATATAAAACGAAGTGCTAGCCTATTCCTATAATATGAAAAGAATTATCAAAAATGCAAATGGCACATTTTTTTTTATTATTTTGTGATAAATTGGAGGAAATTGTTTATTTGTCAAGAATTGAAATAAGGAGAGGGGTTTAATGAGAAAAGAGAAGCAAAGTCGAGATTTGAAATTCAAGTGCAAAATATGTCTTACATTTGACCTTGGACATGAACTGCTGATACAGTCACTAGTATTGAGATATTAGCGGCGTTACAATAATTTGCTTGGAAGAAATTGGGAAGAGCATTTATAACGCTAGAATGGTTGGTTCATCATAAACTGATACTCCAAACTTCTCATTTTCAATTTTGGTGAGCCAATAGCTTGTAGCATTAGCCTCTCTTTTGAAGGTTGTTCGTGATATTTTCTTCGAATTCACCAAATTGAAACATTATTAGATAAAAGGAAATACAATAAAATAAATTGATGTGGATAAATTTTTTAATTAAAATTATTTTTGTGTAATATAACTACAAGAAATCAAACCCTGATCTCTCAAAATTTATTTATTTTAAACTTAAATAAATTACAGTCACAATTCCAAAATATATAACTTAATCCATCTTATGGGGCCCTTCGTTAACATGCGCTTATAATGAGCCACACATTCGAGCTCATCAGTCCAATCATTCGACGCTCTTATTCCTCCTGCCAAGCTTAGTGACCAAATAAAAGACGCTCAGGTGTGTATCTCTCTCTATTTTTTTTTTTTTTTAATTCAAGTATCAAGTGCCAAGCTTAGTGACCAAATGTGTTCCTTCCAAGTATCAAGTGCTTAGTTTAATCCACTAGAAGCAAACTGATCTTTGTACTAATTAGCCAGAGTCCAATGTGAATCACTAGGACCCAAATTGGCACCTACATCGATTGTATGTGAAAATTGAAGCTGTAACCTTATTGAACCATTCAAACCTTCAAGGTGAATAGTTGAAACATATTTGATTATCTGATACTCCAATCATATAACTCAAAGACAGAGAAAAGCATCCTAAATGATCCCAGCATTCTTTATTTCGATTTTCGATGTTGGGCAACATGTAGATTGCAGATTGCATGTTTCCATGTATTGCACCAGTTGACACAGACAAATGTCCCCTAGTTTGGAAGATTGGATTTTGCATGTTTCAGAATTGTTGATCTCTCTTAACTTTACACTACCATCACATTTTTTGTGTCACGCCCGTTTTGCAGATTTTCAAGTGAAACAATTAGTGAGGATAGTGATGAAGTTAACTCAGAATCTGAGTTTGGTCCACAGACATCAACCAGTGATTTGGATTTAGGGGCTATGTCAGACGGAAAGATGAATACGAGGCGCCACACCAAAGATACCAGCTTTTGTTCCCGAAAATCCAATAGAACTAGGAAAGAAAACAGAAGGTGCAAAGACTGAGTTTGGTTAGTTTGTCTAGACTTGTATTGGTGAATCCTATATTTTGTGAGAGTTTGTATCGGCTTTTTAGTTAACCCTATAGGATCAGTCATGTAGCCTTCGAGCATCAATTTTTAAATGAATAAAATGAGTCCACATCCCAATTTGATTAAAAAATAAAAGTGAAACAATTACACTTGTCAAAAAATAGGCTATGCTCTCAGGGGCCACAAGAGCCTGCATGTCGCAGTCCACCAAAATTTCAACTGCACGAGAGCCTGCATGTAGCAGTCTGCAAGAGATGCTTCCCTGGCAGCAGAAGCAGGTGCTAACCTTATTGAGATGATTTTTTGGCCACACTCAAAACGTTCCATCTCAACCTTGGTTGCAAAAGAAATTTCGAAAGTTGCAAGAGAATGCGGAGCAGAGCCTGGAGGGGTATTTGTGGGATGATGTTGTTAACACAATATCAAGGGTTTCTGATGCAGCAAATCTTGAGCTGGTGCAGGTAAGTCTTAACTTCGGTGATCATGCAGTGCAGTGAAGATCTTGAGATTGTAACTATTTAAGTTGTGCAGCTTCGTGGAAATCATTCCAGGATTGCTTTTCCAGTTTTGCTGCAAGAATGGCGAGTCATATATGTTCTTCATGCCAATGAAGAAAGCGAACTTCTGAGCAGATTTCCCACGGACTAATGTTCTATTGTTGATAGGATCCTTGTGGATAGTGCAACAGGTGGCAGGTACATAATTCTTTCACGTTTTAGTGTCATTTTCGAACTCTTTCTACGCTTCTATACTAGGACAACTTTTTGGGATGAAATTAGCTGTTGAGAGGCACAAGTCCTCAGAGACTAGTTTGTCCAAGTGTCCAACCTCTTGAATCAAAGGAGAAGAAATGTGCCGCCACTTGGAGAAATGACGCATGGGCATACTTGTTCCTGATGCAGCGAATCTTGAGCTATGACAGGAACCTTGTTCTCCGTCTAGGCCTGTGGAGTCCACAAAGTTTCAATCATAGCTCTGCTCCTTAGCTCCTTTGGCTATATTATGAGCTACATACTGAAACACCTAATTACACACCAAAGTCCCTAATTGGGTTATAAACTGAAAATATTGGATACTATAGGAAAAGGATTCCATGACGCAAAATCCTTATTCACTTCACCCGAAACCTTCTTTGTGAAGGCTTGAGAGCTGTTTCAAACTATTTCTCTTCTTGCATAAAACCACTTGAACCTTAATATGTTGTATGCTTGCAGTGTCAGAAGCAAACATGGGTGGCTCTTAGAAGGAGGGATCAAACCTGAAAATGTTGATGTGAGCAGTGGCATCTGTGATGCTGGTGGCATAAACAAAGATCAGTCTAAGATTTCTTCATTCATGATTGCAGTGAATTCTACAAACTATTGACCATTCCAACGGCAGATTACTGTAAATTGTTGCAATCATAAAGTACTGCAGTTGCATTAGGAGGTGTGAAATCCAATTCAGACATAACCTTGTCTACTTAAGGTGGGTGTCTGACTTAAGTTATTGATGCAGTCGTTTTTGTTCATTGCTAACCTGCACAAAGAATGCACGTGAGCCACGGACCACTGTTGTAGTGGCCGATAATACTCCGATGCAAAAGTCAGAGAAGGATTTGAGGAATGTGTAATGCTGTAAACAGAGAATTTATAGCGTACCTTAGCTTACCAACCTCGAGTCTTATTTTTAGTGCTGGAGT
Source organism: Berberis thunbergii (assembly GCA_003290165.1). Classification (NCBI taxonomy): domain Eukaryota; kingdom Viridiplantae; phylum Streptophyta; class Magnoliopsida; order Ranunculales; family Berberidaceae; genus Berberis; species Berberis thunbergii. The sequence goes on along the minus strand of QNQO01008044.1, from coordinate 216,330 downwards.
CCTGGTTCGATCAGGTCATCGATGGCGTAGTCTAGGGAAAGAGATATTCGTGGATATTCTTCTCTAATTAGGAGTTTGTGACGTGGAGGGGAGTTTTCCTGTTAGCGTTGTGCTCCTAGGTACGCGGGGTAGTCTGTAGATGGAAGTTTCCATGTGTGACATGTACTCTGGCATTTGTTTCCTAGTTGGAAGCGAAGAGCTGCTGTAATTGCTCGTCCAAAGCCGATCCTCGAGATACTTGCCTTAGCAGGGCTTACGAGTATTGAGGATAGTTGTGAGACACGTGAGCTTAGCAAGTTGTAAGAATTCGGGTCCATTTGGCGGACGACATTGGGCTGGCTTAGAACCGCTTGGGCCGAATCAGTGTTGGGTTGTCACTAGGGCCTATTGTTCATCGAGATCATCATGACACGTGTATAACGCAGAGGATGGACCATTTTGGTGTATCATTAGCTACTCCCCTGAGTCAGTGGGCCATCGCATCGGTTTGCTAAGTCATTTTTTGAAAAGATACGTCGCTCATGATGATTGAGTCTGAATTGTTGCTTGAGCCGCGCGCTTCATAATTGAATGTTCATAGGTTAAGTGGAGAAGAGACGGGAATCCAATCCCTATTTAGGTCCTCCTTTATGCGGAGACTGACTCTTCTAGACTCTTGAAGAACTGTGTAGGCACTAGAGTTTCCTCTTTTTTTTACTCTAAGAGATTTTGCTCTGTTTATCTTCTGATTGAAAAGATTGTTAATTTTTTTTATGGTTCACCAAAACCATCTCGATGACGCAACTTTGGTCAAGGGCTTTGAGTTTTTTGAAGACAAGTCGCTTTCTGGGTTGGGCCTCGTTGAAATTCGGGGTCCCTGAAGACCTGCCACTTATGCTCTGAAGGATGATCACGTGCCAATGTTTCTATCGGCGGGGTTTATTTGTTTGCACTGCGGGAAGTTCCAAACTGGAGTCCGCTTCCCTATTCTTGACGTGATTTGGGACTTCTTGAATTTTATTGGAATTCCTCCACCCAACTGGTGCCTAATGGGTATAGGATTATTCTAATTATTTTGATCATAGCGAAGGAGGCTGGCGTCCGCGGTTGATCCCATTGCTGACTTCTCCTCGGCTGAATGAACACTCTCTATTTGTAAGATGACATCGTCGGCTTGCTTTGGAAACTTGCCAGATGACTTCAAGTTCTAGCAGAAATACTGCTTCTTGGCTTCTACGGATTCAAAGTACTTCCAGTTCAAGGGTCGCCCGCTCGAATGAGAGTTCAAGACACTTCGTAAGTGTAGCTTTATCTTTCGATTTCATTGCGCTGATTGTATGCTAATCGTCGCTCGTGTTTTTTCGCAAGGAGGTCCTCCACTACTCCTCTTACCCTAGAAGAGCGAAACATTATAAATAAATTTTGCGACTTGCCGAAGAAGAGTGTGGAAGAGGTCATATGCACTACCAGCTTTAGTCGTAGTGGGCTATGGGACAACTACCATGAGGCCCCCACTTTTTACCGAACGTCACGAGTTTAGCCCGAAGGTGAGGCCCCTTCTAGAAAAAGGAAAATCGCCGAAGTTAAGGCTCCAGTTTTGTTGACACGGAGGGGCTTTCTGAGATGCTCGCCACCTTTGTAGGTTCGAAGAAGTTTCGTGTTAAGATTGAATTGTCTTCCAAATGACCCGCTCCAATAAGGGAGGAGTGTGAGCCTAATCAACCTGCTAGGTCGGAGGCCGAAGTGTCCGCTGGGAGAGGGACCACCTGCAATTAGCAGGGATTGAAAATGCATTGATTTTTAGTACCGTGCAGGATGAAACTTTGAGCAAGAAGCTGATGCTGGCTGCTGTGGCGGCTTCTACTGGTGTTGATCCATTCAGGATCGTTCTGCTAGAGGGTTCTGATGAGGATTCGCCTAAGGTCTCAGAGTTCAATAGTTCCATTGGTGGGTCGTTTGATAGTAGCCATGGTGACACAGGCCAAGTTTCTCATAGTGGTTGGCTGATAATTCCCTATCTCGCTCTAGGCCACATCTTAGGGTGATGGAGGGTCCGTCGTTGGACAACTCGATTCCTTCTCTTCCTTTGGATTCCGCTGAGTCTTCTCACATTAAAGAGTTGGCCGTTGGCGACAAAGGAAAGGATGCAGAGAAGGGCTTGGCAGCAGTGACAATTACGAAGGGTGGTGTTGGCATAATTCCTCATCCGGGTGAGCACCATCCAGATGCGCGGATAAGTCTGTTTGCCTCGGATCTAGTGAAGATGAGCAATCAGACCTGGCACCAGAAGGTTGATGTGGATTATGCTTTGAGGAAGCACATAAGCAGGTGTCATAGCTGGCTGATGGATCACACTCCAAAATCCGATGAGGATACGCTAGAAGAGCGTATGGATAAGGGTTTAAAGTACCTTCTGCTAAGAACGTCTCACTTGAGCCAGGTGGCCGTCATTGGGACAAATGTTGAGGCAGCTCGTGAGAGGGTGTACACCATGGAACGTGTTTTCTCGAACATGCAAAAGTTGTACTCTGATGCGCTTTTTGAAATTGAGCTGTTGAGGAAGCAGATTGAGGAGAGGAGGCTGGAACAGTCAGCCTTTGTTGTTGAGACTCAAAGGGTTTGTCTAGAAACCCTTGAGTCTGATTTAGTAGAGACAGTGTCCACGAGGGACAAATTCAATTAGAAGTTGGATCTAATTCGCGTGATCTGGAGGTTGCGCAGGAAGTTGCGGCAAAATTGTGTTCCGAGCTGTGGCCTTCTATTGAGGAGAATACCTTGAAGGAGGCTGATTGGGTTGCTCATAGATAACAGTTGGAGTCCGATGTGAAATTCAATGCTTAGGTGGCTAGGAAGGACGATGATCAACTTCAATTGGAGCAACATGAGCTTAGTGCTGTAAAGAACAATCTAATTATGAGGTAGTCTCATGTCGACACGCTAACTGGCAAACTGGGGTTATTGGAGCATGAACTTACTGAAGCGAATGCATGCAAGGAAGAGCTTCTCTAGGATCAAGGCAAGTGTGAATTCTACTTGGTTGTACACGGTAGATTGGAGCTGCTGGCACTGATGAAGGAGGAACATCCAGAATGGAACCTCGATCACTCTATGAAGATGTCATATGTAGACTTATCAGTGGTTTTGCGTCATCAGATGAAAAGGGTGATCCGGATCATGACGCTCAGACTGCGGCGTGTACGGATGCAACTTCTACTCCCTCATCTGTTAAGTTTAGCTCTTCAGTTTCTGTACCCTCTACTGATGAGGAATAGATTTCGTACACTTGTACCTTTTTTTGCTTCAAATGTTAATGCAAACAAATCTATCTTGAGTATGTTTTGTACCCTTATTATGCTCGATTTCCTTGTGGTGCACTTTCTGTTTTGCCTTGTCGTTTTACTTTGGCATAAGCTGGTTGGGTTGATAGGAAGTCGAGTGGTATGTCTACTGTTGAGAGTTTGACCATTTGTGTTGCGAGTGATTCTGACATGGTCTGCTGTGAGGTTTCAGAGTCATTGTTGCTTAGTTACATCCAATAGTGCGTGTTCCGCGGATGGTTTAGAAGAGGGCTATGCTACCTAGGTTGTAGCCCATTCTTAAGGTAAGCCACTGGGGGCCTTTTTTGCCTACATAACTGTCGGTTGCAGTTGTAGGCATGAGTGAACTGTGATAGTTGAGCACACGCGTTGTATTTGAGCTAGAACGCTTGTTCCGAGTCAGGTTTCATAAACTCGGGCTAGCATTCCATGTAGCACTCACTCGTGTGTTGGCGAGACGATTTATGGGTCGGCATGAGCGGCCTTAGCTGATAATAGAATGTCAGTCCCCGTGAGTGTTAAAATGTTGCCTGAGTTGTGATTTATTTCTGCAACTGTTGTTTCGGAAGGGAGTGGTGGTTGCATGGCAAGCTGTCTAGGACTCCCATCTATGTCTGAGCAGAGTGGACTACAGGTTCTGGGAGTGAGGATTCAGCGATCATGGTCTGTTGAAGAGCGATGATCCTGTGACGAGCCATCAACATCAGTTCGAGACTGACTAGGCTCCCATCTTTCAATCCATCTACACCCGCCTGTAGTGGACTACGAGTTTGAGACGAGGGGATTTGGAGACCATGGTCTGTAGAAGAGTAGTGGTCCCTTGGCATGCCATCAGAATTGGTTCGGGACTAACTAGGCTCCTACATTCCAAATCATCTACACCTGTGTGCATCGAGCGACAAATTTGGGGGTTTTCTGTGACCATGGTCTGTAAAAAAGCAGTGGTCCAGTGGCAAGCCATCGGAGCCAGTACGAGTCTGACTATGCTCCCACCTTCCAAACCATCTACACCCATGCAATGGTGGCTACAAGTCTGAGGTTATTAATTCAGCGATCATAGTCTGTAGAAGAGCAATGGTCCTATGGCGAACCTTCTACATCAGTCGGAACTGATTAGGTTCCCACCTTCCAAACCATCTATACCCACGCAGTGAGGGCTACAGGTCTGGGCTTTCATCAGAAGTTGTCGTTGCCAATCGTCACCAGCTAGGCTTACCTGATCTGGTTCGACGACCGTTGTTCGCGAAGGGGGCAACAATCCCTGGTGAGTCGTCATCATCAGGCGTGATAATGCTGATTAGACTCCTAGTTCCTAAACCATCAACATCCTCACTGGGCGGACTAGGTGTCGGGATGAATCGAAAGCCATCGTCGTCAACCAAGGCTGACTAAGATTGCACGACTAGGTGTGGGTTCTGCCAGTTGCAGGCATGCGAGCCTACATCCGCGAGCGGAGTGCATTGTGCGGACGAGTTTTTAATAAACAGGAGTACCTTGAATCAGCTGGTGATATACAGGTGTCATCCGTGTGTCAAGAATGACTAGGTTTCTAATGCTCGTGTCAGGCACGTGGTAGAATACTTCTTGAATAGTGGGTCGAGCCCATGGGCTTGTAGAGTGTGAGCTATGGTTTATTATATGCAATACGCTACATGTACAACGTACATCGCATGGTAACACATGTATAACATAGATAGCGAGATGGTTGAGTATTGGTTATTCCCCCCCTCAATTAATGGGGTTGTGTGCAGCCTCGTTGATTGGATGAACATGGTCCTATGCAGTTTCCTTGGAACAATTGTCTCCTCATTTTCCATGCGGTATTCAATGCTGATAGTTAACGCAGAAGCATGATATTCACGTAATTATTACATAATATATCCCTCAATTTATATATGTTAGTGTTTCAATTAGTATATTTTATTATAATTATTTCATTTTCATATTTTGTAGGAATTTGAGGGTGAACGATGAAATCGCATTAAGGCGACAATTTGAGGAACGATAAATTGGTTGATTCTAATGTTGGTGACACAGAGTAGAGGGTCACATGTCTAAACCTAACCCAAACAAACCTAGGTCCACATAATTTAACCTAAGCCCAAACTCAAAAAGCTAACCTAGAAACCCAAGCCCAACTTAACAAGGAAATGGGAGAAAATAGGTTTTCTCTCTTCTATTTTCCTCATCCTCTCCCCCTTTTGGAGAAAAGCTCTATCCTCTTCCACGTTTCTTTCCCCTACTCCTCTCCTCTCCTCCTGGGCAGAGACATAGAGACCTTCGTCTCTCGCCACTAACCAACCACCATAACAACGCCGACCACCGTCGAGCACATCCTCACCCTGTTCTTTTTTCCACCACTTCTCGAACCTTTCCTGTTTCCCTATCTCTTTCTCACTGTTTCCCTCTCTCATGACCACCGTCACAAGCAACGCAAACAACCCATGAATGGCCACCTCCCAATAGAGCTTCCCCGCACCACCTCGCAACAGAAAGCACTGCCCTTGTTTCTCTCATCGATTCTCGTCTTTTTCTCTTACTCGTGTCTCTCTCACCATCTATTTTTCTCTTGTAGGGGAGCTTCACTGGAGAAGAAGAACTGGAATGAAGCAGCAACGGCGGCGGACCAGGTCTCGGCTCGCTGGAAACGAAGACAAGAGGAAAAGAGGTGGGAACCAACTATTTTTCAAAATAGTTGGCTATTCGCACCCCAGTTCATTACTTTGAGCTACCACTAAGCCTTTGAACAATTTCTCGGGATGAACGTTCGTGCTGAGAAAGATTCCACCTACACCAGTGTTGTGATGTCATCCACCATGGTCTTCTAGACCCTGCGCTGAGGCGAAGATGAAACCACAAGATTTCCTAGAGTTTGTCGTATCTAAAATTATTATTTCTATATGCTTGAATGTTAAATACAGTTGATTTCTAAATTTAAATAATTTTCTTTCACCAATTATATCCGGAATAATTATCTAGACTAATCGGTAGTTAAAAGTTCCCTTTGTTGATATTTGAAGCCTGGTTTAATCAATTAATTTGAATCTGTGATTGTGTGTGCCGTAAGAAGACATGCAATACTAAGGGTTTAGGATTAGTTAAAATAAAGATGTGATTTTGTGTGCCGTAGAAAGACATGCAATGCTAGGGATTTATGCCTTTGTTGAAATCAATTGCGAACTTAGATTAATCTATAGGTTAGTCGTGTTGATTCTTGAAAACATTAATTTAGATTACACGAAACTCGAAGAACCTGTGGTGGATTCGATGTCTCGATCTACTCTCTTATCAACTTACCAGTTTTATTTTAGTTGTCCATTTAGTTCTTTTAATATAGTAATTTTCATCTGCTGCAACCCCCAACTCTAAATTAGTTTAAATAAGTCTTAGAATTCGACTATCTCGACAATCCTCGTGTGATCAACCCGTATTTGCCACTGTTTACTAGTTAAACAGCCGTGCACTTGTGGTATTACAAGTAGAGTTTATTAACTTATTAATTTAGGTTAGTAAAAACTCCATCAAGTTTTTGGTGCCGTTGCCGAGAATTGTAACGGTACAATTGAAATCTAAGGTTTTTTTTGCTAGTTTATAAATTAGGTTTAAAATTTTTTTAGGAACAATGTTACGAGTCACTTTCTTATTTGTTTTATTTGCTTCACTTTGAATTTTTTTTGCATTTATTTTGTAGGCAATTACACATATAGGAGCTTAAGTGGGAACGAAGTGAATAATTGCGATTCGCGAGGAACCTCTCAAAAGTCGACTTCTACCCGACGTCGCAAGTAACCCAAAAAAGGTTCCGCATATGCATGCAGTTTCTGTGTGATCACTTGTGTTTAGCTTGTGCTAGGTAGTATTGCATATAAATTTGAATAGTGGCAGGATTGAGTTGAAACTTTCGTGCCCTTTCACGCGAATAGGTTAATCGCCATCTATTTTAGGGTTAGGAACCTAGGCCATCACTATTTGAAATTTGTAGCAAGATAATTATCTAGGACATGTGTGACGCTCATGGGGACACTCTTTGGACGTTTGATAGCTTAAAGTGGTCGAGTGAATGAACATATCCTATCTAGGAACGATTCTTGAACTTGCATTTCACTTTGAGCTTGAGAGTGGAAAAAGAGGTAGGAACAACTCTGTATTGGCGGATTGATAGGAAATTACCGTGCCTCTCCCACGGTTAGGTAAATTGAATTGAATTTCAGCCCTACATTAGTAACAAAGCTTTAGGGTCGTCTGTCATTCATTTTATTTGCGCATCATTTAGCTGTCATTTAGGGTTCCATTTTTTTTTTTTTTGAGTCAGGTCATCTTCATATAGTGGTTAGGCGTGCGTATATTAAAAAAAACTTGAGACCAAGGAAATGGTTGAGGAGAAAGAGTTTAAGGATTACTTCTCCCCTTCTACCTCGAGGTTCGAAACAGTTGTTATGACAATGACTCAGAAGTTAGATGAAATTATGAATTTGATTCGACCCCTACCTCCCACTAATGTTTTATTTGAGGGCTGTGTTGTCCTAGTCATTCTACAACTGATTGTGATTTGCAATATGATTATCCTGAATATTTCGCTGAGCAAATCCATTCTTTTAATGCTAATTGGCGACCTGGTTGTAATTCAAAGTCCAACTATTAAAGCCTTGGTTTTGCCAATAATCAAAATCTCTTCTGGGCTCATAACTCACACCAAGGGGGACATAGTTTCTCTCAAGCTCCTCAATACCCTAATCATGTTATGCCTCAATTTAACCAAGTTCCTCCATCCAACACATCAAGTTTAGAGGAACGATTAACCGTTTTATGCAGCGCACATAATGACTGCTTGAACATGATTTTCAGGCTATGTTAGAGTCAAAAGCCATGATTCAACACCAATCTTAAGCCATCAATAGACTTGAGATAGTTGTGGATCATATTATTGAGGCATTATCTGAAAGTTAGTTAGGAAGAGTTCCTAGTCACTCTGTTCAAAATTTTGAGGGTCAATTCATAACCAGTAGCACATTGGAACCCGAGTAAGATGGTGTTTTTGAGGATAATGTGATTGAAACTACTTTGCTTCCTGACCCATTCCCTTTTCATGATGACCCACTTGACATATGACTTCCTAGTGACTCTTGCATGAAGTCTAATTCTCAATGTTCTTTGGAGTCAAACATCGACTATTTTCACGATACGAATGACCTCATAATTCAAGAAATAGTCAAGTCGTTATCGGAGGACGCATCTAATGAGAGACTACATGCCATAGGTAGTGCTAATTCTAGGTTTGGGGGTGTTGTTGCGTTGTCTAACTCATTATCTTGGTGTAGTTCATTTTGTTATGATGAGCCTGTACCACCCGATATATCTATAAACACACCTCTTTCCATCCCTTTCATATTGACTGATGCTACCTATGTGGATTCATTGTTTGTAAGAGATGATTTCAGTTTTGACCACCCTATTGTGATACATATTCAATATTCTGATTTGCAATCTGACTTAGGATGTCCCTTTTTAGGAGTAGGTAGGAGTCATTTGCTAGTTACCATTGTTTGTGACCCCTTTTTGCTCAAGGTTCCCATGGATTTTCTAAGAATGCGAGTTCATTTGCATTTTCTCTATGATTTTGCATGGCGACTTCGTAGCTTTTGGGATGTGTTAGTATACGTTGTGTCGCATGTGGTTGCTACGATTTGTTGGACGAATCCTCAACTTTTTAGGTTGTTGGTATATGATTCCATGCTCCTTTTTGAGGAGGGTGTTTGCTATGTTATTCCTCTTCACTTTATGGTACATCATTTGTGAGGAAGAATATATGTCGGGTTGACGACGTTAAACCAAGCGCTCCTAGGAGGAAACCTAGCTTCAGTGGTGTCATTATGGTCAGTCTGGATTGATTTTGAGTTCTTTCTAGTTGCATTTCACTCATACTTGTTAGCTTCGAAACAAATTTGATTTACTAATGTTTGTAATGTCCACAATTCTTATGTTTCGAAATTGGTAAAAACTTTCCCATGGTAATATCACTCTAACTCTCATCTTTTCTGTTTCCTACATTTGTCATGATCATCATTTTATACATTGAGGACAATGTTTGGTTTAAGTTTGAAGGTGAGGTTTATGAGTTTTTCTGCATTCTTCAAAATTTTTGAACTGAAATGTATTTCACAATTGACTATTGTATTCTACTCAATCTCCATTGAATACATAGTTAATTATGATTGTGTGAAAATTTTTCGATTTGAAAATGTATTCAAAATCTAAGTTCATTTCCAATGAAGAGGATGTGCTTTCAAGTATGCCTTTAAATTTGAGAAATATATGTTTTCACTTGTCACTTTTATATATCAATAGGAAAACATATGGTTTGATATTATCTTTAAGTTAAATATATTTCATGATATTTTTCGTCTCGACCACTCTTGCACTATGAGCTAAGTTAGCATAATTTGAAGTTAATCAGTAAGATATTAACTAGAAAACCTTAGAATAATAGTGGAGATTTAACCCTTGTGAGTTTCGAGACATTCTTTTTTTCTTGAGGGTTATTAAATAAACTCTGACTTTTCTTGAGTCCGCATTATTTCGTTGATGATCTCACTAGTCTTGTTTATTTTATTGATTGCTTTGAGAATGACGTTTCAATTGAATTATTACACTAGAATTTCTTGGTTTATTTAGTTGAGATGTCATAATACCGATTAAAGCTTAAGAAGTGATATAAACATTTTTTTTTCTTTGAACCGTTCTTTAGCCTACCTAATAATAAATATCCGTTTGCAGCCCTTTGAGCCTTTAAATAGACTTTTTCTTTGCTAACCCCATCTCCATTACCTAATTCAGTTAGGGAGTAATATCTCATATTATTTTTATCCTTACCCAATGTCTCTGAGAATGTGTATGGTTGATATATTTTTGAAAGGGGAAAATAAAAAGAGTTGAAACTAAATATTCCATGAATCCTCGGACTAAAAAAATGTTTCATTGTGCAAAAGGGAAAAACATGTCGTTGATCTTATATATATAAGAAAAAAAAATTCGAAGGAAGAAAAATTAATGGTGTACAACATTGGTTTATTCTTCAAAGGCCCACATGTTTATAAAAGGGTGTATCCATTCTCAGAGAATTTTCTCGTATCATTTTCCATTCTTGTTAGCCAAAATCTAAGCCTCATTACAACCTAATAAAGACCTAATTGATCTTAAGTAAAAGTATGGTTCATAGACGGAGATTAAATAGACAAGAACTATGGAGTTTGATTCAACATTCTCAAAGTAATTGGTATTCCTGTCCATGAGATCATATTCATTTCATTCTTTTAAAAGTTTGTTTTTCATGATTATTATATGTGAGATGTTTGTGTTTCCATAATTTATTCTTTTTCTCACATATAAATTGAGTGATAACTAACCAATCTATGAGTGATTCATTTCTGAGTGACAAAAGAGATTTGTAGTCGAAGTGTACTATTCAAAGGTTATCTAGTCGTATCTTTACTGAGAAAAATAAAGTTATGTTGATAAGGCCATGCACACACACTTCGAGTTGAGAAGAATTGATGAAATTCATTTAACCTTTGGGTACTATTAAAACATTGTTAGACTCTTTGATATATTATTCTGACACTGTTAGTTGTTTTCTGAAAATTTTGGCAATTAGATTGTTACTCTGAGGATAATAGATAGAGTAAACAAGTTACCATGTTTTGGAAATTTATTGAGTCATAATGTTTGTGGGTAACATTTCTGGAAACCCTCACGAGACTATAACTTGTCCACTAGAGATAATCTAGGGGTTTAAAGCCTTGTTGCACGTTTAAGGTAAGTGCAACCGATGATTCTTGTGAAAGTGAGTTATAATTTTATTTTTATTGTTTTGCTCGAGGACTAGCAAAATATAGGTTTGGGGGTATTTGATATTCACGTAATTACTACGTAATATATCCCTTAATTTATATATGTGAGTGTTTCAATTAGTATATTTTATTCTAATTATTTCATTTTCATATTTTTGTAGGAATTTGATCGTGAACGATGAAATCGCATTAAGGCGACAATTTGAGGAACGATAAATTGGTTGATTCTAATGGTGGTGGCACAAAGTAGCGGGTCGCATGTCTAAACCTAACCCAAACAAACCTAGGTCCACATAATTTAACCTAAGCCCAATCCCAAAAAGCTAATCTAGAAACCCAAGCCCAACTTAACAAGGAAATGGGAGAAAATAGGTTTTATCTCTCTTCTTTTCCTCATCCTCTCCCCCTTTTGGAGAAAAGCTCTATCCTCTTCCACGTTTCTTTCCCCTACGCCTCTCCTCTCCTCTTGGGCAGAGACATAGAGACATTCGTCTCTCGCCACTAACCAACCACCATAATAATGCTGACCACCAGTGAGCAGATCCTCACCCTGTGTCACACACATCGCCCCTGTTTTTATCTCCACCACTTCTCGAATCCTTCCTGTTTCCCTCTCTTTTTCTCACTGTTTCCCTCTTTCATAACCACCGTCACAAGTAGTGCAAATAGCCCACGCACGACCACCTCGCAACAGAGCTTCACCGCGCCACCTCGCATCATGAAGCACCGCCCTTGTTTCTCTCGGCCGTTCTCAACCTCCTTCTCATCTTTTTCTCTCGCTCGTGTATCTCTCACCATCTCTTTCTCTCTTGCAGGGGAGCTTCACCGGAGAAGAAGAATTGGAACGAAACAGCAACAATGGAGCAGGTCGTGGCTCGTTGGAAATGAAGACCAGAAGAAAAAAGGAGGGAACCAACTGATTTTCAAAATAGTTGGCTATTTGCACCCCAGTCAATTACTCTGAGCCACCATAGAGCCTTTGAGCAGTTTCTTGGGATGCATGTTCGTGCTGAGATGGATTCTACCTACACCAATGTTGTGACATCATCAACCATGGTCTTTTAGACCCTGCGCCAAGGCGAAGATGAAACCACATGGTTTCTTAGAGTTTGTCGTATCTAAATTTATTGTTTTCTATATGCTTGAATGTTAAACACAGTTGATTTTTGAATTTCAATAATTTGCTTTCACCGATTATATCCAAAATAATTATCTAGACTAATCGGTAGTTAGAACTTCCCTTTGTTGATATTCAAAGTCTGCTTTAATCAATTAATTTGAATATGTGATTGTGTGTGTCGTAAGAAGACATGCAATGCCAGGGGTTTAGAATTAGTTAAAATAAACCTGTGATTGTGTGTGCTGTAGAAAGACATGTAATGCTAGGGGTTTCTGCCTTTGCTGAAATCAATTGCGAACTTAGATTAATCTATAGGTTAGTAGTGTTGATTCTTGAAAACATTACTACCTATGGTGGATTCGATGTCTTGGTATACTCTCTTATCACCTTACCAGTTTAATTTTAGTTGTCCATTTAGTTCTTTTAATTTAGTAATTTTCATCTGCTGCAACCTGATATTCACATAATTATTACATAATATATCCCTTAATTTATATATGTTAGTGTTTCGATTATTATAATTTATAATAATTATTTCGTTTTCTTGTCTTGGCAGGAATTTGAGCGTTAACGATGAAATGGTATTAAGGCGACAGACAATTGGTCGATTCTAGTGGTGGTACAAAGCAGAGAGTCACATATCTAAACCTAACCCTAGTAAACCTAGATCCACCTAATTTAACCTAAGCCCAAATCCAAAAATGCTAACCTAAAAACCCAAGCCCAAGATAATAGAACCCTATTTAGCTCCCCTAATCTTAGAGAACCAGATATCTCTTATTCTCTCCCCTCATCTCTTTTCCAGCCACCACACCACCTTGCCGGCAACCCTTGCTCGATAGGAGAGCCGGTAGCGATAATCCCGTCATCACCCTTCCTCCTCGTCCTCTACCATCAGCCGCCACCTTCTATCATCCTTCTCTCTGTTCCATCATCCTCACCGCCGCCATCCACCGTCCAGCAACCTCGCCACCAGAATCGCAACGACCACCACAGCCGCGAAACAGAGCCGCAACCACCGCGACTCTGTTCCGCCTCGCCACAGAACCTTCTCTTCTTCTCTGATTCTACTCTTTGTCTCGAAATCCTTCCCGTTTCCCGCTCTATTCCTCCACTTCTCTCTCTCTCACAGCCACCGTCGCGAATAGAACGCACCACCTCAGCAGCCACCGCCGTGAAACAGAGTTGCAACCACCGCGACTCTGTTCCGCCTCGCCACAGAGCCTTCTCCTCTTCTCTCGGTTTCTCTTCGTCTCTCCCTCCTCCACTTCTCTCTCTGCTCCAACCTCGCCACCAGACCACGCAATAACCAGCACCACCATCGCTGAAACAGGAAGCGAAAACAGGGAGTGTTCACCGTGCTCGATTTCTCCATTTTTGAGTTTCTCACTGTCCCTCTCTCTTTTTCAGGTTTTGGACGCATTTGGAGGTCGAGGGGACTTGCGATGAGCACGGACGAAGGAGGAGAGCGCCGTTGTCGCGCTGGAATAGACGGTGGAGCAGTGCAGTACTGTTGCAGTACTGTAGCAGAGGCGGGAATGGGTTTATTTTGTTATTTGGCCAGTTTTCTCGGGATTCGTGTCCGTGCAGAGATGATTTCCACCTCCATTGACGTTGTGACCACCGCTACCATGACCAGCTAAACCATTCGCCAAGGCTACGATGAAACCATAGGGTTTCCTAGAGTTTGTGTATTTAAATTTATTGTTTTCTTAATGCTTGAACGTTAAACACATTTGATTTATGATTTTCAATAATTTGCTTTCACTGATTATATCCTGATTAATTATCTAGACTAGTCAGTAGTTAGAAATACTCTTTGTTGAAATTCAAAAGTCTGATTTAATCAAATAATCTGAATCTGTGATTGTGTGTGCCGTAAGAAGACACGCAATGCTAGGGATTAGGATTAGTTAAAATAAACATGTCATTGTGTGTGTCGTAAGAAGACACGCAATTCTAGGGGTTTATACCTATGCTGAAATCAATTGTGAACTTAGATTAATCTTTAGGTTAGTCATGTTAAATCTTAAAAACAATATGTTTGATTACACAAATCTCAAAGAACCTGTGGTGGATTCAATGCCTTGGTTTCCTTTCTCATATTCTTTAAAACTTTTTATTTTGTTTTTAATTTGATTTTTAGTTTAGATATTTTAATTGCTGTAACCCCAATTTAAATTAGTCTAAATAAACCCTGAAATTTAATTGCAACCACAGTCCTTGTGGGATCGACCTGTACTTGCCCTTGTCTACCAGTTAGACACTGTGCACTTGCAGTTATTAAAATTAGGTTAAATTAACCTATTTATTTAGGTTAGTTAAATTTGCATCAAGTTTTTGGTATAGTCTCTTATCACCTTACCAGTTTAATTTGAGTTGTCCATTTAGTTCTTTTAATTTAGTAATTTTCATCTGCTGCAACCCCCAACTCTAAATTAGTTTAAACAAGTCTTAGAATTCGATTGTCTCGTCAATCCTTGTGGGATCAACCCGTATCTTCCACTTTCTACTAATTAGACAGCCGTGCACTTGCGGTATTACAAGTAAGGTATATTAACTTATTAATTTAGGTTAGTAAAAACTCCATCAAAGCGCCCGTTTGGTGAACTAGTATGTCTATATGATGGTATTTATTCATTGTTGTAGGAACTATCTTCTGTAGAGCGTACCCCCTATAATGTTCTTACTTGAATAACATGCTTTGGATTTTCCTAAGGCTGAAGGGAGATCTCCAACGTTGGAGTCTTCGAATGTTCTGACATTTGTGTTCAAGAGTTGCCATAAGACTTGTTGTTATGTGTGGTCACCTGCTCTGGGTGAGCACCCAATCGATTTGCCGAGATCTCGTAATTTCTTCTCATATTTCGAACTTTCGAAGAAGAAGTACAAACTTCCTTTCAAGGGATAAGTTTATCATTTATTCGTCGACACTTTGATGTTACCTTGTGTCGCTCTGTGTGATGGGAGACACTCCCTGCGACTAGCTCAGGGTTGATCGAAGTGTTGGCCGACGCGTCGTTCCTTCCGGGACGATATCTCCAAGTCACCCAGAGTATCGCTCATGAAAATAGTGTCCTCGCTTGGCAACATTGTGAGACCTTAGCTTCCTTGCTGCTTGCGGCCATCTTTGTCTGTCTTCTTTTACCTCATTCGAGAGGTCTGATGTCGGGTTGAAGATGTTTACAGTTCATGGCAAGGTCTACACTGCCATTGGCGTACTGTTTTTTCGGGGTGATTTGGTGGAGCAATTAATGATTAGTTGCTCTAATTCTTTCAACCCTTTTTTGTACATTTGTCTTTGATCTTGGGACAACCCCTTCGGATCAGCACTGAGTCTACTTCACTACCTTTGTTGTCTTCTGGAGTCAGACTGCTTAAGTGAATATTTATTTTATGTCGCATCGGATTCAAATATTTGTAGTATGTAGTCTTTTGTACTCGCTTCAGGGCGTTCGTTGTTACATCTTTCCTGTAATCAATAGAATGTGTTTGCATAATTCCTTTTTATTTCTTAAATGATTGCAAATCACATAAGCTTCTAAGAACTAAAACCCTACATTGACTATGGAAAGAAAAATAAACAGCTGAAAGAAACTAACTGTTGGCGGAGAGGAGTCGATCCGGCCCTGAAGTGAATTCACATGGCCCATGCTTGATCGTTGATACTTTCAACGAACTGCCAAGCTTTTCTGATGTCCCTAAGGTTACTGAAGATCAAACCTTGCGTGGGAATTAATTTACGTGCCTACGGATTGTCGAGGGGTTGTACTACTACTTCCATGTGATAGAGCCATGGTCTTCCCAAGATAAGGTTGTAGGTAGATGTCACGTCTACTACTATGAAGTTCAGAAACAAATTTTTTCTCATCTGTTGCTCTCCTGCCGCTCCTACTAACCTTATCTTCCCTATCGAGAAAATGTTTTCTCTGTTAAATCCAATCAACGAATAGTCTGAGGATGTCAGTTTCTCCTCCATGAGGTCCACACTGCAGAATGCGTTGTAGAACATGACGTTAAGTGGGCTTCCCGTATCCACTAGGGCTCTCTTTACCCCCACCTTGCAATGGAGACTCATATGACGAGAGTGTCATTGTGTGGTCCAGAGAACCATTTGTGTCAAGTTCCTCTGCTCGCCCTTATCCCATGAGGGCTCATGAGCCCAACCATCAATCGAATCTAAACCTGCCCATTGGTATTCAAAGGATCCACTCGAGTGGTTAACTTATTCCTAAAAGGAAGAACCCGAGGAATCAAAAGATATATGATATTGGTAGTGCTCAGACCCTTTTGAGGTCCTTGTCTATAAAGGTTAAGGTGGGGATGGGGTTTTGCACCCTCAAGTAGTAAATGTGTTTGTCCTCATATGCAGGCTATGTCTATATCTCTAGTAGAGTCCACTTGCGGGATCTGTTTGACCGATCTTCATTCGATCCGACTCCATGAACAACATAGATTATGCCTGGAGTCTCCTTATCTGTCTCCCCATATCCCTGGGTTATTCTAGTCATTTCTCAGAGCCTCAAAATTCCTTTAGCTTGCCTCTACGGATTCAGTAGTCGATCCCATACCTTAGACTTTTGCAGTCGTTGGTGTTATAGCCACCCTCATTGTGGTATGAGCAGTATTTATTGTTGTCAAGTTTGGAGGGGTCTTCGCGCTGCTTCGGGGGCCACTTTAGATCTTCACAGTTTTTCATGGAATTCAGGACGTCCGATAGGCTAGAATTAAGGCGGGTTATGGATCTGGATCCAACGTAGTTGGAAGCTTTCTCTAGCCTGGCCTGACCAGGGTCTGACCTGTTGTCATTGTGCTTTCGCTTGCTCCTTTCTTCATCCTCTCGCCTTCTTCCCTTCTTCCTATCCTTAGTAACATATGGCTTTTTTCTCAACTTCTGTTTTCCTCTTCACAGTTTTCATCTCTTCTAAGGTGATGTATCCCTGGGCACTTTTAAGGAGTTTCGTCATATCCAAAGGGTGTTCCAAGGTGATGAAGTCATAAAGTTTTCCCTATTTTAGGCTCACGGTTGTGTTGTCGCTGCAACCGTCAATGAGTGTCAGCTCATCATTGAAGCGTGTGACATACTCTCTGAGTGTCTCATTGGATCTTTGTTTTAGATAGAGTATGTAGTTTGGGTTTTTTCGAAGGCGCTGACTTTAGACAAAATGCGTCAGGAAATCCTTCGCTAGCGTCTTGAATGAAGCAATCAACTTTGGTAGGAGGCTGTGGAACCATGTTAGCGCTGACTTCTTTAGGCTGATAGGGAAAGTCCTGCACATCACCGACACATATCCTTTTTTGAGTGTCATTATGTGCTAGTAATTGCGTAGGTGATCGAATGGGTCGATGGTCCCATCATAGAAGTCGAGCTTTGGAGGTGTGAACTTCTTTGGAAGGGCCCCGTTCATGATACAGTCCACGAACGGTGGAATAGGTAGACAGTACAACACGTTTGGGTCATGTGCCCTTTTGCGGAGGGGTTTTTGAGGGACGAGTCTCTCTGCCCTTAGAATCGATTTTGCAATAGCTGTGCTGCCTTCTCTAGTCCAATGAGAACTAGCAGGGACTTGACTCTTCTGTGCTTGCTCTCTGTTGTCTTCCGGAGATGGATGCTTGTGTTGCTCCTGATCTCAATTAGCGGGTGGAGGGGTTCTGTTGTATGAGGGCTTCCATTGTTTTGACGATTTGCTGTATTTGAGATGACAAAAAATCTATCATGGGATCCGTTGTTGTTGTGGCTGGTGCGGAGGTGTGAGTCTGCTACCCATGTGCCTCCGGCAGCACTGAAAGCGGCGGTATAGCACCAATATGGGCGTTTGACGCGTCCCCTTGTTCTCCATTGTTGCCTGATCTGGTGGTCACCATTTTTTTGTATTCGGAAGAGAGATGGTGCTAGTAAAAGGTTAGGAACTTTGTCGTCCCCATGGATGGTGCCAAACTGATGCAATCGTTTGTCGCTCCATGTTTTAACCTTGACTTGCACAAGGAACACACGTGATCCAGAGACCACCATTGTGTGACCGATGACACTCCGATGCTAAAGTGAGACAGGGATCTGTGGAAGTTTTAATGTTGTAAACTGGGAATTTGTAGTACCTTAGCATACCCACCTCTTATCTTATTTATAGTGTTGGAGTCCTGATTCGACCAGGTCATCGGTGGCGTAGTTTAGGGAGGAGATCTTCATGGAGATCCTTATCTAATTAAGAGTTGTGTCGTCGAGGGGAGTTTCCTTATTAACCTTGTGCTTCTAGATACGCGGGAGATAGTTCCCAATCAGAGAGTAGTTCGTAGATGAAAGTTTCCATGTGTGACATGTACTCTGCCATTTACTCCCTAGTTGGAAGCGAAGAGCTACTGTAATTGCCAGTCTGAAGTTGATCATCGAGATACTTACCTTAGCAGGGCTTACGGGTATTGAGGATAGCTATGAAACACGTGGGCTTAGCAGGCTGTCAGAATTTGGGTCTGACTAGTGGGCTGCATTGGGCGAGCTTAGAACCGCCTGGGCTGGATTAATGTTGGGCTGATGTTAGGGCCTATTATTCCTCGAGATCATCGTGACACATGTATGATGCAGAGGAGGGACCGTTTGGGTGTATCATCAATTATGATTCTTCTAATTTTGTTAGGTAGTTTGTCAGTTTAGAGTTCAATTTTATATTTACTCTAATCCTTTATTTTGTATGCCTGAGGTTTCCTTGTGTGTACAGTTATGAATTTGTTGACACTTGCTTTATCTCATACACATTCAATCTCATTCATGTTAACATAAGATACATTATAATGTTAGATTAGCATATGTGCCCGTTTTGAAATATCTAGCCTTCACGATACTAATTATGTATGTTTTTTATGAGATATCAATAAGCCAGACGATTACAGCCGTACACGTGGCATAGGCCAACCCTAATAGGTAAAGGCCTCAAGACGGTCCCAAACTGACTCAAACTAAAACCACCGTTCAGCCCGTAAGTTAGGCACCCAAACCCAAGTCACGCAAATCCACATGGCACAAATCTTGGAGCTTGGCCTAGGATAGTAAGGTCCGAACACTAACCTCCGAGCTACGACGCGCCCGGGATCCCCTCGCACAAATCAATTCTTTACCACATCAAGCATTGGGTCTTTAATAGAGCCAAGTGCTAAAGAGACTCAATCATGCACATGTAAGATCCTGGGCAAGATCTCCTCCCTTCATCACGCCCTTGATAGCAAGGACAATTGTAAGGGGAACACTCATTACTTAAGGTGAGGAAAGGGAATAAGTAATATACACATACACTTTGCTAGTTTTATCTAGTCTTCATTCTTCCTTGTATCGTCACTTGACTTAAGCATCAGAGTGCCTTCGATCACCACAACGGTGGTCCCTGACTCACCACTACTCATTTTGCAAGTTCGAGATAAACAATGATGGATTTAGACACATCATATTGGTTCTGTCCATGGGGACAACAAGTTTTCCTTGAAGCAAACACATAAAATCTTTTTGACTAGCAGAACAGTACTGAGACATGGTCACCAACACTAGATTTTGAGCGTTCAATGACAACGCTAAACTAGACAACCCTCCGATCAGGAAGCCCAACCATAGAGCCAAAATGATACGATAGAGGAAGTCAGTCAGTCGCATGGCCCAGCTACTGAGGCAGCCATTCGAGAACGATGGAGATCCGGGGAGGTCCCATGCTCAAGAGCGTGTCCAAGAAGTGAGAACCTTCCCGTGGAGGAACGAAGAGTTGGCTATGGGGACCACGCCCCAAAGACAAACATGACCATAGTTACGAACCCACTCCAATTGGGGGCGACTAATCCGGACGCCCTGTATGATCTCATTGTTCCAACATTCTCGAAGAAGATCATGAATGCCCCGTGCCAAAGAAATTTATACCTCCAAAGCTCAAATTCTACGATGGAACATCAGATCTGTTAGATCATCTGCGTCATTACCACCACGTAGTGGCGCTGAAAGAAAGTTCAGAAGCAAATTTGTGCATAACTTTTCCCTCCTACCTAAAGAAGGTTGTGCTGACCTGGTTCCATAACCTCCAACTGAGATCTATCAATTCATCCAGGTCTTGGCGGAGGCATTTATCACCAGATTCGTCGGGAGCCAACGGATTAGGAAAAGGGTCTCATTACCAACTGAGCCACAAGCAGAAGCAAGGCGAGACCCTCAGAAAGTATGTCACTCGCTTTAATGACGAGCTAACTTTGATCAACGGTTGCAGCGACGACATATCAGTTATCGCTTCACTTTTGGCCTTCAAGGAGGTCAATTCTACAACTTCCTCACCTGGAACCCCCGAGAGATATGGAAGACTTATTGAAAAGTGCACAGAAATATATCATTCTCGACGATAGGCTGGCTACCAAGAAAGGATAAAAAAAATGAAGCTAAGAAGGTCTCTAAGCCTCGAGACAGGGGAGAGGAAAAGATGAGGACATGCCAAAGAGGAGGAAAATGACAACAAAACCAGGTTCGACAAGGCCAAACACAATAAGGTTACCAACTACGTCGGCTCAAGGTAGACTTTCACCCCTTTCAATTCCGACATGCCCAAGATTTTCTCTGCCATGAAAAGCTGGGACGGCATCAAGTAGCCCCAAAACTCAAGAGCGATCATTCAAGGCATGATAAGAGCAAGTATTGTTTCTATCACAATGACCATGATCACACTACTTAGGACTACTAGAGTTTCAAAAATGAGATCGAGTACTAGGTTCACAAAGGGAGACTCGAGGAATTTGTGAATTTCGATGAGAAACGACCCCGAGAAAAAGAAAGGAAGATACGACAACAGAGGCCGAAGAAAAGGCTGCAGACATCATCTACGTCCTGCACAGTGCACACGATGGACTGAAGAAATCAATCTGTAAAAAAGAGTGCAATCCGAGAACTGCAAACAGATTCCCACCGCAGAGACCACCTAGTTCAAGACACTCGAATAGAACGAGTGACCCTAAACCTAATTTTCACCGAGCGGGAAATGTAGGGGGTATGTTCCACGCATAATGATGTCGTGGTTATCACGATCGCAATATCTAAGTGGG
Organism: Berberis thunbergii; assembly: GCA_003290165.1. NCBI lineage: Eukaryota > Viridiplantae > Streptophyta > Magnoliopsida > Ranunculales > Berberidaceae > Berberis > Berberis thunbergii. The sequence goes on along the minus strand of QNQO01008044.1, from coordinate 195,010 downwards.
GCGTCAAAAGGTCGGTGGATACAAGAGCTCAACCAACGTCCTATTCCTAGAGGCATTCCATAGGATGTGGTGCAGAAAGGAAGAGCTGAAGCGCACATTCAAGTTATGGTTGGCTTTAGCGGTGCTCGAAGCTACCCAGTCAGGAGCATCAGGCTACCCGTTGTAACAAGGGAGATATTTCATTTTGGTGGACGCCCCCTCCATGTACAATGTCATCCTGGGAAGGCCTTGGCTTCACCAGATGGGAGTGGTGGTCTCTACAAGACACTAGTGCCTAAAATACCTTGTCGACGGTGAGACAAGTATTATCAGGAGAGGCATTACATGGTGATGAAGCTATCCGACAAGTAGCCAGAATGGCTCGAGCCCCAAAAAGAAAAGAACCAACATGCCAAGGGGAAAACTAGGGCCAGCCCCAAGGACGAAAATGGCACACAATGACCGAGCCTAGCCCTATTAAGGGTGACGGCAGATTGTTGCTAAAGTGATTAGTTCACCTAAAGAATCAAGGTACCACACATCGGACATAGCCCAATCCACATGCAGATCTTCACTCAAAGAAGCCCGGTCTTATCATGGGGACAAAAATGGCGCACAACGATCGAGCTTAATCCTACTTAGGATGTCGACATCTTGTCGCACGAGTGACCTAGTTCGCCTCAGGAACCACGACAAAGCACTTGCGGACGAAACTCAGTCCATGGACTGTTCACCACGTACGGACAGAGCCAAGTTCCCGGACAACTGACCGCACTTAAGACCTAGTCTGTTACGGAGCCCAGTTGCTGCATAAGTGACCTAATCCACCTAAGGAACCAAGGCAAGATAATTCCACGGATATTTCACTGCTCAGAAGGAACAAATATGGCACACAACGGTCGTGTCTGATCCTATTCAAGACATCGATAACTTGCCCAATAAGTGACCTAGTTCGCTTAACATGAATCTAACCCAATAGGGCAAAAATGTTTCCTCAACAACCCAACTCTTGTTTAGGATTGAAGTTTATTATGACTTCTAGCCTAGACGAGCAACGATGACTTCATCCACCTCAAGTCCTCTCAAGGATTGAGTCAGACAAATACAAGAATCTAACCCGTTCGGGCAAAGATGGTTCCTCAACAACCCAACTCTTGTTCAAGATTGGAGTTTATTATGAAGTCTAACCCAGACACGCGGGGATGATTTCCTCCCAGCTCAAGTTTTCTCAAGGATTGAGCCAGATGAATATAGGAATCTAGCCCGTTCGGGCAAAGATGGTTACTCAACAACTCAACTCCTGTTCAAGATTGGGGTCTATTATGAAGTCTAGCCCAGACGGGCAAAGATTACTTCCTCCTAGCTCAAGTCATCTCATGGATTGAGCAGACGAATACAGGAATCTAGCCCCGTGAGGACAAAGATGGTTCCTCAACAACCCAACTGATGTTTACTATTGGGGTCTATTATGAAGTCTAGCCCCAGACAGGTGGAAAATCTAGCCTGTTCGGGCAAAAATAATTTCTCAATAACCCAAGTCATGTTCAAGAAGCCTAGCCCAGAGGGGTAGAAATGAATTCCTCTCAGCTCAAGTCCTCTCAAGGATTGATCCAGATGAGTACAAGAATCTAGCCCGTTAGGGTAAAGATGGTTCCTCAACAATCCAACTCATGTTTGGAATTGAAGTCTATTATGAAGTCTAGCCCAGTCGGGCAGAATTTTCTCAAGGATTGAGCCAGATGAACACATAAATCTAGCTCGTTCGGGCAAAGATGGTTCCTCAGCAACCCAACTCTTGTTCAGGGCCGGGGTCTATTATGGAAGTCTAGCCCAGATATGCAAAATGATTCCACTTCAACTCAAATGCCTCTTCAAGACTAAAAACATGTATATGGTACTGAAATTCAGACCTACGAGAGATGGTTTCTTAAGCAACCTAACTATAAAGCAGGGACCTTTCGGGAGTCCAGACTTCAATGCAAAAGCAACTTATGCATAAGATCAACTCCTAAGGGAAATAATAATTACGTCACTAAGGGAACACGATCCAGACAAACAAAGGTGACTACCTTACAACTTAATTCTTACATGGGATTAATTTATTACTATTATCAGATTATGAGGTCGAACACGCTAAAAAAAGAGGCTCCAATCCTAACTAACGCCCTACTTAAGGCGGGCATGGGCACACCTGTCTACTAAGCCTAATTTAAAAAAGAATTGGAAATGACAAGTACAACAGACACAACGTGAACAAAAAAAAGGTAACATTTTTTTATATATAAATTGTTGTGTTCAGTACAATAAACTGCTCACACGGTAGGAATAGAGTCAAGAACATCCTCATGCATTTCAGAATCTAGAATAGCCTCAGGGTCGACAACAAGCTTTGTAACATCAAAATCGGAGGTCATATCTGTGAAAAGCGAATTGGCCTCAGGGTCGCCCATGCGAAGAAGAAGAGGATTCGTTGGCTCCTCAAAGTGGGCGAAGGCCACTTGCATGTAGGTGGAAAGGACCCAGTCCTCACGGTTTTGCTCAATGTATTCCAACAACTCCAGTCTACTAGCAACAACCTTGTTGAAGTCAACAATCTCAATGGCTTTAATGAGCTCCATTTCCTTATCCTCGCCTTCAAGCCAATTAGCTATGCGCTCTGGCAGCCCACTCTCGCAATCTTCCAACCTGCACTCAGCCGCAACTCAGCTCACACGTTTGGAATCCCATTCCTCAGTTAGTTGGGTAGAGAAGCGTCATGGAATTCCTTTTGTTGAGAAAACTCGGCGTGGTCAAGATCCAGAACACTCTGGACTTCAGTAGCAGACTTTTGGGCAGATGTCAGATGGTCAGCAACCTCCATCTGTTGAACTACCAATCTGTCTTGATCCTCCCGAAGTCCTTTGAGCTCGATCGTCAAATTGGTTCGGGCAGCCAGGGCCTCATCCTGAATCTTCTGAGCTCCTTTCAACTAAACCTCCAAGTTTGCCTGGGGCAGCTAGAACCTTTTCCAGGTTCTTGTTAGCTTCCCACAGCTGAGCCTTCAAGCCATGACGAGCGGTCAACTGCTTGCCCAGTGAGTCCACTTCAAAGTGGGTAGTCGAGAACTGCAACTATCGCTCAACAAATGACCTCTCCATGGAATAAACTTTGTTTTACGTAGAGTCCACTTCAGTGCCCAACATCCCAGTATAGGTCAAGTAAGCCATCCCCTGATCAAAAATTAATGACACGATTACAAACAAAAAATGCATTTAAAAGGCCAACGACAAATAGACAAGTACTAACTTACTTGCATGAGCTATTTCAACCCTTGCTTGAGATGGTCCCTCGTGGGTATCCCCTCTCCTCCAACAATGGACGATCAACCAACCGGGAAAATGACCTTCCCAAAAGCTGCATAGAACCGTTTATCTGGTCAGCCTCCTGGTGCCACATATGTTGGTCACCAAAGCTGAGGTGAATAGCACCTGGGCCACGAAAGTTGACGTGAGTGTCGGCATGGTGAACCTTGGGGTCAAGGATTAATCTCATACCACCTCTCACAGTTACAACATCCAAGAAAAGAAGTAACTCTGCAACTCACTTCCTTTTACCGATAGGACGACGAATAAGTGGAGTGAGCTTGAGAATCTCGACGAGGTGGCGACCCAGACGAAAAGTGAGCAAGATCCTTCAGAGCATACGACTCTCCTTGGGCACCTAGAATGGCCAACGGGTCATGAGCAATGCCTTTCAAAGCACAGGACTTTAAGCCTGGGCTAGCACCAGTAGAAAGCCTCAAAGTGGCCTCGAGAAGATGAACATTGGTATGCTTGAGTTGCTCTTCATTCAAATTGTTTGGGTTCTCCACCTTGGCTTAGTCAAGGAACTCCCCCTCAATGGAAGACCTCGGGGCAGGAGGACGTGGACGTGGACTATTGGGCTCAGGCATTAATTCCTCAGGAACACGGTAAAGTACCACTAATCAGGAATGTTCCACAAGCTCCCTCTCCATAGTAGACAACAGAGCGGGAAGGGCAGCTTGGGTAGTCCCACTTTGACCTTCTTGGCCAACAATGATGTGGCTTCCTAAGTTAGAAAACAGGTGGCACATCAGACAACAATAAGCGCTACAGTAAAACAACAACTGAGAGAAGTTAGAGAGTTTACTGACGTTCTTGAAGGTATGATAGATCAGTCGATCTTCGTGGTCGAAGCATCCGAACCGCACAGAAGCAAATAAGCAGTACCCTTGCCAATTCTTTGTGTCTTTTGTAAGCCCACTAAAACAAAAAGGCTTCACCAACCAACAGGTACCATGGCCACTCATCCTGATATGAACCATGGAATGAATCAACCTAGGCGATAGGTGGAGCCCAACAACCTTCGTCTAGTTAGGGTGGCAATCAGAATCTTCCACCCATTGGGTTTCATCTAAGTCGGAGCAATACTATAGTATGACATGAATTGCCAAATAACTCCAAGAAAAGGAAAGCACATGCCCACTCTGAACATGGCCCTATGCAGAGCGACGTGCCCCTCCCTTGGGGTTATTAGGGACTCGTCTTCGTCCAGAAGCGTCAACTTTAGATTAACAGGAATCCGATATTGGCTGCGAAAGTCGGCGTGATCTTTCTCCGATATCAAAGGTGTCTCAAAAAACTCAATACAAGCCACAAGATGCTCAGGTGATAATCGTGTAAACATGATTGAAAGAAAGTATTCACTTAATCAGACCGAAGACAATTTTTGGCAAGAAAAAACATGAACTCTGGAAGGGAAAAAGATCAAACAACCCCAAAGAAGGTCTACATAAACTTGATTTGTAGGGGAAGCAATCACCAAACCACTAAATAAACATTAACTGCAGTGCAGAAGCCGAAAATGTGCTGAAATATACCATCGTGACCTCACGTAAATCCTTATGCATAGTCAGTTAGTGGTTCAATACGCAGACCCACTAACTAGGGGGAGTAACTGATGAGACGTCAATCAACCATGCGATCACAACCGTACACATGGCATATGCCAACTCTAATACGGGAAAGTTCTCAAAACGGTCCCTAACAGACCTAAAAGTAAACCAATGTTTAGCCCGTAAGTCAGGTGCCCAAGCCCAAATCATGCTAGCCCACGTGGCACAAATCTTGGAGCTTGACCCAGGACAATAAGGGTCGAACACTGATCTCTGAGGTACCACATGCTCGAAAATTCCCTCGCATAAATCAACTCTTTACCCAATCAAGGATTGCCTGAATAGAGCCAAGAGCCCAAGTAAGATTCTGGGAGAGATTTCCTCCCTCCATCATGCCCTCGATAGCAAAAACAATTGTGAAGGGAACATTCGCTACTTAAGGTGAGAAAAGGGAAAAAGAAAGGTATGCATACACATTGCTAATTTTATCTAGTCTTTTTGTATCGTCACTCGACTTAACATTAGAGTGCTTTCGACCACCACAACAGTGGTCACTAGCTTACTGCTGCTCGTTTTGCGGGTTTTAGATCAACAATGATGGATTTGGACGCATCAGTTTTCATCTCTTGCTTAGTGGTATTGACTTGTCAAGGATATATTGTTTTCATATTTCTTACGCCTACCACTGTCTGTTCTATTTGCCTTTGTAATGGGCGAATCCAATTATATATCAGGCGAAAGTGAGAGCAAGGTCGTGGGACTATGACATATATCAGTGGGTACCAATCGTACAACTATACCATAAATTTACACGGTGCTGCTGTGGATAAACATATGGGAAATTTAGGCCTATTGATATTGGAGTGAGTTTAATATTCCAACACTACCCCTCAGCGTAAGCGCGAGGAAAATATTGAAAATTCTCGCAGCGATTGTTGTTGGATGAGACTTGAACCCACGACCTCTTAAACCAATGTTTTGATTCCATGTAGAGATAGCGAATCCAGTCATATGTCAAGCGAAAGTGAGAGCGGGGTTGTGGAATTACGACATACATCAGCAGGGTACCAATCATACAACTACAACATAAATTCCCACAATACTACATTGAATAAGCACATGGACAATTTAAGCCCATAAATAATTGGAGTGGGCTTACTATTTCAACACCTATATCAAGCTGTTGTTGAACTTTTCATCTCATCCTATAGGAAATTGTTGATTGACACAAAAAATAAAATAGTGCTAATACTAAAATTTTGTGTGTTGCCTATTGGTTTAACAAAAATATTTTGAATTTATTTTTTGTGTGCTACTCATGTTCTTTACATAATTATAAAAAAATGTTAAAAACCTTTGATTGGTTGTAATTATTATGATTAAATGGTTTAAATTAATAATTTTTATTATACTAAGTTCTAAATTTCTTCAAAATGCCATAAAAATAGGAAATTAAATTCATGAATAATATAGGAAAAAATAACTTAATCCCATTTTTCTTTGGGCCTAAGACCAAAGCTCATCTTTTCCCATGCTACATTTTCTTCACATACACCAAAAACAACAAAAAAAAAGTATGCCACATGAACCAAAGTAACGTATCACATGACCCTTTAGTAGTAGATATTATAGAAATGTATTGTAACAAAAAAAATTTATTGCAGTAATGTGGGCACCACCAATAAGGCAAAAGAGAATTAAATACACCTTTATTCATTTTTGCCATCCAATCAAAACCTTTGTTTTTACTACTTTAACCAACTTATTTTGATTGTAAATATGATGAATGTTTTAGGGCAAAATGGGGAATCTAAGAGTGATCTCCACTATTCATTTGGGAGAGAAATGTTATCATTTGGGAGAGCTGGATCTCGGCTTCCTTCATATCAGCTCTCCTTCAGGCAGCATCTCCTTCAGATCTGTCGGCTCCAGATCTGTGTTTGAGACTGCACCTTCTTCAGATTTGCGAGAAGAGGGTAGCGAGGTCTGCTATATGTGAGAGGAGGGTTGCGCGACTCTCTTTAGATCTGCGAGAGGAGGGTTGCGAGGCTCTGCGAAAAGGAAGGTGCACAGCTGCGAGAGGAGGGTTGCGAGGCTATCTTCAGATCTGCTCTCTGCGAGGGTTGCAAGGTCTGCTCTTTGCGAGGGTAGTGAGGCTCTGCGATGAGGCTTCAGATCTGCTTCGAGAGGCTCTGTGAGAGTTTCAGATCTACCGACCACCGTCAGTCGCTATTCAAGCCTGGCTTGATCAAAACACATTGGGTTATGACGGCTCTTCTAGCCGTCAATCCTCCCCCTTTGGGGGCAGAGAACCTACTGAAGCAGCTCCTAAGCCTACTTTCGCACATATGTTGGGAAAATTCTAGTTGATGAGATTAAGGAAATACAGGTGTAAGGAACTAGATTTCGGAAAGAAGGAGAGCCTGCCATTAGGATTACAGCGTCCGATGAGACACATGGGGAAGCTTTAATGGAAAAACATGTGATAGTTCTAAAGTTCTTTAGTTACCGGCCTACATTGGACGACATTCGAGCTTCGATTCACAGCACTTGGGGTATCCTAGGAGATTTCTCGCTAGGATTACTTGATCAACGTCACATTTTAGTACGTCTTCAATCGGAGGCTGAAGCAAAGAAAGTTCTATCGAGAAATTCCGTTTTGATTCGTGGAGTCCGCTTTAAAGCCTTAGATGGTTTCAGTCTGAGAGCGGATCCGACCTCGGTTCCTTTATGGGTAGAGTTGCCTAACTTGCATTTGCATTTATTTCATCCTCCTCTTTTGAAAGCAATTGTGAACTATTTTGGTGGTATTTTGCGCATGGGTGATCATACTCGATGTTTATATCGACCGGGATCTGCCCGTGTTTGCGTGGAGATGTCTTTGGCGGATAAGCTACCTAATAGAATTTGGATAGACAGAGTTAACAATAGGCGCTTTTGGCAAAAAAATTGAATACCCGGGCTTCAAATATTGTGATTATTGTTCATTGCTAGGGCATCAGGAGGAAACTTGCAGAAAAAAGTTAGGTCATAAGGGCAATGTGACAACCTTTAACTTGGTGAAATAAGAGAAGACTGAGAAACAAAAGGTGGAAGCCAAAATTATCAAGCAACAATATATTCCAGTGGCCAACAAAAATAAAGCGACAAAACTAGAAGTTGGCACAAGTGGCGCAAAGAATAATCAGGGTGAGGAAACCAAGGAGGGAGTTGGGGTTGAGAAAGTAAGCTTATCAAACAAATTCGAGTCACTTATGGAGAACATTGTCGAAGATGAGAATAACCAAATAGATAATCAGTTGGTTAGTAAGGAGAAGTTTCCTGGCAGTGACACGACCTCTCAAGAAACAACGGTTGAAGGCCTTCTCGAGGCGGGGTATACAACTAGTGAGATTGAAAAAGCAAGGAGAACCAACTAAATATGACACAGCTATGCTCAACAGCTGTGCCCATAATGTGAGTGACATCAATGTTGCAGTGACAAAAGAAAATCAGGCAGCAGTTGTAGAAGACCTGGCAATAGAAAAGAATGACAACGAATTGGTGGAAGAACATGGAAGTAAGTACCCAAATGAAATTGTGCCCACCTGAATTGAGGATGATAAAGTAGGAGAAGTCAACAACATGCCGACAACCAATATTTCAAGTGCAAATAAAGACAACTCCAGGATGTCAATGATGGTGAGGAATTCGGGCACTGCAGTGTGATACAATTCACCGAAGCAGAACTGAATAAAGCGAAAGGTATCCTTACCCTTCTTGAGATTGAATATACGTTAACGATGATAAATGAATACGAAAAGGGAAACGAAGTTCCTTCTACATTACAAGAAGCTATTGCTAGTCGTGGCAAAGATTCAGTGAAGACAGACTACATTTGGTTAAAAGATGTATGAGAAGATGATAAGAATCGCACATTCAATAGATTGAAACAAGTAAATTGTCAGTTTCCTGAGGAAGTGCATGAGTCAGACCTCTCCAGCGACGATGATGTGTTTATAGAACCGGTTGCAAAGATGTTCTGTAACACTCACACCAAAGATTTTAGGCTTTGTCCCCGGAAATCCAATATAACTAAGAAAACAAAGAAAAATGTACAAATGCTGAATTTGTTTATAGTCTAGGCTTGTTTTGGTGAGTCCTCTCTCTTGTGAGAGTTTGCTTTAGTATTTCCTTTTTTTTTTTTATCAAGTGTGGGGATCCTAAATAACCCCTCCTCAATTTCCAAAAAAAAAAAAAAAACTAGTTTGGATTAGTTCATTTTTAATTAATTGTCTAACCATTTTAAGGCCTCTTAAATTTTCAAGATTACGTGTGTAATTAGGCAGGTTGTTTTTGGTAAATACGTGGACCATTAAATAAACTTGAAACCAAATTTGCATGGCTTCTTAAATCTCAAGTGTCTAATAAACATTGAAGCATCAACATCACAAATTTATAATTGTAAGTAACTTTATTCCCCAAAAACCATCCCAGCTAGATTCAGTAGGGGATGTGGTAATGTTTTAATAAGAAAGTTACAACAAGTGGTCTTGACATCAACATATGGATGCAATCGAGTGGTCAGGAGCTCCCACTTGCAAAATCCAAGATACCAGACATCACAACCTGTTCTCTAAAAGCATCAAAATGAAGAAAACAAGAAGTCCTGCAGCCCAAAATATCTTTAGTGTCGTCACCTCGACATAAAATATGTTCCACAGAAACTCCACCAAAGAAATAGGAAGCAAGTCAAGCAACTACAGACGAAGAATAAAGTTGTTTTTCATTGCTTATTGAACTTTTGTCTAAATCAAACAGAACACATCATATAGAACTGAACAAAAAATGGTAGAGAGAATTACAATCAGACTTGTTAGGGACATTTCTTCCCTTTTGAAATTTTCAGGCAAAAGATTTATAAGGGGGTAGTATAATGGGATCCCCCATTACAACATTAAAAAACCTCAATCTATGTTCAAACAATGTGGGATATAAATGATCAGGGTTTTTGCTGCCAATTTCAGCCTTCCCTTGTACAATTTCACTCCGACTTCCTTGAAGTTCCAGCTAGCTCCGGATCAGATTGATAGTATATAATTTCGCCTTCGTCACTAACATAATGGTCACTTTTGAAACTTTTTGTTAGACTGTCTAGTAAGTGGAATGGTAGAAATCCAGATTTCTTGGGTTCGCGGTAGTACTTTCCAAGTACTGGCTTTGCTGCCTCCGTCTGAAATGTTCAGAATAGAATAGGAAACCATTAGCATATATCTTAGGCCTACATTTGCAACAATTCTAGTGAAGAAGATAAGACTTACAGCTTCTATTAGGTTGTAATGTGGGATTTGGGGGAAGAGATGATGTATCACATGAGTTCCAATGTCATGGTGGATATTGTTGATCACTCCATAGTCACGATCAATTGTCGTAAGCCCTCCTCTTAGATAACTCCACTCCTGTTTCATTAAAGCACAATCAAATAAACTCCAAGCTCTCAATGCAAGTATTTCCAACAAATTTAGTTCTCTTTGTTCTAGATTCAAATAAACAAATAACATGTGTAAGGCTGCTCAAAATGTTCACATACCTTTCCTCGGTACCATGGGACTTTATCCTCATGCCCATGATGATGCAAGTAAGTCACAAGATCCAACCACATGACAAAGATCTGGATGCCAAAGCAAATTCAAAGTTTCTATCAGCTCAGCAATTTTAAGATGCTGAATTCATTCAACCAATTTTAATCAAGAACGACGAATATACCCAGTATGGAATGCCATAGAGTTTAAGCAACTGGACAGGACCCATCACAAAAGACAATCCCACAAGCAATGCCGCCATCGCAGACCAACAAACAGTAGAAGTAATCACATCTTTTCTCTCGTTGGGCGTGAACAGGGGGCTGTTAGGATCGTAATGAGAACCTGTCTTTCCAGGACTTCTGCTCCACTGTAAACAAAACAAGCATTTCAGCACAAAACAATCCAAAATAATTTCATTGATAGTTTTCTTCAAGCTAATATCAACTCACCAGATAAAATGGGTAAGCCAGCATAGCAAATGGAAGTGTAAACCTCAACTTGCGAGTAATCTCGTCCAAACTTCTATAGAGGCTTTCAGGCAACTGCAAGAGAGATGTATAAATTGAGTTAAACTGTAAAATTTCAATCTAACAGAGCAAGTTCTTACGACAGAGAAGTCGAGTACTAACTGGATGCCACGATTCATCGTTCTCAACATGACCATGGTTCTGATGATGAGTCCTATGACTGATTCTCCTGTAAGTTGATTAGGATTACATCAGGTAATCTAAAAAACTAAAACATGATAAATTGCATTAAAACATAATGAAGTTCATTTCTCTTTTTCTCAGTTAGACATCCTTTGAGATTGAACAGTGAAACAATGAGGTTATCAAAACTTACCATCCATGGTATGGTACTAGTATTGATGAATGGAGGATATGTCCAACTACACTATTAAGCTTGTGATTATTGGAAAAGCTTCCATGGCCACTGCGAATAGAATATGGAAACCAAACTCAATTACACTAAACAAAGTAATGGGTGAAAAACAATCATCATTGAAATTACATAACTAGTAGTCAATTGCATCAAAACAAAGCAATGGGTATCCGAATTCAGAACCTAAAACACGAAGAAAGAAAGAAAAATTTACCAGTCATGGCCAAGGACAAAGAGAGCCCAAAACATGGTCCCTTGAGCAGCCCAATACAGAGGCCAAACAATCCAGTTGTTCAAAGAAGCCGCCGCGGCGGCTAACCCCAAAACCACCACCACATCTCTAGCAACATAGCTCATACTCTTCCATGGGTCCTTGACCCAGCAATGTTTCGGAATTGCAGCTCGGATTTCAGCCAATCCGAACGGAGGAGGTGCACCTGGGTCAAAATTGTCTTCCTCTCCAACCCCATTAACACTCTTCTTCTTCTTCTTCTTCTCCTCCTCCTCCTCCTTCTCTCCCTCTAAATAAGGAACAGTAATGGGAACACTAACCTTCAATCCCCAATCCCTCCTCCTACCTCCATTGGACTGAACCCAGATCCGGTTAGGATCAATTCTCGAACCACTAACCTTACATACAGGTATTCTCCTGCTGCTAATGGAGGTAAACCCAGTTCTTGGTTTTGGGAATTGGCGAGGGAGCGGTCTTATTCCGCATTCTGATAACACCCAACTCGCCATTATTGATAAATCCTTGGAGGGCAGTCGTACCGTATTTCAGAAAGAAAAAAAGAACGAGAGGATTAGAATTGCAAGGAGGAGAAAACACCAACACAAATATAACAAACACAACTTGGGATACTTCTATCCCCTCTCTCTCTCTCCCTCCTCAAAGCAGAGCCTCACGTTTGCTTGCTTTGTTCTCTCCTTGTAGAGAGGGAGGGAAGACTCTCTCTGCAAATAACAATAAATTTTGTTGGAGAGAGATGTAAAAAATCAAAGATTAGTATATGAGATATTGAGTTGCCTGACCTGACTCTTAAATACTGAGAAAATAACGGGGTTTTGGAAAAGAAAATTACACAGAGTTTCGTGCACCGTTCCGTTTACAGGAATGTTGCACGTGTTGGCACGTGTGGGGACGGGCTTATTAGTCGAGTTTTTTGACCGGGAGTTCGACTGCTCGGAAGTGTTTCACGCGTGTGTACCTTCTGGGCGGGCCCACACGTGCTATCGTGGCATAGTCGGATTGGATGCATGTGTTTATGATGTAGTTTGAAGAAGTTGAACTCGATAGTTAAACTAGTTGGGTGAAAGTGGAGAGAGATCTCTTTTTCTCACGTGTTTTGTGCATGGTTTATGGACGGTTGAGATCATTTAATTGATGAACCCTTTGAAAGAGATGGTCATTAAGGGCCGTTAGATGGTCGGTCACTATGAGATGTGTTGATTTTCTGTTTTCAGATTTTAATGGGCTTTTCTAAACGTCGAGGAAACGCGAGTGGAGCATCCCCTCGAGATGAGAAACAGCACGTATCTCATGGGAGATGGATGGTTCTTTCTCTCTCCCTCGCGTGTTTCCTTCCCGTTTAGAAAAGCTGAATTTTAATATTGCGTTGCGTGACTTCACTTATTTTAGAGAGCTAGGCCCACAAAACTAGACCCACAACGCTAGGCCTACTCATCACCATTCATCATTTTAGATATGAATACATTTTCAGCATTTCTAAAATAATGGACGGTGATATGCCGATTTGACACGCTGTTGGCTTGGCTCTTCAGAAAGGTTCGACTTCATTTGACCCTTTTTTTTAAGCCATCAAAGTCAGACTTCAGAGCAGAGGAAGCAGACCTTGGAAAGAGGAGACCAAGTGATTTTTATATGTTGTTTAACTTTGGTCTAAGTATCCATCATTCTTTTTAATTTTTGTGTTAGGTAATAAAAAAAAAAAAAACTCCATAGTCATATATTTTGTGCCGAATTTTTCAAAAGCATTTACAACAAAATTTTGACTTATACTTTTGGACGATTTAGGAGCTACTGACCACAATGAAGCATGGTGTCCAACCTAAAGTTAGATCCGTATTCATATAGGTAAAGTGTCCAAAGATTGAATTCATGTTCGGCTATATAGCTATTAACTGAGATTTTTTTAACTAAAAGGTGTGAAGTTGACCTTAAGTGACAATAACTTCTTTATCTAACTAACTAATAGGTTTAGAAAAATATGAATCGGTTTAGAGAGTTAGGTCAGTGTCAGGGACCTTCAATATTCTTCATCATTCTAGAGATCTTCATAATTTACCAATCGAATACAAATACACAGTCAGAGAGCCTTTCTGGCACTGTCCTCATGCTAGGGACCTGGCTCTCTAGAATTTTCCAAAAAATATTTAACCAACCCCTAAACCAATAGATATCTCCATCAAGCTTGCTTGTATCATGAAGTCCAATAAACAATGTTTAGAAAGAAAAAAAAAAGTCTAATGAATAATACACTCGGAGTAAATTTAGGGTTAATTACTTGCTTTCACCAAAGTGCAGATTTGTTCTCCCTCAGAAAACCATCAGCCATCGATGAGTTACTTTCATGTCCTCTTGGTCCATTAACAGTGATTTAACATTACATTTTCCGTCGCCTCTCCAATGAGAGCTTGATCATCAACGTAACAAACACACGATGTTCATTGTCATCGGCCTTTTCTTTTTGTTTTTTCTATTTAAAATATATTGAGAAGGGACCATCTCGAGTGGGATTGTAGGAGGAAAGCAAATAATGGACACAGAAAATCACGTTGATCACAAGCCTCCATTAAAAAGACATGCTATGATGTTTTCAGCTTTCGAAATCCACTGGGTATCGTAGATGTTGATTTATGCTGATATAGAAATTTGAGTGGGGTGTTAGTGACAAAAGAAAATGAGATGCACGTTTATATAATCTATTTCATTGAATAATTAAGTCAAATCAAAGTCTTGTAGATATAGATTCTATGGCCAGTGAACGCTTGTGGATGTTGCGGTCCTTAGAACCTCATTTGTTTAGTGTGATGATTTCTTGTGACATGTTTATAGGAAATGCAATCAAATTTCTATGTAGAAATTTGTTGCGGTCCACCCATCATGCAAAATCATATTGCGCTTTCTAGCAATTTGTTTAAGTCTGAAATTTAAATTAATATCATGGATAAATTTAGTCGTACAACCAGTTCTTAAACACATGCAAAAACGTGTTATGTAATGTACTTCAGTTGGATGCTTTATGCTCCACTTGAACTAAATTAAAGTTTCGGGAATTGCATGAAATCATTTGATTTTTGTAAAGTTGTCTTTTGAAAAATGTGGCGTGACATCCCACTAATACTCTTACCATAGGTGTGTGAGGTGTGGTTGAGGAGGAGAAAAAAAAATGCTACATAATTTCTCCAAGAATAGGCTCCCACAAAAATAAAATTTGGAATATCGAGTTTAGTCTTTTGGATTGGAAACCAAGCCCATGTTATCAAACACCGTCTAATAATGTTTTTCTCTCGGTTTTTTTTTTATTTTTTTATTTTATGGTTTTCTTTTCATTTTTTTTTCAGCCAGTTTGCTTATCATCTCTGAGGCCCCTGGTGCTATAACTCCATTTCTTTAAATGAATGGTAAAAATTATATGTCTTCGACTCTAACTTTACTTTTTAATTTTGTCTCTTTTGTTTTTAATAATTACATGTAAAACCAAAGACCAATGAATAGTTTCAAGGGTATTTGTTTCTTTTAATTGAAAAACAATTATTACATTTTTTTTTACACTTTTGCTCTCTCGAATTTAGATTATTTATAATCAAACTCAACAACTCTCAGTATTCATTAATTACACCTAAGCTCTTAACAGTATTTATTTGCAGCTCCTCTATTATCTTTAAATTATAAATAAACACTTATAAATGAAAAATATTATTATACATTTTTTAAAATTACTGAATATCCGTGTACGTGGAACGCGCTGACACCTTAGTTTTTATTGTAGCATTTTTTCTCGTATTGAAAATAAATGAAGTTTTCAAGTCCAATTGAATTTGTATTTTTTTCTTATCACTTTTCAAATCTCAAAAAAAAAAAAAATTCGTTTTTCGAAGGAAAATTTTCTTTTAAACAAAACCTTACCCTCAGTTTCTAATCATCCACTATAAAAAGTATACATTTTCAGTAATCACAACTCCATATGCGATCACACGTTCTTGCAAACAAATTAAGTAGGATAATTATTCATTCTCGAATTAGCCCAACCAAGCTATTGGCTTTATATTATTTGTTTTACCTTTTCATAAGGGGTTAGGTGGTGCGGGAAATGCAGTGTAACCCACATGATTGATATTGTCCCCAACTTTCATGCATGAAAATGCATAACTTGATCATTTTACCAATTTAGTAAATTAGAATACGATCAAAAAAAAATTTAGAATACGGTCAGTGAATAAAGGAAATAGAGAAAAAGGCTTCTGTTAGAGCTAGAGGTGGGCATCCCACGATTTTTTCGGGTCTTAATGGGATTGAATAATTTCATCCTGATCCCGTTTCGTCCCGATCTAGAGTGGGATGGGATGGGAAGAAGATTTTCAATCCCGTCCCGTCCCGTCCCGAACTAAATTTTAATATTAATTATTAATATGTTTATTTATTTATTTTATGAACATTTGCATAAATTAATTACTGCTTACTTTTCTTGTAACAGTTTAGTTATATTAGTCCTAGCACTTGGGTGTTCTCAAGAACATTTGCAACTAGTGTTAGCTAACTTATTTAACAGCTTTCTTTCCTTTTTTTAG
This sequence comes from Berberis thunbergii, assembly GCA_003290165.1. Classification (NCBI taxonomy): domain Eukaryota; kingdom Viridiplantae; phylum Streptophyta; class Magnoliopsida; order Ranunculales; family Berberidaceae; genus Berberis; species Berberis thunbergii. The sequence continues at coordinate 178,879 of QNQO01008044.1, read as the reverse complement.
GTGTTGTTTACAAAATATATTGTCAAATATAGTCCAGCAGTTGCAAGTGCAACTTTTTTTCCTTCAATATTTTGCAGCTGCAAGTGTAGTCCAGCAGTTTCAGGGTTCCAGCAGACTGCAGTCCAGCAGTTCTAGCAGACTGCTTAGTTCAACAATTCCAGCAGACTCACTACACCGAAAGGCTTGTTTAACTACACGGAGGTGGCCACGGCTCTAAACCGTTGGTGTATTTTCCACGGTAAAAAACCGTGGCTATAATGGCCAACGGCCTAAAATCGTGGCTAAAAAAAGGCTTGGCCACGGTTCTAAACCGTTGGTGTGTTTGCCACGGCTAAAAACCGTGGCTATAGTGCCCTACGGCTTAAAACCGTTGATAAATTGCACGTGTGTTGCACGTGGATGTGTGGAGAAGTCAAGTCGATTTCTCGCGGGCGAAATTTTGCGAAAAAAATTTGTTTCCTGCTTTGCGTTCCCGCTCCATCTCCCCCCAAGGAATTCATGTTGTTGATCCAGATCAGGTGGAGTCTCCTCCCTCTTTCTCTCTCTTTCCATCTTTAGTGAGATACTACTAAGGTACTTCCCACTTTGCTAGTTTATAGGAAAGTTGCAGATGGGTCAACTTATTTCTTTTGCTTATATTTTCAGGAAGAGTTTCTCTGTCCTGTATGTCGCAGCCTTACGAATTCAGTCCTTCCTGCGCTCCCTGATACCTGTAGGCAGATGATATCATCTGACCTTGGTCCTGAATCAACTACAAGCTCTTCAATCACATCAGGGGTGCACCTTTTTCGCCTCACCCAATACCTCGTTCTTCTTCAAACTGCTGCTTACTTGGTTGCAAATGGCATCCTGAGGTCCCTGTCCTTGCACCGAAGCGAAAAAATACAACCAACTCTTGAGCCTTTTTTTCGTTTACTCTGTAAAATGTATTTTCCCAACCGATGTAATAAGTTCTTGGCCTCTGGGAGAGTGAGCCACTCAATGATCTTTTGGGACACCCTCAAGTACTCCATCATCTCAACAGAAATTGTTGCCCGTGATAGGATGTCTGGTTTGTCTGCAGGAGCTTCAGCATCTCGGATTGGGGATCTGTATGCTGAGCTTCACTCATCTTCTAGATTTATATTATCCTTGTTTTTGCAAGTTGTTCAAAGCACAAGGTGTGATAATAATCTTCAAGTGTTTCTAAGATTTAGAGGCATTCAACATTTTGCTGGGTCTATACGTTATGGCGCATCCATAGATGAATTTCCCACTGCCATTGGCAGACGAAGAGGTACTTTTACTGTTACTATCACTGTTGTTTATTTTCATGCTAATTTAAGTGTAATCACTGTTACAGAGGATTTGGTCTGTGTGAGTCACTGGGTTAACTATTCTTGTTTTCCTTCTTAAGTAATTGTTTTGTTTTATTTTTAAAATGAATAAGAGAATTATGATGTCATAACTAAAACTCTCAGTTTGAATACATCCAGCACATAACAAACCATTAAAAGAAGAGGATCTACAGAACTACGCATCATCGAGTTAACACCAAAGCTAACTAGTGATGCTAGAGGAGATGGTATGAGAGGACTTCCGGCCTCCAAGGCACAAAGGCGTCCATCACTTTATTTACAAAGTACTATCTTAAATGGAGTCCTGTGCCATAATGATGTCCACAAAGAATGTGACCCTTGATAGAACTCTTCTTCCTACTTAGCTGGTAAATTTTCACATTTGTGGAAAGTTATCAATAGTCAAGCTACAAAACATTGAGCAAAACTCAAATCCCTTTTCCATATCATCCTTCCAAACCTATTTCCCAATCTCCTCCCTAATTAACTTTATTCAAGCTATGAAAGATTCACAAACTAATTGAAATCCCTGACAGTTGTATCCTTGTCAAACTTGGATTGCTCCAAAGATGTTTTGACTCAGTATTGTATCCAATACAATTCCCATGGTCTTATCTGTGCTCCCATAATGGTGGTGCTGGATGGATGAAAAGACCATCAATTCCATGTAGAAGGAACATGGGTGTAAGCATCCATGAGATGACTCTTGTAGTAGGAAAGGGGAATTCAAGTTTTGTAGGACTTTTTGTGTGGGGAAGTGCCCTCAGGAAATAATTTCTGAGATGCTCTAATGACAAAGAAATGGGAGAACATCTATGGATTTTGCTGTAAGTTACATAAAGTGTGTGCCTGGTGCCTTAGCGCATACTACGAAAAGATGGACACCTTAGGTTTCCACTATGCTCTGCCGTGCACCTAAATGGGTCTTGACAACTCTCACAGAACAATTTCATTAGCGTTGTGACATTTTTTCCCTTTAAATGAAATTGAGCTGTCTCTTATTGTCAATGCGTCTTTGCATCGCCATGTCTCAGAGACGAACCTCTCTCTAATTGAGTTTATGAAATTTTAGATCGGGAGTCTCTTCAGTTTGTGCCATAAAACATGGGTCTCACCAAGAAATGTTTTGCAGGTAATATCTCATCTGCCTTGAGAGAGGCTGATAAAGGAGTTGTATATCCTGACACACAGTATTGGAGACGAGCTGCTGATCCTGTCCTTTCTCATGATCCTTTTTCGTTATTGATGTGGGTTCTTTTTTGTCTTCCACGCCCTTTTCTATCATCAGCAGAATCTTTCTTGTGTCTCGTCGATCTCTTCTATGTAGTCTGTGTAACTCAGGTATTTATGATTTCTATTCAAACAGTCAGCATAAGAATTCAAGTTTGTATGTTTAATATATCGGTTTCCATAACCTTCTTGTTGTATCTGGTATGTCACAATGCAGGCACTAATTACATGTTGCGGACATTATCAGTTAGATTTTCTCAAATTCGAATTTGGTGAATGCTTTATTAGTGACATATGCACTATCAAGGGAAGCTCAACTTTTTCTCAACAGTTTTTTGTTTCCCATTATATTGATTCTTCTTGCCATCCTAAGGATATGATACGTAGATTGAATGGTCCATATTTGAGAAGATGTGCGTTACTGTGGAAGTTGCTCAAGTCTTCAACATCAACACCATTCCATGATAGACCTCGTCAATGGGATGTACCATTATTCCATGTGACAACAGAAATTTTGGATAGTATTGCTGGCCCCCAGCAGATCTTAATCTAGTGGAAGAGCTGGAGCACATGTTTTGAATTCCCAGTTTAGAAGTTATTTTTAAGAAAAAAGAAAGCGGTTCTTAATGTCTGTTTAAAGTGGTTCCGTCATTTCTGTGAGGATTCTGAAGTTCGAAACTGTGGACTTGTGTTACACTCCACTCCAGCTGTTCCTTTTAAATTGATGCAGCTTCCTCACGTTTACCATGATCTCCTACAAAGGTTTGGCATGTCCTTGTCTGATTTGCATTTGAAGCTTATCCCTTTCTTTATGCTTATAAACTGAATTGTGTTGTGTCATCAGGTATATAAAACAACAGTGTCTAGAGTGCAAAACACCCCAGGATGAGCCAGCATTGTGCTTGCTGTGTGGTAGATTGTGCTCCCAGGGTTGGAAAACCTGCTCCATGATCCATATTTAACATTATTGTCATTCCTCAAAATAATATATGTTGTTATCTGTTGAATTCCTGGAGTTGCATCTTTCCATGTTCTCCGTCTTGTATTTCACATGCTATCAAACTTGATGTTTCGTACTGCCATTTTTTCCAGGGAGAGTTTCGCTTACATTCATTCATTGTCTTGTGGTGCTGGCATCGGAGTCTTCCTGTTGATCAAGGTAACTGCAATGATTTAGCTCTTTATGCTTTATTTTTCTGCACTATATAGTTCTTGTTGTTACATATTGAAAAGTATGACCTTCTGCCCTTCTCACATGGCAGAGAACATCAATTTTGCTACAAATCAGCTCGTCATGCACCTTGGCCTTCTCCTTACTTGGATGCATTTGGTGAAGAGGTAAAATAATTATTTGTATTTTAAGAGAGATTATAATATTCTGTTAATGATGTCATAGTTTAGAAGTACTCACTACTCCAAAAGGCTTGTTTAGCTACACGTAGATGGCCACGGCTCTAAACCGTTGGTTTATTTGCCACGGCCAAAAACCGTGGATAGCATGGCCAACGGCCTAAAATCGTGGCTATAAAAATAACTGGTCACGGCTCTAAACCATGGGTGCATTAGCCACGACCAAAAACCGTGGCTATAATTAGCAATGGCCAAAAACCGTTGCTAAAAAAACAGTTTTGCACGTGCCGCGCTCTTGCGAGTGATTTCGCGCTCTGGCGAAAATGGGTTTCGCGCTTTGGTGAAAAAAATTGGGGAAAAAGAATTTGGCATTGATTTAGGTCATTGGGAAAGAGGTTTGAATTTGTGAGTTTTTGACCTCTCTCTCTCATTTAGGGTTTGCGAAAAAGAAAGAGAGATTTGCGCGGTTTAGAGTTTGCGACCTCTTCGACCTCTGGTTTGAATCTGTCAGTTTGCGCGGTCATTGCGAAAAAGAATTTCGACCTAAATCAGGGTCAGAGAGAGGTTTGGCGCAGAGGAGAGATCGAGGAGCTTGAGAGAGCTTCAGTACTGTAGAGGAGAAGAGAAGATTAGCCACAATGGTTCTCAAGTGAGTTCATTTTCGATTCTTGATGTGGGTTTTTCCTTCTATCTCTCACTGTTCTCTTTTTGTTGTGTTAGTTTTCTGTTTTATAGTTGGTTTTAACATTGTGGAATTACAGAAGGTGAGTATAGGAAGAAGAATATTATAAGAAGAATTTTCAGTTGTTACAAGGGTATGATTAATTTTCAGTTGCAAAACACCAGATTATTATAGGAAGAAGAATATTATAGGGTGGATTTGGGATGCTTTTTCAGTATATGAAACAGAGATGTATACCCTATTTTTTGCTGCAACAAAAAACAGAGAATGCTCTGGTTTCGAGCTTTGTTTTGATGAGTGTTTTGATGAATGTTCACTATCTCAGTCTTTTCAGAGAAAGCGGTCACCTAAAAAGCTTGAGCCTGAGTTGAGTGGTAAGAGAAGCTCTCATATTTCACAGCGTAATGCTAAACTTACTATGACTTAGGTCTAAACTGGTTGATATGATGCAGTGTTACAAGCCCCATCATCACCAGCTGCTAAATGGTTTATAAGCACTTACAATTGGGACACGTCTTTGGTAGTTGTTATATAGGCCCATCCTTTTTTTAAAATTTTTTATTCTATTTTTTCAGGAGGGAAACTTTTAATCACTTGGCCAGCTGGCTAGAAGATGCAAGGCAACATGCTAATGCAAACATGACAATTATGCTCATTGGAAACAAGTGTGATCTTGCTCATAGAAGAGCTGTGAGCACAGAAGAAGGCGAACAGTTTGCTAAGGAGCATGGCTTGATTTTCATGGAGGCTTCCGCAAAAACCGCTCAGAATGTTGAAGAGGCCTGATCTCTTGTGATAATTGTCAACATGAACATATTTTGTTATCATAATATGCCAACCTTCTTTCTGTATCTTATAAAAACAGTTTTGCAGGCGTTTATAAGCACAGCTGCGACAATCTACAAGAAGATTCAGGACGGTGTCTTTGATGTATCAAATGAGGTTTGTTCACTAAACATTACTTTTGCTGCTAGACTATGAACTTCATTGTTAAGAAAGAAAGAATGGCTCCCTGCTTATGTGATGAAATTTTTTCTCTGATGCAGATTCTTCTTTTAAGTTGCTATTGATTATGTAATTGGCATGTGAAGTTGTCAAAAAATCCCAGCGGAAGAATATGAGAAGATTCCAAAACTCTCTTGGAAAATTTCTCCCACACCATCATCAACCTGTGTTTAAGTTGTTCTAATCGCAAGTTCCATGAATAGGAGGAATTATTGAGAAAGAAAAGGAATGACGAGAAACATCCAGTAAGTGTTTGACTCTCATCATGTGCCTTTTATTTAGTCATCTACTTTTGAGCAATGCAATGGGTTTCTTATTAATGCTAGTATAGGTACTTAGATTTGTTTGTTTGTTGGGTGTTTATTTTTTTGTTTGTTTAAATTCATTCTCTTCGTATATTGAATCTTCTTAGTGATTTAATATTCTTTTGTGCACAAATATGATGTCTTCAAATGAGCTAAATGCTCATATTTTCCTTCAAGTACGGATAACAGGAGGGAAGAAACATGTTATTCTCACTAGAAAGCTTATATATTAACTCAAACCTTCACTTTTTATATTTGCACATGGTCTATGGATGTGTTTGTTTAAATATGCATATATATTTTTTCACATGGTCTATGTATTAGTGTGGTTAAGGTGCAAAGTAGGGGTGGGCATCCCATTCCGCGATCCTGTTCCCGTCCCGATCCCGTCCCGTCCCGATTTTTCCGGGTCTTAATGGGATTGAATAATTTCATCCCGATCTCGTCTCGTCCCAATCTAGAATGGGATGGGATGGGATGAAGATTTTCAATCCCGTCCCGAACTAATTTTTTAATATTAATTATTAATATTTTTATTTACTTATTTATTTTATAAACATTTACTTATTTACTTAATATTAATTACCAACAATTCTATCCAGCCATAAGGCCCATAACCACTGTCAAGTTTCACTGCTACTGCAAAATGCAAATCAAGTTTCAATTATCCAGCCATAAGGCCCATAACCACTATCAAGTTTCAAGTTTCAATTATATAACCATAAGGCCCATAACCACTTACCAACAACAACCATATTTTCTATCCAGCCGCAAGCTCTCTAGGGTTCTAAACTCTTCATCAATTGTATTTATGGGTTGTTAGAAAGGAACTTTAAATATTGACAGTTGGAATATTTTATGCTTTATAGAAAAAAATGTCTTTAAGTAATTCCCAAAAAAAAGTCACAAAGTTACATTGGGAGAGTTCTAGTTTTCTAGTTGAGCCTTTAACTTTTAACCAGGGGTGGGCATCCCATCCCACGATCCCGTTCCCGTCCCGTCCCGATTTTTCCGGGTCTTAATGGGATTGAATAATTTCATCTCGATCCCGTCTCGTCCCGATCTAGAATGGGATGGGATGAAGATTTTCAATCCCGTCCCGTCCCGAACTAATTTTTTAATATTAATTATTAATATTTTTATTTACTTATTTATTTTATAAACATTTACTTATTTACTTCCTTATCAAATCACAACGTCTCCTCTTCTCTTGCACCGAACAACATCATCTCGATCAATCTCCCTCCTCCACCACCTCTCATCAATGGCAGAATAATAGAAGATTTTCTTCTAAACTCTTCCATCTTCAAGGTACAATTTCACCTCTCTTTCTTCACATTTCATTGAATACGACTTTTTTACTTTTTTTTTTGTTCGTCGATTTAATGTTGTTTGAGCAATAACGTCAACAACATCGTCTCAGCCGCTTTCTGTGGTTTTCTTTGATTCGTTAGAATTGATTTTGATTGAAATTTATAATGTAATTTGAAATCTTTGTGTACAGGACCTAGTTATGGAACTAGGTTGTTGGATATCGCCAATGCTCAAAATCTAAGGCTTTATCAATGATACAAAGAGCTTCATTTGCTGCCGAAGTCGAAGCGGTAAAATAAGCAGAAGCTACTGCCTCAGATGGAGGCCCTACAGGTTCATGCTCACTCTACATTATTGCGTGTTTTTCGAATTCGCTTATGGAAAAATTTGCTATGCAACACATTTTAGTTTGAAAGTATTACTATAATATGTTAGTGAAGAGCGAAGTATATTGAGTTGATTGAATTTTTGGAGTTAATTTGGTGGCAGAGGTAGTAAAGGAGGTTTAGCACGCTGATCCCGTCCCGTCCCGTCCCGATCCTGTATGAACGGGATGGGATAGGGATGGGTATATCTCGTCTCATCCCGTCCCGTGCCCACCCCTAGTGCAAAGGTGCAGTGAGGGAGTGATACCCTATTTTTGCCTAGGCGCAAGGCATGCGCCTAACGTACATTAGGAGCACCCCAATTTGAAATTTTATTGCTATGTTCTAGTGCTTTGAGTGAACACTGAAATTGAGTTCAGTTTATTGAAATTTTGTTGAGAAACATTTTAAATTGCATATCAACTATCTTCTATGTGATCGTATCCTGAATGCTTCCTATACTTAGAGTAATTAAGCATCTTATACGAAAACAATTCTTATTACTGGTGTGAGATATCAAACATGGAAATATTGTCCTCTCATAACAACTATTACTTATTATGGACTCTTTAACTACACAAAAGGGAATAAATTAGACTTGAATGGTGTTTCTATTCCTTTTTTTTTAATTAGACTTGTTCGATCCTTTCCTTGATATTCATGTAGCATTGATCAAAATATGATGACTTGTGGTCTTCATCGTGGTATATTTTGCTGATTAACTTACCATATAAAGGACTCTAGAACCTACTGAGGGTGTGTACACCAGAGTTTGAAAATTTGTAGTTCAGTCTTGTTAACTTTGATGCAAAAAATATGAAACTGAAGGAGGAACACTAATATCGACCTCTACAATTTACATTTTTCTACTAATATGAAAAGCACGTGGGTCCCTGCAGCTCGGCGTCGTGAACGTCAGCTATGTACTACCACCACTGCTGCTGCTGGTTCTTCTGGGTCTTCTTCAGCTGTCAAGAAACCTAAACTATCTCAGACTACAAATTCACATACTTCAACTTCTAATACTACTCCCCCTAGAAACTAAGATACTAGCTTTAGCCACCAAGATATGTAAAGATTCTTCTCTAGCTCTTTATTGGTTGTGATTTCATAGATCAAAACACTTCAAATGGTGTTTTTTTATTTTTTATTTGTGATTTTATCAAATTCTAAAAAAATTTCATATAAGCTAAAAAATTATGTTTAAATAGAGATCATATAAGCTAGTTTGAATCTATTCTTTATTTTATTTTTTTTGTACTTATAGTGTAAACATCTTTTCTTTTGTTATGTTTAAATAGAGATCATATAAGCTAGTTTTCTTTTGTTATGTTTGAGCATAACCATGAACAGATGAAGACGAGCAACTGCATGTCATAACCATTCTCTAACATGTTGCCCTTGCACTTTGTGCTACTTGTGGTTGGTTGAATTAATATGTTAATTGGGTTTCTTTTGTTTTGTTTTGTTGCTCAGCTGGGAGATGATGCTGCTCAGCTGATCAGATATTGGCATGCGGAGAGTGCATTTTCGAGGGTGGGTTTGCTTCAAAACTTCTGACTTATGTGTTGGTTTATTGATTTTTTATTTGTGATTGTGGTACTTTATTGTATGGTTTTTTTATTTGTGATTGTTGCATTGACTGGATCAGTTTGAGTTTTTTTTATTGTTTAAAGGGTTTTCATAATCTGATCCATATTGTGAATTGTTGAGGGACTTGCCCAATGATGTTAATGAAGCAGTGTTGACATTGATGATTTTTGTGAGAAGGTAAAACTATAGATATCTTCATCTTGTCTGCATTTGTGCATGATTTCTCCCTTGGTCTTGTTCTCACTTTAGCTTGATTATTGTCTCAGGCACAACTTGTTAACTACATCCAGTATAGAGCTCTGCTGGAGGGATGGACTTCTCGTATGTGGACAAAATATATGGGCGTTCTAATATGGAAGACTCAGAATCCTTGGATTGGTCTTAGAGGTCAGTTCTATGATCATCTCCATGACCAAACAACAGGATTCTATGGCTGCCGCTCTGCAGCAGAACCAATTCATGTCCAACTGAATCTGGCAACATATTTCGCATGGCTGTGCTCATGGCTATTGCTTGGTTATTCTATCTCATATGGTTGTGTCCATTTAAAGGTAATATTTTATTGAGCACAAATCAGTCACTGTTTCTCTTGTGGCATGTGGGCCGTTAAAAGCTAAAACTTTATAACTTATAAAAGTGGTTTCTATATTTGCTTGTCAAGAGATAATGATGGAGGTCACTAGACGGGAGAAGGAGGCTAGAATTGTCCCAAATGCCAATGTAGATTCTTACATGAAGGTATGTTTAGCAACTCTTTTCTTGGTTTCCTCCATGGCGAGGAAATATCTGATTTGATGCACTATTATTGTTTCAACTGTTAGTGGCATATAGTACGATATAGGTAGCTAATGAACACATTAATACAGAAGTTCTAAAACAGTATTGTATGTCTTTACGATAAAGGGTGGAAAAGCAGTGATTGGTGGATCGTGGTATATGTCTTTTCAACTTGCGGCAGCAATGAAAATTAACAATTTTGATGTTGCTATCAGTTTCCCAGAACAACAGTGCTGTAAGTTCCACAACCTATTTTTAAGCCCCTCTCTTGATTAAATTAGATTATTCTTCGTAGCTAGTCTTTATAATTATAAAGTTTAAAAGGGTTTGCCTGCATTGGTATTTGTTGAAGTCCATAAAATCAGAGATATGGACTCTCCTTCATGAGTCATTGTTTCAATCTCTGCAATATGACTTGTATCTGGTGCAAAGACTTCTTTAGTTTCGAAATCAGGTCGCAGTTATTATACTGGAGTAAAAACTATAAACAAACTAGATTCTTTCTTTCAGGTAATCTTTGTTCTACAATTTGAAAAAAGATAAAATGTTTCTGAGATAGAAATTTCTTTCGCAGTCTATCAGCTTTTCACCCTTAGTGCACCTGCCTTTTACGAGGGGCATTATGCTAATAAAAGAGTGAAATTTTATAAATGACTAATTGTTGTTCGGTTGAATTCTAATGAAAATGGAGAGGTAACTTTCTACATATTTCATTTGATAGTTTTAAGATTTTATTAGGGGAGTTCAACAACAGGAGGTGAGAAGGAGAGTACTGACTCTGGAGGTTAAAACTTATTATTCAGAAAATGAAGTTTGTGCTTTGCTTGAGGGGTTAATTTCATCCATCGGATTTTTAAATAATAAGTGTTCTGAAGATAGAACAAAAGATAGAACATGAAACATGCTTCTTTTTATTGTTTGTAAACAACTAACGAATGCAATTTAAGGACTGAAGGATAAACATGATGTCAGAAAATACGAATTACAATTCAAGATATCAAATTTTGATTTGTACCGTTTAAATGAGTTACTTCATAAACACTGACATGCTTGGTTGAATAATGTGACTGACTTATGTTAGCAATCGATCCATCATCACTGTACTTATGTTAGCAAGATCTCAGGTTCCATTAAAAGCATGAAATAAATATTATAATTCTTACAATGCATGTAAACTTTTTTTTTTATCATGGTTATATTTTAATCTGTTTTTGTTTATGGTCTGTAGGGGTTGTTCAAAGCATGAAATAAATATTATAATTTTTGGTTAATACAATGCCGTGAGTATGCGTCGAGATTCCTACATGCATTTCAGTATACATAATGTTTGTGCTGCAATGCAGTATAATGCATGTATTACTCCATCATATTATATATAGAAGAATTGGCTTTAAAGCAACATTTTTATATATAACAACTGTAAAACATCATAAAATAATATAAGTAATTTAACTAAACACAGTTTCATATTATCACCCTCATCTCTTTTGTGCATGAACGGAATGCAGGCTGCTAACACAAGTGTTGTTACTAAAGGGAGCAGGTTTCTATATGTTGCAGAGTGCTATGTTGTTACATGTAATGTTGTTTAGGAAGGATTTATGTTAGATTAGTTGTCAATAAATGTAGTACTATAAATAAGAGAGCATAAGAGAGAAAAAGGGATTCATTTGATTTGTAAGAAAATTGTACACTTGAGCATTTGCTCTACAGGAGATTAGCTATCTCGAATTAGCTTTATTATTGAATACAATCCATTCCATTTACTGTCATCAATCCAGAATTACAATTACAAGTTCTTCAGTCTGTAATTTCTCTTCATTGTCTGTATTGCATCACTGTCAGTAGAACTGCATTGGCTTAACACCGTGACCAAAAACAAAAAAAAATTTGCCACGGCTTAAAACCGTGGCTAATTATTGCAACGACTAAAAACCGTGGCTACCTTGCCACGGCTTATAACCGTGGCTAGTACTGGCCACGGCTTAAAACCGTTGCTAAAACTATTGCAACGGCTTAGAACCGTGGCTAAGATTGTTGCAACGGTTTATAACCGTGGCTAAATCATCAACCGTCCTCGAAATAAAATCGTTGCTAATATTTTAGCCACGGTTTTTAGCTCTTACTGGGGATTTAGCGACGCCTCTATAGCCCACGGCTCTAAGCCGTGACAACGGGTTACCCCCACGGTTTAAAACCGTTGCTAATGAGTATTTTTGGTGTAGTGACTGCTCAAACTCAGACTGCAAGTGAAGAAGATTATGCTTAGACTCAGACTGTTCCAGCAGACTTCTAACAATAGGTTATGCTCAGACTGTTCCAGCAGTTGTTGTAAACTTGTATTGAGTTGTTTTAATATGTTCCAACAGAATTGAGTTGATTTGATTATGTATTTTAGACTACTAGCAGACTATGATTCAGAATGTATTGCAGTTGATTATGTTCAGAACTTCAAAGTTCTAGTTGATATGTTCATAATGTATTCTATTTTATATGTCCATATTAGCACGCTGATCCCGTCCCGTCCCGTCTCATCCTGAACACGTTTGGGATGGGACGAGGTCGGGATGGGGTTTTTCCCATCCCGTCCCGTCCCGATCCTGTATGAACGGGATGGGATAGGGATGGGTATATCTCGTCTCATCCCGTCCTGTGCCCACCCCTAGTTAGAGCCTACCACAACATGCAAGAGGAAAAAAATCTTGGGGTGCCATAGATTGGTGACGAGCTCTTTTCAAACCAAGCATGGTTAACACATAATGCAAATGAGACTTTGCTTGTAATTATAATCATCTCAACTATCCCTCAATCTACAATTCTCATCAATCTCTCGTGCTACTACTATCTTAGCTAGCTAGCAAACATAACTACTAAGTTGTTTGTGATTTTGGTTCCCTCTGTGATCTTTTGCACCACTAGTGCAAGGAACCTTTTGAGCAAGAAGGCCGAATATGAGGTGGAGAAAATGTTTTTCCACAGGTGGTAGTGGTGGACTTGGTGGAGGTGATTTTGGAGGAGAATGTAGTGGCGGCTTAGGAGGGGACGCTTTGTGCTGGTGGTGGACTGGGCAAAGGTGGATGAGGAGAATTTGGAGGTGGTGGTAGAGGTGGTGTTGGGGGTGGTTTTGAATTTGGTGCAGGAGCTGGTGGTGGAGTTGGTAGTGGTGCATGACTTATAGGTGGCAATGGTGGCGAAGGAGGTGGACTAGGTGGTGGTTTCGAAGGTGGAACTGGTGGAGGAGTTGGTGGTGGTCTTCCTTAAAAAAATTAGTATTAACAAATTTTACCGTTTGGCACCTACAATATTCTAGCAATTACTGTTTGGTTCTCATCACGTGAGTGGCACTTGAGAGTATTTCAGACATTTCAAAAGATTTAAAGATTTTGGCTGTCAATACAAAATGGGTGTTGACGGAATTTAAAAAACAACTGGCACCCTTGGAGGGTTATGCCTAAACTAATGGGGGCCAAAACGTAAATAACCTTTTTTGTTTTCTTCTTTTATTATTTCACGTATTATCTAAATGATTTTGTATCGATTTCAAAATTCCAATTTGAGTAAAAGCAATTTGAGTTTGAAGATTAGACTACCAATTAGCAAGGACTATGATTACTAAGTTTCGCGAAATATTTTATATTTTGAGATCTCGAAATTTAAATTATTGAAATAAAAAAACACATTATTTCTGATGTGTCCAAATTTGTTCTCATCGAGATCTGACATGCAAAACAATATTAGATTACATATTTGATGGTCGAATGCACTCCGATTCTTAAGTCAGTTGATTGTAGGAGATAATGAATTTGGATAGAGTATAGTTGTGTAGTGTTTGCATACCTCCTTCATGAATATCTCATTTATCTTATATAATGTGAGCAATTAACTCTCTGCGTGACTTAAGCATGCATGGCTGAAAGGGGACGTTTCTTACAACGATCTTCTCCTCCATTGAGATGTGTCCTTGGGGGAGTGACTCCTACCATGACTTGTCTTCTTCGTAACATCTTTCTTCTTCAAGGGAAGAGGTTTGTTGGGCCTTTTAATCTTTGTTCACGATCCGTTATTAAATGCATCTTTGAACTTTAGTGATTGGGCCAATTATCACCATTTAGTGTGAGGTGTATGTTCCTCGTGATGGATGATCTTTGCCACATGTACGATAGTGGTCAAAAGACTATTTGATGTATTATCAACTACTCCCCCTAGTTAGTGGGCTTGCTTGCATGGCCATTAACTTTTCGACGGTTGGTTTTTGGGTTCATCATTGTTTTTCTGCGCAACATTAAATGTTGTCAACAACTCTCAATTCAGTTTCTATTCTATTACGCCATCAGTCGGTTCGTTCCAGCATGATTTTGGGGTTTTGTGCAACCATCATTTCCTGCATGATTTCCCATTGATTGTCTTTTCACAGTCCAACCCTATAAAAGAGGGGCGGAGAGTTGTGTTACCCTTTTACGCTATCTCCATTTTCAGAGTTTGTTTGTTCTTCTTTTCCTCATTTTCTGTAATGTCAAACTCTTTTCCATGGCTCCCAATAGAACCTTGAGTGATGATCGTCTTACCGTCTATGAGGCCTTTTTGAGCCTAGGCAAGCAACGAGCTATACTTTAGATTATGTTCACCAAACGTTTTCTATTCCGTCCGACTTGGAACTTGTGTTGCCCAGAGAAGGTGACAACGCTGCTCGTCTGAGGCATGGTTACATTACTCTTTACCCTAGAATGTTTAGGGCTGGTATCAATTTTCCAGTTCTGGAGATCTTCTAGGGTTATTTAGATCTGATCAGTATTTCCCCTGCTCAGATGGGTCCCAACGACTGGAAGATTATGGTTGGAACTATTGTGAGAGCTCTGGAGGTTGGTACAATAGGTCCATTTTAAGGTTGTTTAGGGATCCCAAGAATTTGACTAATCTGCAGTTGACTGAAGTGGAGAAGTTGATTAAGAAGCAGTTTCTCTCGCTTCCTTTTGCACATCTAGAAGACTTTCTCGAGTCAGAGTCCGTTGACCAGAGTGGCTTGTACAGTCTAAACGGTCTCTGGTTCTTCATAGTCGTGACTCTGACGTCATTGGTATATGTGTTGCCCCTCATGTTGGTTCTGATGCGGGGAATGAGAGTACGACTCCTGCTAGCGTTGATGGAAATTTTAGCTCCATTGAGAAAGTTACGGATCTCGATGCTCCTGTTGGCTTTGGTGGTGTTGATCCGACCACCAAGAAGAGGAAGGCTCTGAGGCCTGTAGCCCATCTAAGAGGCGGGTTATGAGTGAGTTGGTTGATCATGCTCGACCTTTAAAACAGAAGAGGCATGTTGGATCGGGTACTGCTCCAAGGACTGTTCCGATTACTCTTCCTATTACTATTTTCGAAAAGAGAAACGATAAAGACTTTCACCTTGCTACTCAAGAGGATGAGGAACTGGAGTGGGTCGTGGAGAGAAGTAAAGTGGAAGTCGCTCATCCTTGTGCTCTGTTGAGTGAGTACGGGAAAACCCTCCTTTCCACAGTTGGCATGATTGATCTCATCAAGGTTTTCGGATGATAAAGCACGTGTCATTTCAAACTAGATGACACAACTTGTGATGGAGCAGTCTCGAAATCCAAATACGGAGTGACCTTGGAAGACTTTGATTATAATCTTGCCTTTGATGAGGTTGATGTTGATTGGGGTCAGAGCTCCAACTCCCCTCCTCCTCCTCCTCCTCCTCCCGATCTTAGGTTGAAGGAGTTCTTTGCTTCTCCTCCTTCACGTCATAAGTCCCCTTTTGTTGTTTTGGACAAGAAAGGGAAAATTGGTGTTTCTGCCATCATTGATGCTCCGGTCATAAAAAAAGGTGATCAAGGGCGGAGCTTCAGTTATTTCGAACCCCATTGTGCTTCATCCACAAGATAGTTGGAAGAAGCATGTTGTTGGAGTATTCGTATTAATACGGATGGTAATTTCAGCTGGTATTCGGAGGTTGGCGTGCTGGAGAGTGCACGTAATCACATCAACTTGTGGCATAAGTGGTTGATGGGAAAAAAATCCCAATCCCAGTGCATCCTGCTAGACCACCTTGACAAAGGTGTAAAATAAATAATGGAAGGGATGTCCCATTTTACTTATGATGTGACGATAGGGTCCGAGTATCAGGCTGCTCATGACCACATGTCTGCCTTGGAGAAGAAGCACACGGGGCAACTGGTGTTGCAGCTTTCTAATGCTCTGTTTTAGGTGGATAAGCTTAAGGAGGTGTGTGTTGATCAAGAGAAGGTGATTAGTGCTTCTTAAACTTCTTTGGAGAGAGTCGAAGTTGTCCATGATAATTATGCTTCTGAGCTTACTGTTGCGGAGGAGGAAATAAATCGTCTGCAGGAGTGATTGTTTGTTACTCAGAGTGAGCTATCCACTGATAAGGTTGTTCGTGATCATGCATTACGTGTTGTTGAGTCGAAGTCTGCTTGTCGTAAAACTGCTGAGGAGTGAGTGAAAAAACTGAGTGTGGAGCTTGCTTCTATTAAGGAACAACTTGTTGCAGAGAGAAATGGTAAGGAACAAGCATCGAAAAAGCTTTCTGAAGCTGAAGAAAAACTTGCTCGGACCAAACAAGAACTCTCTGTAGTTGCTGAGAAGGCCAAATCTGTTGCAGATGCAATAGAGTGAGGTAAGGTTGTTGCTAGCAGGATTAAAATTATCGACTACATTGAGTTGGCAGAGGGCTTTGACATGTACAAATATCGTGTTATAGCTGACCAAGTCTTTGAGAATGTTTCTACTTTATCCAAGGATAGGAAGATTTTGCCTCAATTCTTCCGAATGATCTTGTTGATGAAGGTCAAGTGTCTTCTCCTCTTTCTAATCCTACTAGTGGTGATCAATTTTTGTCTCCTCTGGCTGACCCTATTAATGGAAATAAAACTTCATCTTCTTCGGCTGATCGTGCTAGTGAAGACAAGACTTCATGTCTTCCAGTTGACTCTACTAGTGTTGAAATAGTTTTTTCTTCTCCAACTGTTCTTCTTGTAACCTGTTCTCCTATCATCATTGAATATTATTATTTTGTTCTTGTCTTACTTTTCTTTCTTATTCATAATAAGTATCATCTGACTTGGTGGTCTGTTTGTTTTCACAAACGCTATAGTCTAGCTTAGATCTAGGAGATATCATAAACATAGCTCGATTTTGAGATCTAGGCTTCATCAGTATTGTAGTGTAACTTTGTGTTGTAGACTTAGAAAATAAATGTAATCAGACTTCGATGTCCAGGATTCATAGGCATATTTTTGTCTAACTCGGTAGTTTAGACATAGAATTTCATAAGGATGTATTTGATAGTTCTGCTTGGCGGAACTCATATTGTTGTTTTTTTGTCGTAGAATAATTTCTAGTCTTATTTTGTGGTATTTACTTGCTAAGTACACTTCGTCGCTGGACTTGTTTGATCAGACTAGAAGAATTTTATTTCGCTATTTGACTTTGTTGTCTTGACAAACTTAATATGCTTTGTTGTATTGCATAGTGATCGGACAATAAGCTTTTTATATGTCTAATCTGACATTGGTGTCCTGACTAGTTTAATAGGTTCCGTGTTCTGATATGGATCGAACCAGAAGATTTGTAAATAAGTCTGACTCGGATGTCCCAACTAATTTAATATGTTTGTGGTCAAACATGGTGATCGTACGTACAAGAAGATTTATAAATAAGTCTGTCTTGAATGTCTTGACTAACTTAATACACTTTGTGATCCAACATGGTGATCGGATTAGAAGATTTATAAATAATTTCTTAGTCCGATTTTGATCTTCTGACTAGCTTAATAAGCTTCGTGGTCTGACATGGCAGTCGAACCAAAAGATTTATAAATAATTTCCTAACCCAATTTTGATGTCCCGACTAGCTTAATACACTTCGTGGTCAGACATTGTGATCGAACCAGAAGATTTATAAATAATTTCCTAGTCTGACTTTGATGTCCTAATTAATACACTTAATGTTTCGACGTGGTGATCGGAACATAAGATTTATAAATAATGTCCTAGCTAGACTTGGATGTCCTGACTAGATTAATACACTTTGTGGCCCAACGTGGTGATTGGACTGGAAGATTTATAAATAATGTCCTAGTCCGACTTTGATGTCCTAACTAGATTAATACACTTTGTGGTCCTACATGGTGATCGGACTAGAATATTTGTAAATAATTTTCTAGTTTGACTTTGATATCCTAACTAGAATAATACACTTTGTGGTCCGACGTGGTGTTCGGACCAGAAGATTTATAATAATGTTCTAGTCCGACTTTGATGTCATGACTCGACTAATACACTTTGTGGTCCGACATGGTGATTGGACCCGAAGATTTATGAATAATTTCCTAGTCTGACTTGTATGTCCTGACTAGCTTAATACACTTCGTGGTCCGACATGGTGATCAGACTAGAAGATTTATGAATAATTTCCTAGTCCGACTTTGATGTTTTGACTAGATTAATACACTTCATGGTCCGACGTGGTGATCAGGCTAGAAGATTTACAATTAATTTCCTAGTCCGACTTTGATATCTTGACTAGTTAATACACTTTGTTGTCCGACGTGGTGATCAGACCAAAAGGTTTATAAATAATGTCCTAGTCCTGCTTTGTTGTATTGACTAGCTTAGATTACTGGAGCAAGAGATGAAAGTTTACTGGAATGTGATAGTTTATTGATATTTGATAATACCTTTGTAAATGTTCTACATTCCATAGTCTCTTGAGTTTACATTCCAACCAATATGTTCCTGGTCTATTGATTTTCACCACTTTGTATGGCCCTTCCCAATTTGGGTCAACTTCCCTGCTCTTGGTTTTTTAAGCTGGATCTTTCTGAGTACCCAATCACCAATTTTGAATGTGTGGGGTTTGACTTTTTATCGTAATAGTTGGCCATTATCTGTTGGTAGGTTGTGACCTTGATTGAAACTTTGTTTCGTCTCTCTTCGAGAAAGTTTAATCCAACCCATAGTGCTTCATTGCTTTTCTCTATTTGGAACTCTTCAGTTTTAAAGGTTGGCATGCCAATCTTGATTGGCACCATTGCCTCGGATCTATAGGCTAGGGCGAGTGGTGTATCTCAAGTCGGAGTTTTTTTTTTGTTTTGTAGGCCCAAAGAATGCCTGGTAATTCAGACACCCATAATCCTTTCGATGCTTCAAGCTTTTTCTTGATGGCCTCCAAGATCGCTCGATTGGTCGCTTATGCTTGTCTATTAGCTTGTGGATGAGCAAGTGCTGAGAAGTGGTGTTTGATGTTCAAGTTTTCGCATAACTTTTTTTTACTTTTTTGCTCAAATTGGGTCCTATTATCAGTGATAATTGTTCTAGGGACTCCGAATCTGCATATTATCATCTTCTTCCATAAGAAGTGCTCGATCTGAGCTTCTCTTATCTTTGACAGTGGTTCTACTTTTACCCCCTTGGTGAAGTAGTCCACTGCTACGAGGAGGAGGTTTTTTCTATCGGAAATTGGAAGTGGGCCTTCGATGGCTATTCCCCATTGTGCAAATGGCCAACAACTGTTTATTGGGATTAAGTTTTGCCCTGGCATATGCGTGTATGGAGCAAATCGTTGGCATTTATCACATAACCGAATGAGTTCATTTGCATCCTTTTGCATTGTTGGCCAATAGTTTCCCAATGTTAGAGCTTTGGGTGCTAGTGTTCTTCCTCCTGGTTGAATCCCGCATATGTTGAAATAAATTTCTTGAAAAACATAGTTGGCGTTGCCAGGTGAAAGGAATTTTAGCAGCGGGCTCGTATCAGATCTCTTGTACAATCTGTTGCCTATCAGTGTATATTGAGCTGCTCCATTCCACAACTTTCGAGCCTCCATTTTTTCTGCATGTAGAGTGTCATTTTGAATGAACTCCATAATTGGAGTTATCCAACTGTCTTCCTGGTTTGTTGTGCGTACTTCTTGTGCATCTTTATCTAAGATAGAGCTTGCATGTACTGTAATCAGGAAATTGTCGACCTCTCTTGCACGTGATGCTTCTTTTGCCAGGTTGTCCGCTCTGTTGTTGTCCTCTATTGCACATTTTTGGGCAGTGACTGGATTGAAAATTTCAATTAAGTTGCTTGCCTTTTGATGGTATGCTTTCATTCGTACGACCAATTTGGAGTTAGTGAAACACTAACTTCTTTTATTCTGAGATGTTTTTCCAGTTACACTTCTGCTATTATCACTTCATATTCAGCTTCGTTTTTGGAAGCATTGGAACTGAATTTGATGGCATATTCCAAAGTTACCGCTTTTGGGCTATACAAAGTTATTCCGGTTTCGCTCCCTTTCTCATTAGATGATCTGTCACAACGCAGAATTATCCTTGAGTTTTAGAGTACGTTGTTTCATGCTAATCGTTATCATTCGGCTAATGCCTGTTGTTGCCTGTGAATTCGACAATGAAATCCACCAGTGCTTGAGCTTTTATGGTTGTTTTAGGAGCATAGTCGATGTCAAATTGGCTGAGCTCTATTGCCCACTTCACCATTCTTTCGGACAATTCTGATTTGTGTAGAGTTGACTGAAGTGGGTGTTCGGTCATTACAGTGATGGAGTGTGATTGGAAGTAGGGACGTAGCTTTCTTGAAGATACGACAAGTGCCAGTGCTAACTACTCCAAGGCTAGGTAGTTGTTTTCTACCTTCCCAAATGTCTTGCTAACATAATAGACCGACTTTTGTATTTTGTTCTCCTCAAGTATCAAGGAGAAGTTGACTGCGTGTTCTGATACTGACAAATACAAGTATAATGTCTTGTTTGGTTTTAGTTTCAATAGCAACTTTGTACTCCCCATGTATGTTTTTAGGTTCTAGAAGGCTTGCTCACATTCCTGACTCCATTTGAAGGTTTTGTTCCCTTTCAAAATCTTGAAAAATGGTAAATTTTATCCGATGATTTGGAGATGAACCTGTTCATAACTGCTATCCTGCCTTGAGGTTCTGTGCGCCTTTTATGTTGGTGGGCGATTGAATATTGAGAAACATTTGTATCTATTTCAGATCAGCCTCGTTTCCTCTTTGGTTGACCATGTACCCTAGGAGCTTTCCTGATTATACTCTGAATGTACATTTTTCTTGATTTAGACAAGCATGTCATCAATGTACAACTTCATGGTCTTTCCAATTTATGTTCACTAGACATTAGTTGTACGTAGTTCCCGCGTTATTTACTCCGAACGACATCACTCGATAGCAGTACATACCTTTTTCTATTTTGAAAGACGTTTTATCTTGGTTCAGTAGATGCATTTGTATCTGGTTGTAACCAAAATATGCATGAAGCTGAGTTGTTCATGTCTTGAGGTGGTATCCACTATTTAATCTACATGTGGAAGTGAAAAGTTGTCTTTCAGGTAAGTTTTGTTAATATCCATGTAATCCACGCATACCCTTAGTTTTTCGTTCTCATTTTTACCAGAACTGTATTGGTCAACCAGTCTAGGTAGTGAGATTCCTTGATCATCCCTGCATTTAGTAAACGACGCACCTCATCGTTAATGGCTTGAATACCTATGGGACAACTAGACTTCTTTTTTATTAGACTAGTTTTTTTTTATCTGGGTTGACTTGCAATTTGTTAGTATGACAGAGTGGTCAATGCCCACCATATCCCACCATATCCTTCATTGTCTAGGCGAATACGTTTTGATTATCCTTTAGTAGCTGAATCAGTTGTTTAGTCAACTCCAAGTGAAGTTTTGTACCGATCCAGACTATTTTGCTTCCTTTTGCACCGTCAAGATGGATTGGCATTGTCTCTTCTTCCGGTTGGCTAGTGTTCGGTCGTACCCTTGGACTAGTTGGAGTTGCGCTATCCTCTGGAAGGCCTTGATCCATCTGTGGTTGACGGGTCTCTATGATGGCTCCCTAGTCTTGACTGTGATTGTTATTTATTAGGAGATTCCATTGCTATGTAGTGGCATTCATGACAGTTGGTTGATCGCTTTTGATGGCCCCAACGTCATCACCAATGTGATACTTGAGACATTGATGCATGGTGGAGGACAATGCATTTATTTAATGTAACTAAGGTCTCCCTAGAAGCATGTTGTATGCGGACAATGCATCGACAATGAAGAAGTCTGTTAATAGGACTCGTTGTTTACCTAGTACTCTTGCAACGACTGGTAATCGAATTAATTCGAGTGGGTGACATTGTTTACTACTGAAACCCACCATAGGTTAATAAGTGTGTGTGAGTCCCTCCTCGCTGAATTGCATTTTGCAAAATGATGTCAGGTACAAGAGGTTGGCTAAGCTACCTATGTTGATGAGCACTCTTCTGATTTCCCATTTGGCTATTGATACTAATATCACCAGGGCGTCATTACGGGGGGAATGAACACCTTGTGCATCTTCTTTTTTCTTCTAAAAAAGCCATAGTTGGGTTGTCTATTCTAGCGCGCTGAGCGGGAAATTTCGGGTGGCGTATTTTTGTCAACAAATCTCTTACATATAGTTTTTGTGATCGATTAGACTGTTCCCGGTCTTTTGTTATGCCATGCAGAACGTATATCAATCTTTTGGTCTGTTCATCTGGTCCTGCCGTAGCGTCCACATTTTCCTTTCTTCTGGACTGTTTTTCTTTCAGTCCAACGAACTCGATGAGTTGTCCTCTTTCGATCTAGTACTCGATTTCATTCTTCAAGTTGTGGCAGTATTTGGTATCATGTCCATGGTCCTTGTGGTAATAACAATATTTGTTATTATCTCGTCTAGACGAATCTCCGCTCAGTTTGACTAGCCATTTGACGTCTTCCCAGTTCGCCATGGACTTCAGGATAGTTGCAAATTTGTTTTTAGAGCAGTGAATGGTTTGTACTTTTTGTCAGTCGAGTGGGTTGATCGTTCGTGCCTGGCTCTTCCAAGCTGCAACTTTCCAAGCTCCTATTTCCCAAACTCAGACCTATTATTAGTCTGATGCCTTTTGGATTGATCACTTTCCTCCCGTATTATTTCCTCTCTTCTTTCACGACATTTGTTGGGAAAAACCTTTTATCAAACTCATTATTCTTTTTGGTGGCCCATTTCCTCAAGAGTGATGTATTTTTAAGCACTTTTCAGCAAAGTTGTCATGCTCTTCAGAGGTTCAAGGTTCAGGAAGTGGTAAAATTTCCATCCCTTGAGTTCTGGAGGTGAAGGTGGTCACAGCTGTGTCGTCGCTGCATCCATTGATCATAGTTAACCCATCAGTGAAACGTGTAACGTATTTCCTGATAGCCTCATCGGGGTTTTGCTTGATGTGAAGAAAATAATGAGGACCCTTTTTGATCCATTGACTGTCGATGAACCTTGTGATGAAGGTCATGGCCAATGCTTGGAAAGAATCTATCAATCTAGGTAGAAGGTTGTTAAACCAATTCATCGCCGTGGATGTGATGCTAGTCGAAAACGTTCTAAACATAGACTTTGTGCTTTCGTTCAGCGCCATCATATGGTGAAAGTGGGTTAGTGGTTTCGAACTTTGGTGCAGTAAACTTATTCGGTAGTGAGGTCTTCATAATTGTGTCAGAGAAAGGTGGCATAGCCAACTCATACAACATATTGGGATTTTTTACTCCAATTTCGAATGGAATTTGTGGAGGAACTCCACCTGTCCATGACCCATCACCTTGAGTCTCACTTCTTTCGAAGTTTGTTCTCCAAAGCTTTGCAAGAGCTTCTTGGTTCTCTTGAACATGGTTGGCGGAATTTTGCTGAAGTGACATTCTGAAGTGTTTGACAGGTGGAACCGTTTTTGAGTAAGTCTTCGACCAATTTAGCTAGATAAGCCATTTGGGCCAAAATCGGATCCACATGAGGATCTGTCATCATTCCCTTAAAAACATGGGCTTGTTGGCCCACCATATCTTGTGGTGGAAATTTACAACTTTGTACAACTGGTTCTCCCAATGCTGGATTTGGGACGTGTCCACTTGGTAATTGAGTTTCACCAGTGGAAGGATTACCTTGATTGTTGCTAAGCTGAGAATTTGTAGTTAGGGGGTTCCAATTTCACCAACGATCTCAGTTTTGAGCTTGTTGTTGTTCAGAGAAATCTTGCACGTACTGAGATCGCCTCGGATCAGCCTTGTAGGCCCCGAGCTCTTGCTTGTTTGATTCCCTTCCTTTAGAACTCTACTGGTGACTAAGGAAGTCTCTTCAAGCTCTTTTGTACCACTTCAATCGCTAGCCTGTAATCTAGCCACTATATATTTTGTTACTGGTTTGTGCTAAAGAAATTGTCGTTCCCACGGATGACGCCAATTGATGCATCTAAATTTGTTTTCCTCGAGATATGACCTACAAAACAAGGTTAGATTGCAAAAGACCACCTATTTGGTAGCCGAAGGCACTCCGATGCTTAAGTCAGTTAACTGTGGGAGTGAATGAATTTGGATAGAGTATAGTTGTATTGTGTTTGCATACCTCTTTCATGAATATGTCATTTACTATATATAATGTGAGTAATTAACTCTGTGCGTGACTTAAGCATGCAGGGCGCGATGAAGGGGAACGTTTCTCACAACAGTCTCCTCTTTCATTAAGATGCTTCCTTAGGGGAGTGACTCTCGCCATGACTTGTCTCCTTCTTTGTGGAACCAATTATGCCTCTTACACGGATGTCTCCATCTCTCTTCTTCAAGGGAAGAGGTCCATTGGGCCTTTTAATCTTTGTTCACAGCTTGTTATTAAATGCCTCTTTGGGCTTTAGTGATTGGGGCAGTTATCCCCATTTAGTGTGAGGAGTTTGTTCCTCGTGATGGAGATCTTTACCACGTGTATGGTCGTGATTAAAGGACTATTTGATGTTTCATCAATTTCGACGAGTTTTTTCGAAATATTTCTTGTTTTTAGATTATTTCGACGAGTTATTTTGAATTATTTCGTATTGTCACATTATTACATCTTTTCTTTTCTTTTTTTAAATTTTGATCTTTTTTGTGTAAAACCCAAAAAAGTATGAAGAAAATTACATTTATGGGGGTACTTGGCTACTTGAGCTTTACTTGTCTAATTTTGTGTTTTTCGTAAATTTCTGCAATTTTCATGTATACCTAAAAAGTATGAAGAACACCAAATTACTTCACAATCCTTACCAATTTTTTTTTGTTTTTTTGTTGAAGCATTATATATATATATGTTAAGAAAAAACAAAGTTACAAAGAAGTTGTCCAACAATAGTAGCAAGTTCATAAGCTTCGTCGTTAAGCTCACGAGGAATATAGTTACAAAACCATTGGCTATGAAAAGAAAGCAAATGTTTGATATTAGTGAGAAGTGGTTGCCACATCCAGCATCTTGTGGTTAGGCTTGTCTAATCCTGTGAGTGCAAAAGTGAAATCAGAGAGCATGGATCTCCAAGTAGAAAACCTGTTTCCCATCATCGA
This sequence comes from Berberis thunbergii, assembly GCA_003290165.1. Taxonomy (NCBI): domain Eukaryota; kingdom Viridiplantae; phylum Streptophyta; class Magnoliopsida; order Ranunculales; family Berberidaceae; genus Berberis; species Berberis thunbergii. The sequence continues at coordinate 153,528 of QNQO01008044.1, read as the reverse complement.
GTCTGGATTAACAAAAGGACCGCCTCCGATGTAAAACATTCAACCATAGTACTATCTGCAAGCTTGAGATCTTCATTTGCTCGTCATTGATGCAAGCTTGTTCAGGGGTTTGGTACACAACTGATGGACCAAATTGTATTCCAGGAGGGCTTATGAACCAATGTGAAGCGAGGAAAGGAATTGAGTGAAGCAATCCAGTGTTCATGTCTGCCGTAGGCTTGCCTGAGTGAAAAAAAGGCGTTTCACTGGTGAAAGTCTCCAGCAAATCTGGAAGAGTCTGCGACTGAGGTTGCAATTTTTGACTTCCATCTAATAAAAAATTGTAAGAAAATTGCTCACCTTTACTCTGCATCATCTCTGGCACAAGAGCAAGGTTCAAGTTTGTATGTTGCATCGTTGGGGAGGAATTCTTATCATGAGTACCCTGCTCGATGAATTGCATAATTTGCTCTAAAGATGGAGCAATCTGATCGGTGGATTGCATGTGGTGGTGGGTGTATTGATCACCTTGCTCAGTGGACGGTAGGTGCTGCTGGGTCGGCAAAGGAGAAGCTCCTTGTGAGTCTGCTTGTTTGGTTGGTAATTGAGTTTGAGGTTGGGTTTGAACCGGGTGAGAGAGGTGAGGTGCAAGGGTGATTAGATGGGTTTCCGGATTACCCGACTAAGTTGTGATTATATTAGCTCTTGATTGAGACCCGAATGGAAGAGGGGACCTGTAACGATCCGTTCCACATGACACAATATTGTCCGCTCTGGGCCCAAATTGGCCTACACAACTTTAAAACGCGTTGTATCATGTAGAGCCAAGCTCGTACATATAAAGCACATCACCCTCCCGCACCCAGGCGATGTGGGACTATGATCCCCCTTGAGTAGCTCGTCCAACCTCTCTTGGGATCCATAGGCCTGTTGGCCTATTGGGCTCCAACCCTCCCCCTCAGGTCCGCCCACACAAGGGTATCACAGTTCACCCCCTTGGGAGTCCAACGTCCACGTCGGCACACTTTTGGCTGGGTCAGGCTCTGATACCATTCTGTAACGATCCGGTCCACATGACACAATATTGTCCGCTCTAGGTCCAAACCTGCCCGCACGGCTTTAAAATGCGTTGTATCATATAGAGCCAAGCTCGTACATATAAAGCACATCACCCTCCCGCACCCAGGCGATGTGAGATTATGATCCTCCTTGAGTAGCTCGTCCAACCTGTGACGACCCGCCTCCCGCACTGTACAGATACTGTCCGCTTTGGGCTACCATCCGGCCCGCACGGCTTTAAAAGGCCTCTGTACAATGGGGAGATAACCCTTCACATATAAAGATCACCATCTTTCCCTACCCAGGCGATGTGGGACTATGTTTCCCCTTGGTAGCTAGCCCAACTCCTCTTGGGATCCACGGGCCTGTTGGGCCTATTGGGCTCCAACCCTTACCCTCACCCTCCCCCTCAGGTCTGCCCATACAAGGGTATCACGGGACCCATACTCACTGTCATTATCTTGTGAAAGAGATGTGAATTGATTAGCAAGAGTTTGTTGGGGAATGTTGGGGTGGGGATCAGTTATGAGAAAAACAAGGTTGGTCGTTTGGGAGTTAATTATTGTGGGGGACTTGTATGTAGAGGTGAGACGGTGGGGAAACTTTCATGAATTTGTGTAGAAGGAATTAAATGCATGGATATTTGTTGGTTGGTGATTGTATTGAAAGTGTGCATTGAATTGGGTTAGTGGGTGGCATCATGGAGTGGGCTAGGTGAGTGAGTAGTAATCAACTTGAGTTGAGTATTAGTGATATGATGGGTGAAACCGGGTTGAACCAGATCCGAACGAGTGAATTCACCTGAGGTAGAAAATTAGGAAATGAGCTATGTCCCTGAGCTAACTCAGCTAGGTTTAAAATCTGAGCTAACTTAGATGGGAGGAGACTCGATTCGGGCTGGATGAGTGGACTCATTCAGTGACCACCTGTAGCATGAAGGCTGGCCTGCATTCTGCCTGATGATCGGCAAGAGTTGTATTCCATGTCTCGCTGGTTTCGATCGTGCATTGAGTTACCATGTCCTCGACTAATCTGAAGATTGTCTTGGGAATCATGGTTCACTGTGATCCTCGAGCTCATATTGAATGGCAGAGCGCGATTTATCTGCATGGTTTTATAAAGAGATGGAGGGATGGAATTCCAGAGTCTAGCATATTTTGGGCATGAGTTGCCTGAAGAGTGCTTGATGAGTCCCCAACAAAAACAGAACACCGACATGTTTTCATACACCAAATGAAGTTCAAATTGTCTCCCATTCGGGTTCTCGGACTCCGTTTGCATGGTACTAGGTAAAGGTTTAGAAATGTCTATCCATAGTTTGAACCGAATGTAAGAAATAATGACATCCTCCACCGAAGGCATGTCTACTTGCATAAGTTTACCAAAACTATCAGCTAACAGTTTGACATCAGGGAGCGAAATTTTACAGCTTGTAAACTCATGGAATCGAACCCACACCAGGATATGATTGAAATTGATTTCTAGATAATTTCTTTTCCAATCCTTGACTAATATGAGCTTGCCAAAGATGGATCAAGGGTCGTTGTGTGTCACCTTGTATTTATCTTCTGTAGATTGAAATTGGAAAAGATAATACATATTCCTTGTGTCTCTATAGTGTTCTAGTTTTTAACATGGAAGTCTTGAGCAAGATTCCAAATAGGAGACATCTTAGAAGCGAACATCTCATGGCGTAATCCAGGAAAATATTGGTATTTAGCGATGGCGCGAAGCTCACAACTATCATCATCCTAATCATAACGGGTAGCAAAAGCAGAGGAGGGAATGGAGATATGGAGAGAGAGATGTTGTTCCAAGTGTTCAATCAGTATTTGTTCGGGTAAGGAAGAGGAAGACCCAAGTGTGCGAGTTGTTTAAGTCGGTGGTGGGACTGGATCGGTCATGGTGGTGAGTCGCACATGTTGGTCTGTGAGAGTAAGGAGAAGATGTAGTGTCGGGGGAGGCTGAGGCAGTGGGTTGTGTTTCAAGTTGCATGGATGGAGAAAAAAAAGTGAGAGAAGTGGAAATGGGATATATTTTATGACAAAACTGTAAAGGATTGAATGTGATGTGTCGAGGTGCAGGTGGAGTTGAGTGATCTCTAAAGCATGGGTCTAAGGGAGTTGGTGATAAACTTAGATTTGGTGAGTGAGGTAGTGATAAGTTTAGATTGATGTCAGATGGTGTGATGGATCTTGAGGGATGCATGTTGTGCGAGGAGTCCATAGTTAGAGCGTGGTAACAGGGATGGACTCAAAAAATAAAAGTTGTAATTACTCGGTTTGGTGGAGAAGTAGAGACATGGAGCAAGTTCGTTGATGATCGATGGGGTAAGTAAGATGGATAGGGTTTGATATCAGGTAGTCGACTGGGGGGTGTATGTGAGTGATTACTCATTTAAGCGGGCGTGGAGATAGGAGCAAGGATTTGAAAAGAGCGATATTGTGAATGGATCATACTAACACTGAAGACCTACAAAAAACACACAGAAAAAAAACACAAACCACACAAAAACCTGTTAAGGGAAAAAACATGGGAAGCCAAATTTTGAATTGAAAGTAAAGGGGAATAAAATATAGTGTGGCGGAAGGAAATAAAGGGAGGAGAAGGATGAGGAAAAGAGGAATCCAAAAAGGATCAGAAAGAAAGGAAGAAAGAAAGAGCTAAGGGATCGAGTTTGGTAGTAAATGAAACCCATGCAATTCCCAGACACTCATTAAAAGCACTCAAATGGAAGGAGAGAAAAAAATGCACTATGTTTACTTGTATCAAAGTCTTGATTTACAGTCCTTGCCAATTAGAGATGCTCTTGAAATGAGAAAGACAATAGTAAAACTCCATGGAATACTCTCTACATTAAGTTGGGTTTCATCTTTACAACTCGCATGGAATGTTAACAACAACCTCTAGTTCTTTGCCTCCACCTAAATCTTTTTGTGTTCCAAAAAAAAAAAGAGTAGGGAAGTTTAGCCCTTTGCTCATCCCTCCTTTATTCCTTATTTATCTCTTAGCCACAGATTGTCTTTTCCCCATTAGCTCATACTATCAATTGTTTCTTTCCTACACTTCGATCCAGTGGTTGGATCTTCTTGTTCTATCCTTGTGTTGGTTTATGTTTTGTTTGTGTTTGTTTTTGCAAGTGTTCGGTGTCAGTGTGATCCATTCAACAAGCATCTCTAACGCCTACTAGCTTCTCTTGAGTAATCTTAGTATGAGGAATCACTCTAACCCGTCCCCCATACCTATTCATGATATCGCACCCTGTCCATCTCACTCATCACTTAGATATGCAGATAACTTGCTGCACATCGCCACTTCTCCACCAAACCGAGTAATTACAACTTTTCTCTTTCAAATCCATCCTTGTTACCACGTTCTAACTATGGATTCCTCTCATAGTTCGTAGCCTTCACGACTTATCACATCATCTGACATAGATCTAAATCTATCAGCAAATCTTAGATTATCACCAATTCCCTTAGATTGACCCTCACTTGATCACTCTTCTTCTAATATACCTCGTCACATCTCATTTAATTCCCTTCAAGTTTTTCATAATATCCCTCCCACCAACAACACCCAAATTCTACACTACTCCCTCATGCACATACACTTTCAAAACGATACCAACAACTCTGCTCTTCAAACTTCTTCACACCACTCACATTCTGCTTCTTCAAACATGCAAGATGCTCAATATACCACCACCCAAACCACATCCATGCAAGACATTCCACCAATCACCACCCAAACCCAAGTTCAAGATACTTCATCCTCACTCTCCGACCATCAACTCATCGAACAGCTTCAACAACAACTATCCCTACACTAATCTATCCCTTCCCATGTCTTTTCAATTCGCTATGAGTCGGACGGTGATGGTCATGACCTCCGAGTTATAGCCAAGACTATTACTTTTCGAGTTTTCGATCTGAACTTTTTGTTTTTAAGGTATCTTGTTTGTGGAACCTTCACCAAGATTTTCATGTCCAAAAGTTGGACTACTATCGAGATACTAGGAATACCTTCTATCTCATACAATTTAAATTGATGGAAGCAAAAGCTACTGTGGTGAATAATGGACCATGGTCCTTGTTTGGGAAACTCGTCTCGGTCAAGAACTGGGACATGAACTATATGGAGATCAACTTTGATATCATCCCTGTTTGGGTAAGATTCCATGAGTTTCCCACTTGTAAATCTCCCTAGCCGATGTAAAACTATTGGCCGACAGCTTAGGGGAGTTCATTGAAGCATATTTGATTTCTTTGGTTGATCTCACACTTCCATACATCTGATATAAGCTATGGATCGATATCACCAAGCCACTCCTAAGTATGATGAATACAGACTTTGGCAATGTCAACGGTCGCCAATATGCAATCCAATTCGTCTACGAAAACATGTCAGTGTTATGTTTTTGTTGTGGTCTAGTAGACCACTCTTCAGGCCAATCATGTCCAAATATGTGTAGCTTTGAAACTCCCTGCCTCCGACTCCTTATCGAGCAACGTTACTCAACAAAGCTCTTCCATTCAAACGGAGTTCTCGTCTCATGGTTCGATCTGAGGCCGATGTTCAAGGGCTTACTATTGGTAGTAACAATGCTCTGCCGGATGCTATTGATCAACGCCGTGTTGCTTCACATTCTCGACGGCCTAACAGTCGGATGCAGGCTGCATTGAATGCTACTCAATGTCACACACTGAGTCAACTCGGGTGTACCGATCCATCTACACACAGGCCTGAGTCAACTCCAGAGCAAGACGGGGCCAACTTGAACCGGACTCGGACAATGGCCTCTACATGTCCAATACCCATAGTTTCCTCACACCACCTGAACCCACCCAACAAATAGACTCCTACACAACTCAGTCTTTTGGTCCACTCATTCTACTCAGTCAACCATAATTCAATTCAACCACCCAACATTTATCTCCTGCACTAATCACAACTACCCAACCTCTTACAACTTGACCCAGAATTGCACTTTTACATTAAATCCCCTTCCCAATCATTAACTCTCACAACTCCCAAATACTTTTTGGCATATTTGAACCATACACCAACATTCCACCCGCCACTTACTCATTTGGATCACAAATCCCACTTCATTGCACTTCCCAACAACTACACATCAATGACACCCTACAACTACAATCAAGTCCGATTGGCCTACCCGAGCTAACCAAAACCCGAATTCAACTGTTAACACCTATGGCAGTATGGACACCCAGCACCCACCTCTTCCTGGCTCGGTTTCTGACCCGACTAAATCCGACAACGAAACCCAACTCAGCGATTCTCGTCAGGTAGAATTGTTGCCTATCACCACTTCTACTCACCATCTCCCTTCACTGATCGATCAAACCATCATTCCTCCAATCGACATTTAGACATCAAAAGCACCACCCACTCTGATGAATACAAATCTAAATCAATCACTAGAACCTGAGATCAATGGCCGAATCAATGTAACTGATGGCAACTCTCTCACCGAAGTAGATCACACACAGACGCCCCTATCTTCGACGCTCCCAAATCTGCTAGAAACTTTCACCAGTGAACCACCTTCTCTCAACATGAGCAACATCTTAGATGATTTAATAGGCACCTTGCAATCGATCCCATTTTCAAGGTCGTATAAGCTTATGACAAATCATGGTCTCACGGTTGGGCTTTTTGTGTTGCATCGCACTCCTTCTCAGACTAAACTGAATGATGAACAAATGAAAATCACTAGGGAGAAAACTAAGAGCAAATGGGCTATGCGCACAGGGGAAAATTTGACAATCTCGTCGCAGAAAAACCTTAGCAACAGACCAATCATGCTAGATTTGGATTAGTTTGTGGCTCAGATGAACAAAGGCAAAAGGAAAATAGAAGAGGATGACACATTGGTTTTGTCTCAAGAGGCTAAAAATTCTTCTATGGCAGTGGCTTGAATGAAACAGAGACACAAACAGTGGTAGTTACACCGGTCTCACAAGCTACTGATTTTTCTCATCCTCACAGCTCCAGTGGAGCCCATGCCTTCATCAAACCAACTTCAGTTTTGCGAAGAATTTTATATTCTTCAGCTTCATTAGTTCAATCTTCCACAGCTCCTAGTGCTCCTAATGCGGAAGAGGCGACCACTGATAAAGGGTCGCTGCATAAGCCATGATTCTTGCCTGGAACGTTCGGGTGTAGGGTCCCCAAATGCAATCCAGAATTTGCAGACCCTCTATTGCAAGTCCAAACCAAAGCTATTTTTTATGCTTCTTCTTCCTGAATGGATTGGTTGTGCCGTCGGCTTGGCTTCAAACATGGCACTTCGATTCCAGCACATGGACGTTCAAGAGGACTAGCTTTATTCTGGAGAGAAGGTATTTCTATAGTTATTGATTCAATTTGCAAAAAATTTATTGCCTGCAGTTTACAAAATTATTATTTTACTACTGCTTGGTCTATCATTTTTACGTATGGCGAACCCAACCCCCTCTTTTTGGATTGCCTTCTCTCAACATCTTGTACTACAACCTAATCCTACTATTATTATGGGAGATCTCAATGTCACTACAAATCCCGAGGATAAAATTGGAGGTCGTAGATCTACCCCAGCTCAAACTAAGATTATGAGAGAATTCATTGAAATGCATTGTTTCCTTGATTTTCCTCTTAATGGGTCGAAATTCACTTGGAACAATAAAAGAAATGATCATAATGGCACCAAAGTAAAGCTCGACCGCATTCTTGTACCTACAGATTGGTTGACTCTCTTCCCCTCAGTTATTTCCCACTCCATCCATACATTTTCCTCTGACCACTGAGCACTATCCCTCCAACTAACATCTACCTCTCATCCTGGTCCAAAACTATTCCCTTTTTTTTTCCAGATGTGGAATCGTGACCCTCATTGTGGAAAATTGGTTACTTTCGCTTGGGCTGGGCGGCAACACTCTGAACTGAGTGTTAATTTCCATCGTAAGACGAAAAATCTTAGTCACTCCCTTTTTAGATGGAACAAAAGAGACTTCAAGAATATTCATCATAACATCATAGATACTCTTGTTGCTTTGGACAGAGCTCAATCTGCTTCGCCGACCATTGCCAATGTGAACTCTATTGAACGACTAGAAGATCGGTTAGCGCATCTCTACCGTCGACAAGAACTCTTTTGGCGAAACAAATTAGGAGAATCTTGGCTCAAAGAGGGTAACCGTAATACCAAATTATTCCATATTATCTCTCTCCTTAGGAAAAAGTGGTACCTGATTCTAAGACGTCGTGATAGAAATAATCACTGGCATACTTCTCATGATGCGATCGGGCACATCCTCAATGATTATTTTTCCACCATCTTTCTACCTGCCACCTGATTCCTAATGATGAGATTGAGGCTCTCTTTCCACCTGTGATTTCGAAACTCGACAATTATGCTCTCATTGCTACCCCTAGAGAAGATGAAATTCGACGTACAATATTTGCTTTTGCAGCCATAAAGCCCCAGGACTGAACGACTTCCATGCCTTCTTTTTCCAACTCTATTGGGACATTGTAAAGAAAGACGTTATCGAGGTTATTTTCACTAGAAAAATGGATCCTAAGCTGAATGAAACTTTCTTGGCTCTCATTCCGAAAGTCTTGAACCCCACCTCCTCCGATAATTTTAGGCCTATAGGATTATGCAATGTTATCTACAAAACAATTTTGAAAATCCTGGCTAACAGGCTCAAACCACTTCTTGAGCACATTGTGTCCCCGAACCAAGGGGCTTTTCTTAAAGGGAGATCCATTACCGACAATATTGCTATCTCCCACGAGACCTTCTTCCAAATGAAACACAATCATAAGAAGAAACAAGGCTGGATGGCGATCAAAATCGATATGGCCAAAGCCTACGAAAGAGTAGAATGGTCTTTCCTACTCTGTCTTCTCAGACTTCTGGGATTCAATGAAGAATGGATTCAACTCATCGAACAATGCATTTCAACTAGACCTCTCAGGGTGCTTCTTAATGGTTCCCTCTTGCTTCCCATCATGCCCACCCGGGGTCTTAGACAAGGAGACTCATTGTCACTCTACTTGTTCATTATCGTTGCAGAAGCATTGTCTCATCTGTTGATCTCTGCAGAAAACAATAATCTCCTCAAGGGCATCAAAATTAGACAACGATCTCCTTCCATTAGTCATCTTCTTTATGCAGATGACTTGATGTTTTTTTGTCGAGCCTCTCTGTATGAAGCCCATCAGGTCAAGGATATTCTTGCCTCTTACTATGTGTCCTCAGGACAACCTGTTAACTATCACAAACCCTCAGTCTTTTACAACGCTAACGTCGACCCAGACATGCCAAGATAATTAACTGAGTCCTTGGCTCTAAATCATTCAATCCCAAGGAGAAATATCTTGGGTCTCCCCTTATCATTTCTAAGCGAAAAACTTCAGATTTTCAATTTCTTATTGATAAAATCGACTCCAAACCCTCCTCTTGAAAATCCAAAGTTTTATCCCAAGCAGGGCGTACAGTGATGATTAAAGCAGTGATCAAATCCATTCCAATATATTATATGCAAACTTTCTTTCTCCCCTGTTCAATAACTACCAAATTGGACAAGATTGTTAGGAATTTCTGGTGGAACGGATCTAATGACGGCAAATCTAGACACCTTTGCTCTTGGGATTGTATCTCGCTGCCTCACCATTTGGGCGGTCTTAATTTAGTCCTAGTCATAGTAAGAAATTTAGCTCTCATGGCAAAGAATATTTGGCAAGCTATCTCGATGCTAAATAATCCTCGAACCATTCAACTCAAGCAAATCTACTTCCCCACCAAATTTGTCTTCCAGCTTCTCAAACTCCTGTCCCTCGCTTTCTTTGCCTGGAGGGGTACACTCACCGCTTTGGGAAAAATGAAACGGTTTCTCCGTTGGCAAGTTAGGTCAGGAGATACTGTAGATCTTTGGCGTGATTGTTGGGTCAGACCATGTTTTACGCTCGCCGAATGTCCCTCATTTACCCCGGACTCTATTGACTCCCCTACTCGTATCTCGAATTTCTGGGATCCCCAATGGATCCCTTAGATCTTGGAACTCCACTCTTCTTCGAGCTTGGTTTCCATCTCCGGTGGTAGCTGATATCCTTGATATCCCAATCCGCTCATCTTCTAACCACGATAGACTCATTTGGACCTATGATAAATGTGGTGTATTCTTAGTTAAGAGTGCCACCAAGGCATTTTTAGCAGACTCCTGGGAATCTTCACCCTCTCGGGCCATTAACAGCCACATCCCCACTAAACTTCTTCGTGATTTATGGCGTATCAAAGCCCCAACTACCGCTATCTTTCTTACCAGGAAAATTGCTCAAAACCTCCTCCCTACTATGTCAAACTTGAATAGGGTTCATGTACCTTTTGAAAACCTACCACAATCATCAGGAAGATGTTACTCGTCTCTTCTTTCTGTGCTCGATCATCTCTCGCTTCTGGAACCTTACCCCTCTCCCCATTAATTGGATTGTTGTGTTGAACTCTCCATCCACTCATAAAGCCTTTTCTTTTATGTGAGACACAGCTAAACTCCATGCTACATCCAAAGAGAAAATGTTATCCCTGTTCACGGCAATTATAGTGCTATATGGATCTGTCGCAATCAGTGTTCTAAAGCACTAGGCGATGGGCGGGCGACGAGTAGGTGCCTAGAGCCCAGGGGTCTAGGCGGTCTTAGGTTTTGTATTATAACTTTAATAATTTACAAAAATTAAGCATAATACATTGTCAATTACATTCAATTTAATGTCAAGATACATATGCAAATTTTAAAAAACATGAAAAATTAACAATCATGAACAAAATTTATTAAAACTCAAATGACTGAAGTTGGTCATGATGGGTACTTTATACAAAGTTGAATTTGTGGACAAATATCCAAACCTACTCTTTGAATTTTCTTCAAATTGCATGAATAACCTCAGTCATGTTTGATAAAATCTACATTACTAAAATTGGGTACCGGCAAATCCTTTGAGAATTTTATTAAATAATCATCCTTTGCTACATTTAGACATATATTGAATAAAAATTAATTAATTGTTTATTTCTAAAAAAGATGAAAGAAAAATAAAATAAAACACAATCAGCTTTATTAAAAATAAATAAATAAAAAATAAATAACAAAAACAAAACACTCACCCAGACCCGCCTAAACCGTACAGAACCCGCCCAACCATTAATCTGGGTGTTTTTCGACCTTCTAGCGCCTAGGCGCCGCCTAGGCCGATTTTTAGAACACTGGTCGCAACCACATCATCTTCAGCCATTCAAAAATCAGTATCTAGTTTCTCCACAGTGCTTTTAAACGCACTTGGAAAGCATGGTTCAAACAATGATTTGCCACCTCTGACCCCAGTACCTCCCCTCCTGCTCCGATAACCATACATCAAACCCTAGCAACTGCGATTCTAGCCATCGAACCTACCCATTCTGCACCCCCTAACCCATTCACCATCAACAACTCAAACCAATCCCTGGAACCACCCATTTCTGACACAATCTCTCTTTGACTAGCCACCTTTCAAAAACAACTTCTAGCGGTTAACAATCATCCCATCAATGCCCGGCTATACCAGGCTTGACACATCCCCTTGAAGCTTACCCTGGATATGGTCATGGTCACTTATGATGCTTGTTTTTTTCCTTCCTCCCAGAGAAGTGCAGTTGGAGTCTTGGGCGCTGATGCTAGAGATAGGGTCATTATGAGGATTGCATCTCCTATCTTCGGACAAGTAGCTGACAGTACAATTATTGAATATTTTGTTGCAGAGGCTGCCCTTTTGCTTATCCATACACGACGATGGGATACATGTTTCCTATTGGGTGACTTAAGCTCCCTGACCTCTTTGTTGCTTTCCAGAGATCAGACAAGTCAGACCACGGAGTGCTTCCTTAGTAATATTAAGCATTTACTTTCTTTACATAATAATTGATTCTGTAACTTTATTCCCCGAGACTTAAACTACGAAGCTCATGACCTGGCTTCGATAGTAGGACAGGAATTATGTAATCTTTATTTGGAATAATATATATATATATAAATGCTTTATCGAAAAAAAATTTAGTAAAACCCCATGGTTTCTGGTCAGTCTTTTGTATTGTTGTTGCCAAATGTCAAAGATGTTAAATATTTTCGAGATCTAGGTATCCCATCCGACGGCTCACACAATACGACTGTAACGCGATCCGATCCGACTCAGTAAACAGAATACAAAGAGAGCAACAGAGAGAGAGAGAGAGAGAGAGAGAGGTGAAGCAAGAAAGAAGAGAATCAAAGAAGAAAGAAGAGATGGATCGAGTGCAATTTCTGCTACTAGGGTTACCACTCTTCCTCTTCTATTCAGACCTCATAAACCTCTTTACATCACCACCACCCAAACCCTCTGTTCACCATCACCATCACCAATCTGCCCCCAGTCCTGTAGTTCAACCATCCCAAACTCTAGATTTCCCCACTCAGGTATCTTTCACGAAGAAAAAAAACCAAATTCAAATTCATTTTTTCTAATTGCATGACCCGTTTTGATTGAATTGAATTGAATTGAATTGTTTCCCCTAACTTATGTTGCAGATGGCCAATGGTGGAGGGATCGGTCTTGGCACCACGATCAACATCAACTTCTGTTCTTCTTGTTCTTACAGGTGTTTAATGCTACCCTTTTGATCAAATAATTTAATTTTGTTGATGTCGAATTCGAAGCTTTAGTTTATTCTAGAGAAATTATGTTGGGGTTGTTTAAAATCTAACTTATCAATAACAGTATTGTTGAATTGGAATTTTGAGTTTAGTCGCTTGAATTGGTAATCGGGTTGATGAGTTTTTGATGTTGAATTGGAATTTTAAGTTTAGTCGCTTGAGTTGATTACTTTGATGTTGAATTGGAATTTAAAGTTTAGTCACCCGAGTTGATTAGTTTGATGTTGAATTGGAATTTTTAGTTTATTGAGTTGATTTTGGGTAGTTTTATTTATATAAAATGAAAACCTGCTTGAAATCTCAACAGGATACTGGTAATTTTAAATGCAAACAGTAACCTTGATTAGGGCTACTTCTATTGAATGGAAGGGAATTATGTTGTAGTTTCAAGGTCTCTGCAAGAGAGAAATTTCAATGAACGATGCCAAGTTTTAATATCATATGGGTGATCTCCGGTAGATTTTCATTATAGTTATGACTTATGAGTTCCATTGACTTGTGCAATCATATCATTCTCCTTGATCTTTGTGTGGTGTTTTGAGGTTTAATGTAAGCTCAGCGGAGGTTGCATTGTCATGAAGAAATCGTTATGGTCTTCTAATCTATATCCACAAATTCAGTTACCATTTCAATGTCAAGAGTCATGATGGTGAATTAACATAAAAATTAGAAAATAATATTAATTCATCATTGATGATAAATAAAAACGGTCACACTCCAGAGCCGCACATGTATCATGATAATCTTGAGGAATTACGTCCTCAAGCGTCAGCCCAACACTGATCCAGCCCAAGCGGTTCTAAGCCCGCCCAACTGTAGTCCGTCAGGCGGATCTGAACTCTCACAGCATGCTAGGCTCATACGTCTCACAACTATTCTCAATACCCGTAAGCCTTTTTTAGGCAAGTATCTCGAAAATCAGCTTCGGACGGGCAACTACAACTGCTCTCTGCTTTCAACTATGAAGCAACCATCAAAGTATCTTCTACACAGGGAAACTCTCTTCTACGGATTGCTCTTGGATTATGAACTATCTCTCGCGTATCTAGTAGCACAGAGCTAACAGAGAACTTCCCTCCTACATCACGACTCTTAATTAGGGAGAGATCTCCACGAAGATTTCATTCCTAAACTACGCCTACGATTGCTTAATAAAATCAGAACTCCTTGCACTATAAATAAGATATGAAGTTTGTAAGCTAAGGCACGCTACAAATTTCCTGTTACAACATTGCACTTTCCTCAAAGACATGTTTGACTTTAGTATCGGGGTGTCATCGGCCACCCCACGGTGGTCTGTGGCTCACGTGCATTACTTGTGTAGATTAGCAGGTTAGCAGGACTAAGTCAAAGCAGGGAGCGAAAAAAGACTACATTAGTTTGGCGTCGTCCTTGGGGACGACATAATTCTTAACTTCACACTAAGCGTCATCTCCTTTCAAAACCTAGAGAGATGGTGACCACCAGGTCACACAACAACGAAAAATCAGGGAACACGTCCAACGCTCAGGCTGACCCTATACCGCCTCATTCAGCAGTTCCTGTCATGCACAGGCAGCCAACTCTCGCTCCCACGCCAATGGCAGTAACCATGGACTCCAGAATCGATGTGCTGACATCTCAGATACATTAGATAGCCAAGGCGGTGGAGACTCTTACGCGATAGAATCCACCACCTACTAACGGAAACCAGGAGCAGCACAGACCTCCGCTTCTAGAAGATGATAGGGAGCAAGCGCAGGACAGACAAACCTCCGCTAGTTCTCATTGGACTAAGGGAGGTTGTGCGGCTAACGCTGTGCTCACTGCCAGGACATAGAGGCTCGACCCTAGGAACCCCCTCTGAAGAGGGGCGCATGATCTAGACGTACTTTATCGCTTCTCCGTCCCACCATTTGTGGACGGGATAATGAATGAAGCCCTTCCGAAGAAGTTCACTCCCCCAAAGCTTGACTCTTACGACGGGACCATCGATCATTTCGATCAGCTGTGCCATTATCAGCACGTAATGACCCTCAAAGAAGGATCCGAGTCCGTCATGTGCAGAACCTTTTCCACCAGTCTAAAAAGCTCTGCACTGACATGGTTCCACAGCCTTCCACCGAAGTCAATCAACTCCTTCAAAACACTGGCGAAGGAATTTCTGACATGTTTCATCAAAAGCCAGTGTTTCAAAAAAAGCTCACACTACACTCTCTAAGGCAAAGGTTCGGCAAGACGCATATGTCACGTGCTTTAACAATGAGTTGGCCCTCATTGATGGATGCAGCGATGATACAACCTTCAATACGGGCCTCAGAAAGGGAAAGTTTTTCAAGGACCTCACCTTGGAACCCCTTCTGGACATAGCAGAGCTTCTCAAGAGCGTCCAGACTCCAGAGACGCATCACCTTGGAGGAATTGAGGACCGCTAAAAGGGAAATCGAATGCGACATGAAGCCCTCATCTCATAGGGACGAGGGAAAGAGTCACGAGGACGAGGAATGGAGCAAATGGAAGCGCAGCAACAACTGGTAGGACCCTGATCGGCCCAGGCCGGAGACGTCATCTAACTATGTTGGATCCAAAGCTGTGACACCCCTAAGTGCTAGCCTGTCAGACATACTTAACTCTATGAGAAGCTAGGAGGAACTGAAGTGGCCTGCAAAGACACGCAAAGACCCCTCCAAGCGCGAGACCCCAAATACTGTACGTACCACAAGGAGGGCGGCCATAACACCAACGACTGCAAGAGTTTGAGATATGAAGTTGAATAATGGATTTGCAAAGCAAACTGAAAGAGTTCCTGAAGTCTGAGAAACCAATGGAACAGACAAAGGACAGGGGGGGAGTCAATTAAATAAATATATAAAGCGACTTCAGGTATAATCTGCGTCTTTCATGGAGTCGGACCGAATGAAGATCAGTCATACAGTCTCGCAAGCAGACACTACTGGATATGCGGACACAATCCTCGCCTAATCCAAGTTCAAGGATGTCTTCATTCACCACCTTCATCCAAGTTTTCAATGGTCGTCCTTTCCGTTTACACCCTCTATTAACTTGTCAATCTAGACATTTTCTAATTGGCGTCGTGTTTGGTCTTCTCCGCATGTTACCAAACCACGTTAAACGTCTTTCACGAATTTTGTATTCTATAGGCACTACACCTAAATATCTCTTAATTCTTCATTCTTAATTTTATCGTTGCGGGTTTTGCCGCATCCATATTAACATACACATTTCTATTGCCACCATCTTATGCGTCCCATAGTAGCTCAACATTCTGAACCATAGAGCATGGCTAATAAAACAATTGTCTTATAGCATTTCCCTTTTTAACCTTGTAGACATTTTTTTACGGCATAATACTCCTGACGGCATTCTCCATTTCATCAAACCAGCTTTAATCTTATGGTCTATATCTTCTCCAATAGCTCAATTCTTTTGAATTATAGTTTTTAGATATTGAAAAGCTTTACACTCAGGAACCTCCACGCCTTCCATCTAAATTGAATTACTCTTCCCTCGTAATTCACACCAAAGTTGCACACTAGATATTCTTTCTTTGAACGACTAATTCTAAAACCTTACTCTTTAATGCCTCCCGCCACCTATCTAATTTTTTACTTAAACCTTCACTAGTCTCATCATTTAAAATAATATCATCTGCAAACAACATGTACCAGGGTACATCTTCTTGAAGAGGTCTTGTCAACTCATCCATGACCAAAGTAAAGAGGCATCAACTTAAGGCCGACCCTTGATGTAGTCCTATTGATACTGGGAATTCACTGGACATCCCGCCTATTGAGCAAACACCTATTACAGCCCCTTCATACATATCCTTAATGATATCGACATAACATTGACACTTTCTTCCTTCCATGCATCCACCAAATTAACTCCTTAGGGACTCTATCATAGGCTTTATCTAAATCAATAAAAGTCATATACAAACTGTTACAGTCCTCTTGATATTTTTCTATAATCTACTTAAGCAAGAAGATGGCTTGTAGTAGACCTACCCGGCATAAATTCAAATTAATCCTCCAGAAATAGTGGTTAAACTCCTAAGTCTTCTCTCTATAACCCTCTCCCAAAGTTTTATTGTATGACTCATAAGCTTTATCCTTCTATAGTTCGAGTAGTTTTGAATATCCCCCTTGTTCTTATAAATTGGTACCACAATGTTGTGCCTCCACGAATATGGCATTTTTCTAATTTTCAAAATCCTATTAAAGAGCCTAGTTAGCCATTGAATCTCAACTTCTCCCAGAAATTTTCACGTTTCAATTGGTATATCATCCAGTCCAACTGCCTTCCATGTCTTCATTCTTTTCAAAACTTCTCTTACTTATTTGACACTAACTCTGCAATGGAACACGCGATGCCTTCTTTCCTGTGAAGCATACTCCTTCAAGTTTAATTCCCCTACATGTGTCCCATTGAGTAGGTTCCAAAAGTAATCCCTCCATCCATCTAAAATACATTTATCCTACATTAGAACTCTTCCATCCTCATGTTAACACACTTAACATTACTTAAATCCCTAGTTTTTCGTTCTCTCGCCTTAGCTCTAGCCTAGACTAGCTTCTTTACCCGCCCCCATCCAAAATGGTGCCAGAACCCTTGCCTATTTAACAGTACAGCCGGGTGCCGTTGCAGCGCGCCTTTCTCATTTGTCACTATACCCAAGTGTAGGTGCAACGCGTCACTTACAATGGGGGACACCCTAACTTTTTAAAATAATGCTAATTATATTTGATAAATTTGAGGCTAATTAATAAGAGGGATTCCTGACCCAACTGAAATTAGATATACAAAATCAGACCCAACTGAAATAAGAAGGAAATGGGTCAAACGTTTTATTGCACATTGGCTCTACAAGTCATGGAGCTAAGGTTTTAGTATTTATCAGAGTGTTGTGAAATATATGTTCTTACTTGGTAATATGTCTATGGAATGCCTGATGATTGATGTTACCAAAATTTACACTTTGGATCTGTGGTAGCTAAGAGTAAATTATTCTTCTTATAGGTTTAATTGCATTTGCTTGTCTTCCAGTTACTTTTATGTATCATCCTGTTTAAGGAAAAGCTACGGTGTTTAACCAGTAAAAGGATACAAAACATCTAACATCAGGTTTCTTTTGGCAGGGGAACTGCAGTGACAATGCAGAAGATGCTTGAAACTTCTTTCCCTGGCACAAGTGTTGTTCTTGCAAATTACCCTCCATCCCTTCCAAAACGCTTACTTAGCAAGCTTGTACCAGTTTTCCAATTTGGAGTTATGGGGATTGTAATGGGAGGTGAACACATATTCCCAAGGTTAGGATTTGCAGCACCACCACCTTGGTACTATTCTATGCGCCAAAATAGATTTGGAACCATTGCAACATCCTACCTTCTTGGCAATTTCATGCAATCGATGCTACAAAGTTCAGGAGCTTTTGAAGTTTACTGCAATGATGAATTGGTGAGTTAACCTTATTTGCTCTGTTCTACGTGATTATGTTTCCTAAAGCTAAACAGTCTATACCCACGAGCTTAACTGTTTTCATGCTTGAAACAGTTATTGGTCTCTACATTGCGCATTAGGAAAAAATAAATCTAGAATGCTTGGTATACTGCAAATGTGGTTGTCCCAAACGTAGTAAGTAAACAGCATATAGCTGTGTCTAGGCCAAGTGCCAGATCAATCATCTCAGGGACATGTAGGATACTTGCTGCACATTTGTCACATAGACTATTATAGCAACTTCTGAAAAGCTAATGGGATTGAAAGGTTAACTTCATCCAACCAGTTTTCTTTATAAAGCATTTTTTTCTGTTGCAATTCAACCTCTTCTTTTTGGCACATGCATGAGTTTCACTTCGAACTACTCAAAGATTTTCAGGGAATCAGATGGGTAATAATTGATCAAATCCATGATGTGCTTGTCTATTTCGAACTGTGTTTTTCGCACATGCATTTGTCACATGATCTATGTTGATGGATCCTTCCAATTTTGTTTTCTTTTTTTTAAAAGATACCTTCTAGTTCCGAAAATTTTGTTTTCTGTTGTTGAAAGAATAAAATTTGCACTGTAGTCTTTCTGCAAATTGTGTGAGAATTTAATGCACAACTTTAAATGGAATTTTTGGATTTCTTGTGTGAATACTTCAGGTTTTCTCTAAGCTGATGGAGAAGAGGTTTCCCAGCGAGTTTGAGTTGAAAGAATTGGTAAGCAGAAAATTAGCCAAAACAAGAGTTGTGGATGGTGTAGGATCCACTATCTGGTCATCGTAGTGCATTGGAGACTACTAATGTAAAAGGGACTTGTAGTATCAGTTTTCAGGTATCACTCATGTCAGGTTGTTAATGAGAAAAGGGTTACAAGTATGTATTGTGAAAGGGAATTGTAGTATCAGTTTTCAGGTATCACTTATGTCAGGTTGTTAATGGGAAAAGGGTTACAAGTGTGTATCTGTGTTTGTTTTTAGGTACGGTAACTACTTAAATTTGTTTTTAGATATTTGTATTTGCTCTCGAACAGTTCTTCCACCCTCTAGGTGCATAGGTTTTGTTACTTTTGATCTTGACACAGAATATTAATGAACTCACGTTGGCATGCGCATGGTGATACTTGCACCTCAGTTTTTTTTCCCTCATTCTCACCTCTCTTCATTGCATGTTAGGCATGAGTTTCAGGGAGAGGAGTCAACATCTCTCTGATTCGCTGAACTCCTAATTGTTTATACGATTCAGTTTCCAAAATGTATTCAATGAAATATCAGAAGCCCATTGTGAATTTCTCTCTTTAGCTTAGAGTTGGAATAATGTTATTCTGATTTCTAACCCAAAATGTACTGTCGTCTGCTCTAAACTAGCACTAAAAAAGTGTTAAAACACTCACTACATGTGACCATATTACCCGTACCAAATGAATTAGATAACATGGAACTCCAGAAAAATAAAATAATAACTTCCTATTAATTGACCGAAACACCATCTAAAATCCTGAGCAGAAGAGCTATCTTGGCCACCGAAATTTTTTAGTGTTTGTTTTCAATTATGTAGCCACCAGAGATGTGCCAACCTGGTTTTTCCAATATCCTCTAGAGCCGGAGGTGGTGGTGGGATTCAGAGAATAGGCATGTTAGGCACTGGGTAACAGTAGAGGTAAAGCCGTTGATGTAGTGATTGAGTAGCTTATTGATGTAAGGCAGCAGATGATGTACACGTAGATGCGGTTATGAATCCAAATCAAAGTCTCAAACCACTCGCTTTTCGTTAAAATCATAAAACTGTTGAATTGTGAAATTAGCGATTTTGACTCGACATTTGAGCAAGCAAGCCATTCTTTCATCAATGGCTACTCAATTTTCTACTAGTAAAATAAACAAACTGTGTAACAAATATTGTATGTATAGAAGCAGATACGGGGGAACCTAACAAAGCAGAGCCTTCAAACATCCTAATCCTACTTCCTCATTCCCTTCATCCTAAAACTTTTTAGGTAATTTGGACCACTTACATCATGTACATTCTATGGATCATATGAAAATTACAACACAAATTAGAGTCAGGCCTATGGAGCTTGTCCACCAGTACTGCGTGTGGTGTGGTTTCCCCGTGCCTGATCTGCACTCCAAGTGAAAGAGAAAATCCAAACATAGCAAATCAACTTTTGATCATATATGCCACCATTTTCTCCTAGATTCCATTACCTTCACAAGCTCATTTGCCATATCTGCAAAGCTCTCTGCTCCATTTTGCAGCTCTGCAGTTCTTCTGCTGATCCTCTGGTAAACAAATAAGCTTGGTCATGGTTTCTCTTAAAATGATTTAATATCAGAATGGTCATTGGTATCTAGCATAAGCAAGGCTATGGATATGCAGATGTTCATAACACCTAGACAAAAGCCAAAGACGCTGTATACTCGTTGAATAATTTAATTCTCAGTACATCTCTCTGTCAGCATATACATGCAACTTCTCACAAATTGCCTTTTAGTGAATCAACTTCATTGTATAGAACTAGGTTGTGTGAACTGTGCAAACCCTTATCAAGTGGTCTATGCTTTACATGTATTGGCCAAAATAGTTTTGACCATCTTAGAGCATCTCGAGTGGGAGACATCAAATCCTCCCCTAAATTAAAGATTTGAGGTTTAGAACACCCTAAAATACAGATTTGAGGGAGTTTCTCTCCAACGCTAGACCAAAATTTGGTAGGAGTTCCCCATTCACCCATAATGTGTTGCTCACTTGCTCAACTCTTTGTTGCAAGCGCTCTCAAAACAGATTCGCGAAACCTTATTTTAGATTTTGAGATGTTAAACTAAAACCTTTAAGGTTTTTTTCACACGAGATGATGCTCTGGTGAGTGACAAAAAAGAAACACAGATTGGTATGGTCCAACAGTCCAAGTAATACATTTGACCAATGGCCAGAACTAATAATAAGTTTGGGTTAACAAATTATATGATTAGTTGGACCATGCAACCCAAGTGGTCTAGGTGATAATTTTAACAAGTTTCCTAATAACGGTCAACCAGCTAAGGAACTCATAAAGGGAAATCTTACCTCGAGTTTTTCCTGGCGTTGTACAAGCCTGTCTCTTGCTTCTCCAGCTACGGCAGAAACATCCTGCAAATGCTTTACCAGGTTAGGAAGCTCCTACTATAAAACGGCTAAGGTCTATGAGAAATTACCCCAGCTTTTCTATATTGAGCTAAAATTTCTTCATGTGTTCTTAGTCTTGGCTTCACGTCAGCACTTGCACCTTCGAACAATTTTTCTCTCTCCGTTCTCTTGGCTGTGGAGTAATGAAAGAGGAAATTTTCAGCTCTTGAAGTTAAAACACGTTACAATGTAATGAGACATGTCCGATGTACCTTTTTCATCATTTTTGCCTTCATGAGATGAAGTAGTCACAACTGGAACTGGCTCGTCAATTACAATGTCATCTATACATCAAAATATGACTATGATGTGAGATAGAATGGATTAGCAAAAGAAAGAGGAGAGGAGATGGCAAAAATTAATCAAAAAAAAAAACCTATATCAAGCTCCAAAGCTTCTTGGTCATCCTGAACATCTGCAGGTGGGTCTGAGAATGGATCTCTTGAAAATACATTTTCTAGATGAGCAAACTTGGACTTTGGAAGACTTTCACTGGGACCAGTAGGATAACCCACTTTCTTCCCTTTAAAGCCCTTAACAATGCCACTTAACATCCCAGGAGCACCAGACTATCGCAATAAGAGTAAGATTGGAAAAGAAAATCACAAATTTATGCATACAAAAACAGTGAAATACATTAAGAAATTTCTTCTTCTAATACCAAAGGAAAAAAAACACATTAGAGAAACCTTTTTCTTCTTCTGATTTGAGGAGACATTAATTGCAGCATCTGCAGCAGCTGCAAGAACTTCATCATGAAGAGAAGGCAGTGACACTGGAATCCTACAAGGGATATCAATTTCTCATTATCTACTTCAAATTTGTTATTTATCAGTCTGCAGATAACTGAATAACAACATAACATGCTGGTTATCAGGAGTAAATAAATTAAATGGAGATACCTGAAATCATTTTCACATGTCAAAAAGGAGACAAAAGCCAATTCACACCCATTTGCCTGTAAAAACTCCTCAAGATCAGTTAAAACATCCAGACATAAAATGAAGTAAGTTTTGATTCTACTGCAAAAAAAAAAAAAAAAAAAACTAAATTAAAGCGAAGAAACAACCCCCAGGATCACTTATATCATATCCTTGTGCTTCTCTATATATTACAGATGCAAGAACTCCCAGAGAAAAGAGATGAGGTTCCAGAGAAAGGAGAGAAATATAGATAACAGTACTCCCGGAAAAAAGAGGTGAAGTTCCAGAGAAAAGACAGAATATAGATAACAGTACTCCCAGAGAAAAGAGATGAGGTTCCAGAGAAAAGACAGAATATAGATAACAGTTGTGGAAAGTAATATTACCAGCAGAGCCTTATAGCTCAATTATCATAGCTTCCATTGCTAATTAAAAATGAGACGAGGTTCTAGACCTGGAACTTGAAAGAAGTTGGGGCAACGCTTGGATTAGAAGACGGATAAGGATGTAAGGATGATAGGGCACAAATGAAAACAACTGGACCATGGAAAACTAAAGCCCAACACTGATGCATTAACAACAGAGATGTGCAAGAGGTATGGTCAAGTGGTAAGAAGCAAAAGTGGTCAATTCCTGATGACCTTCCACAGTACAATGGCTCAAGCCATACTGTTGCCTCCGAGCTCAAAGCCATTGAGAGGGGAGTGGATTGGTTTTGGGCAGTAGAGATTCCTAGAAATACTCTAGGCAGAAGTAAATGGTAAAGGGGAAGGGTTTGGTGCCATTGCAGCATGTGCAGACTTGAAAGAAAATTGGATCATTAGCTATTAGCTAATATCTTCAGCACCCTTGCTTTCTCAAATTGCAAATCCAAACAGTGTTGCTGATGATTTGGTCAAGAGCTGGATTATGCAGTGAACTTGTTTATTTTGTAGGAAACGTTACAAAGGTTATTTTGTATGCGTACACTATATCTGCATATTATGACTATCTAAGTTCCAGAAGCTTAAGAAATCATTCAATACTATGGAGTCTTGAATCAGAAAGGGTGCCCTTTACCATGGACTTGATAAAGTAAATAGATAGCGCAGTGAGAATTACTTTAAATAGATAAATAAAAAGCATAAAGAGAAACATATACCAGTGTAATTTGTCCATTATGAGATGAACTCATTGTTCTATTCATATTTGCTTTAAAGGTCCATCTTAGAATAGACATTAACGAGCTTTCTGATACAACTTCTAGATCAGGTAAAGACCTGCCAAGCCATAGACACAATTAATACTTGTATATTAAAAAACAGTTAAATGTACTCTCCTTTCCAAGCAAGGAATTAACATATTTTTCAATTAATACAGAGTTCTAATGTGACGACCAATGTTGACAGTACAAGCTAAGAGAAAGTATAATGGATGCTTTACCTTATCTCGAGGACTCCAGTCTGATAGAGTAATATCAGTCCACAGGGTTTCTCATCTACCTTCTTGAAAGTTGTAGTCCAACAACAAGGATTTGCAAGTTTCACTTTCCGGATCGCCTTCTTCTGCCCCTAAATCAAATAGAAATCACCTAACTTGTGAAGTAAACAGAATCGGTGAAAAAGTGAACAAAGGGACAGAAAAGAAAAGTATATACCCTCATGACCGATTTCAAAGAGTATAAGCGTAGTGATGTCACAGAACAGAGTAAAACAAAGGACTCCGACAATGTCTCCCCAGAATTTACAGTCTCACTAGAAGTTTGGAGCTCTACATCCTGTGATTTAACACCAGTATTAGAATCGGCTTGAAGAGACTCCGCCTGCATAACACTAACACTATCTTGGGAGAGCTCGGGTTCCTTTTCATTAGACACTTCCGCAAATGAAGTATTGTATTCTGTTAGGACGGAGAAAACAAGAAAGGAATAAGAATAGTTCCCACTTCTCAAAAATGTATAATGTAGCACAAATATAAAACATCTTATTTATTTTAGAAGGAAGATATACTTGCCTAAGATATACATTGAAATTGCAGTTAACTCTTTCTTTGGATGCATTGGACGAGGAACAACCATATTACCAGTGACACTATCAAGAACACAAATATGTGAATCCTTGGTTAAAATGTACATTACTTCTTCTGGCGGGTCCTTCGGTTTTTGAGGACTTGAATGCTTTGGACTATTTATCTGGCTGGCAATACTAGAAAATGATTTTACAGAAATGGAAATGACAGGTGAACTTGAACTGTATATACTATCTGTGATGAACAGAACTGATAATGAACTGCTATCAAGCATTGCCACCTGAAATAAAGGTAGTAAAATAATGAGCTCATGTTAATTTAACAGAAATCACTACCCAATAACCTAGGCTATTGAGTGAGCTTAAAGATGAAATAAATCAGCAGACATGATACTCACACGACCACATTCATACCCAACAGAAAGTTTAGCTCCAGAGTTTTCATACTGTAGGGTCTGAATAGGAGAGTTAAGAACAGAGAAGATAGCAATACACTGAAATCCTTTCTCTTGGCGCATAGCATGAACTGTGAAACAAGATAAGATGAGATTACCGCATCAGTATAACTTGCAGGGAACAACCAGAAAAAATAGCCTAAGAAAAAAGACCACTCCTTGTTAGCGTATTCAACAAAAAATCATGTATACAGATGATTTTTTTAAGAAGTAAAATCTTGCTTTAGGGCATCCATCTTTAGACTCGAACAGTAAAAGTATGTACAATTATTCTAGCTCTTATCTGAATCCCCTAAGTATTGGGGCTTGACATTCTCCATATTCACTTCCAATAACTCACCCTCATGCTTAGTTTCTGTTACTACGCATAAAGTTGCCTCTTTGGAAGAGTCACCAAACTTGTAGACAAAAACCTGTATAACCAAAAGGTAAAAACTACACTATTATAAAAGACTATTCAGTGTTGTAACAAGTAATTCTAGTAGTGACATTCTGACCAGACCACATTGGTTTCCAATCGCCAAACTCGTACTCGGGGAGCAAAAGTCTAGCGCTGTTACTGAAGCGCTAGCGCCAGCTACTCTTGTCTCGTGTACCTAACCACACATCACAAGTTGCCATCAGACATGGTCCAAACCATTTTATGAACAACACTCGCAGAGCAAAAAGCTATATCCACAAAACAATCAAGTAAAAGAATATTGATCTTTGTGATGAAGTTCTACCTTGCCTTCTAAAATCAAAATTGGATGAAGAACTGGATATGTGGCATCCCAGATACGAATAGACCCATCTTGATAACCTGCTATAAAAATTCTCTCAACCCTCTTATCTTCGGCGAATGACAATTGACTGGGAACACCACCAGTCAAAGGCCATTTTGAACCTGCGGTCGTTGTAGGTGTAGCTTCCATTTTCATAATCGAAGCTGTCTACTTGGACAAAGGAAAACTAAATCAATTAAAGGAAGTCAAAAGCTGAGAACTATGAATGGAGTTACTAGTGTGTGCTGTGTGGTACAAATAAAATACCTCTAAAAGAGCCTTAGATGAGTTTCCAACCATGGATATTAAAGTGAGCTTTGTGATGGTCATTTCTGGATTAACCAAAGGTATTACCATCGTAAATTGCACAGTGGGAACAGTGGAGCTTTTATCTGTCTGCGACACTAATGCAGACAAGTTAGCATCACTATATACATGCAACTGTCCTGGGTTTGTTAATACAAAAAGGGCAGCACTTGAATTATTCTCCATCGTCCCAGCTTCAGGCATTAGAATCATATCTGCGAAAGAGCCGCCTAAACTAAGGTCCACACGACCAACACATCTCAAAATCTCTCCTCCGAAGGACCATTGAAGACTCAGGACCTGTGATTTAAAAAAATTGTTCAGTTAATGATGAAATATTTAACAAGAGCATAATGTCTAAAAGCCCAAAAAATAAGCTGATATGTATTATTAACAATTTTCAAATTATAGCAAAGAGCTATTTCAAACAATGTGTTTATAAAGATCGCTTGGACATAACTCCTCGTTAGTGTTGTCAGTGGGGTTCTATGTACACATCTGAAAATCAAGACACTAACCAACCTGTTGATTTACCATTGAACTTGTTACTCAAATGTTGATGCTCAACTTTACTCGTTTTACACATACATCCCAAGTCACTTTTGTACCACATTTACTCCTATCAGAAAGCTGCAAAATCCTAGGTGTCTTTCTTGTCTACTAACTGATAGGAACACATGAAGGGTCACATGCTGTGCCAGTTCCCATCATATTTTTGCCAACTTCAATCACAGAATAACTAATCATATAACCTCACATCTATATCAACCAGACCCGGTCCTGAGGGCATGCGGCAAAGTCGACGCATTCGTGCCCTGCCAAAATTTTCAATTTTAGGGTTGGGGGCCCTGAATTTGCAATTTTGGGGCTCCTGACCTTGACATAATATATATACTGCAGTATTACCAAATTGCTGAAGTGGTAAGAGTGTAATGTTGGACCATTGGATATTGTGGCCAAAGTCAAACCTCGTCCCCTCCCTTTTTTTTGGGTCTAATTAGGGGCCACACTTTAGCACCTCGCATTGGGCCCCCAAAACCTCAGGGCAGACCCTGTTATCACCCCCAATGGTAAGTTGCGGCATAGGGATTAAGCTAAACTGTTTCCATAATTTTTATTAACCATATAGGTGAAAAGGTTGGAGAACAATGGTGTAAATGTAAATGATCATGAGTAAAATGTGAAGGAGCTGGAAAGAGCACAAGACTCACTGTCAAAACTTCTTCGGATCCAATTTCATCACCGCCATAGATAAAAAGTTGTCCCTTGCAATTGTTTTGTGATTTAGTATCTGCTGCCCAGTGTAACACAATGACGGGGATCCTTCTCTTGCTGGAAGAGAGTTGTAGCTTTGCAGCAGTACTCAATGAGCTTCCAGCTTGTTGACCATCAATAGCAGAATCCCGTAACAAGTCCCACAACATAATATCTCCATCCACATATCCAACAGCAATTACGGACCCGTCAGAAGATGCCCAACAAATAGAACTTATTTCTTTTTCCTCTTCTTCATGGTCAGGCGTATGTTCTGGAAGTTCATTATTTGCCCCACTTGGAGAACCGGAACACCCCTCCTGCAACAAAACCTTATTGCCTCTAACAACAACAACCCGAGCTTCAGAAACATCCCATAGAATAATCAACCCACTTCCATATGCAATCAGCACTCTGCAGGGTAGAAAAGAGAGGTGGAGCAATTTCCTTAGAAGAGTGCAAATATAATACAACTGAAATTTACTAGCAGATCTCTAGCGTAACGTGACTATGGCATCATAACTTTCTACCATAAGTATTATAGAAATGAGACAATCTGTGATAATAAGCCAAAGAAGTTGACCAATATTATCACGGCAGCCAACTCCAATGCAGCCACAGATAATAAACATTAGAGGAAAATCACAGCATAAGGATTGCCAGAAACTCAAATGGTGTAAGTTTTGAAGCTCAGAAATCAAGATAGATAAATACTAAGCACTTTTTAATACTTGCCTATTCCCAGAAGTACAGGGTTGAGGAAGAACTCCAACAACTGGTTGATTGTAGGGCAGAGAAACTCCAACGGCTTCTGCCACATGGAACAAAAAGTTACTCTATTACACAGTTATTGCAATAAAACATGAGCTTATGCTAAAGTGCACGAAACTTTTGTATGATATTAAGATAACACGAGTCCTTACCAGCTATGGAACTTGAAGGAACATGATGTGGTAACAGCAAAATCTTTCCGTCTTCAACATCAAATTTTAGGACAGACACCAATCCATACTCATCTCCTGTGTACCTGTTTGGAGTACCATTTCAACAATGTCATCCAACATCTAGCACTAGAAGCGTACTGAAGAGATGTAGTAATTTAATGTTAAAGTTGCAAAGGGTCGCTTACATGAAACAGGTGCCAGCAATTACAGCAAAAGCAGTTATGTTGGATTGCCACTGTAAACAAGAAGCCATACGCCTGTTTTCTAGATCCCAGACCTGCGAGGTTGGAAGTTAAAAGATAAAATACAATAATGGGGCAAAGAATGTTATTGGTTTTACATTTCCTCTGCAGATAAATCCAATAAAAACTATCATTTGGTAGGAATAACTGCTTAAACGAGATCAACAAATCACCTAATAAATTCACGGATGTAAAATACAAATGTACTATAATCCTTCTTTTTAATTTAATCAATCTGATTATGTTTCCAATGAAAAAATTGGTACGAGGTCCTCATAAATACGAAAATGAAATGAAATAGCTCTAAATCTCGTAGCAATGTCCTAAAAAAAAGGATGAAGTTTGCAAAAGATCAATACTGAATATCATTTTCAGTTGAGACGCTCACTAGAAAGCCATAATTGTGTAGAAACTGTAAAAGACAATAAATCCAGTTACCGAAGGATGGATTTACAAGTGAGTATGAAGAAAACAGTAATCCCACTGTTGAATAACATTTCAATGGTTTCAGGGTTCTGCATTCTGAAAGCATTAAGGATCCCAGAAAATGTAAATCATTGATAAGTATAACTATGATATCTGAAGATATGATGAATAAAAGCAAATTATACAATGTTCACATATAATGGATGAATATACTCACAAACCTGTAAATGTTTATAAGGCAATCGCTTTGGAGCTATAAGAAGACCTTCAATATTATCACTACCAATCACCTTTATCCTGCCATCCCTGCATTGCATAATGAATAACACAAAGAAAATAAATACCTAGTCTAGCTACAAGTTGGGTGTACTGATCATTTAAAGAGTTGAAGAAAGAGAGAGAGTGGAGGAAAAGTTTCAACTTACAATGTACCAACAGCCAGGAGGCGCTGAATAGGATCAAAAGCAAGAATAGACGCAGTGGATGGAATACCATAGTGACAAGCGATGCGTAAATTCAAATCTTCAGATGTCAAACTTCCATGTTGTAAATGGTTCTGGGGCAAGCAAAATAGTGGAAATAAATATTACGGACAAATCCGAGAGATGGAGAAACAATCATCACTCCGCCTTAATACTTACTTAACTCCATTTACCTCTTTCATTTTCCTTCATCATCTTCTTCTTCCTATTCGGCCCATTCGTTAATTAAGTGTTTGCATAAATGTAAGGCTCAATGAAACTGAAAATATATGTATTCTTTATCTTACTTTATAGAAGTGAGCTTTCAGAAGAGTTGACTATAAGCTACATTGAACACTATATGTCACCAAAGCCTAGGATCTTCGTGTTTTCCTCGAAAAGATCAAATCCTTAACAATATTTCGACCCTTGGTTCAGCATTCACAATTTCGATGCTTTAGGAGTCATCTCACGTCCTAATTCAGGGACTGAATTTGCTCCAACCACTAAAAATACACATACTAATTTTAACAAACAGATATTCCCATTCAGCTTCTTTTCCCTGTTTTTTTTTTTTTTTAAAATATTTCGATCATTTTCAAAACCAGCTTATTTATCACGATCAAACACAAGCAAACCCTAGATCATCTTCAAGATTCAAGAAAATTTGCCATTGCAGCTGTAAATGTTGAAATCTTGCAAGATTTCAGTGATAACTAAAATAGTAGTAACGAGTGATCTCTAAATTGACGAAATCAAAGATTTGAGTGAAGTTAGATACCCGAGTTGACGGATTCTTGACTTTTTGTAAAAGCCGTTTCGCGAACATCGCGCAAATACTTCTGTTTAGATAGATTGAAAGAAATGAAGAAGATGAACAGTTGAATTGGTTTGTGTGGGCGTTTTGTAAGTAAAATGTTGCGGGCGAAGTGTTTGTTGTTTTGACAGACAGACTGAGCAATGTTTGGTTTCGGGATTTTTGTCGATGGAGTTTCCAATACGCAAGAATGCGCTAAAACAAAATCTATTTTGGCAATTGGCGATTCCAAAACTTTCCAAAGCATGGACTTTTATCCGCACCTCATTCTTTTCTTATTGAAATCACCAGACAAGATAGTTTTGCAGGTTATTTGCTCTCATTTGTTCCTGTGCAACTCTGTTGCTATTCATTTTAAACATTAATTTAGTTTGACCCTCAAAATTGGACGAAATTGTGAAGTCAGCCATGTTATCTTGCCTTGACTCGATCCATCACCCCTGGCTAACTGTTAAGTTTGAATGGATTCTCCGCTACGTGTCACAATCCCTCGTTCGAAATCGGATGACTAGGAGATGAGGGCCTTGGATGGGAGATTTTCATGCACTTACCTTTACTTTACTTTACTTTACTTTTCTCCCTTCATTTTTCAGTTCACATTTTGAAAGTCTAGCGAGACCCATTGAAGCACTCTGAAATGCATCGATCAGTAAAAATTTTAGTGTTTTGAAGGTGCTTAAAGGCATTCGGGGGTTGTTAGAACTGAACCATCAATCCCAAGCCCTCATCTTTCACTTCACTTTCTTCAAAATGTTGGTTTCTCCCTTTAAGTAGTTAGAACCATCAATCCAGGGATAGAGTGGAAACCCATGGACAATCACCAGGTCTTCTTGATCACTCATCTAGCACACCTATTACAAATCACAAAATAATTAGTTTTTCACTCCCACTGTTTCTACATAGTTTTGAGTTTGGTACCCATATTCCTCAACATAACATTGATAATGGAGTCAGGATGAAGAGGAATGCAGATGATTGAATACTTTTGGTAAAAATGTATTTGACGCAACAATCTCATTCCCTTTAAATTAATATGATTCTTGCGCAATAATTTATTAATTAGTGGAGGTTATTAATTTATACAACATTTACTTAAAAAAATTATGCCACTGCTTCTAGGTTTATAAAGTCTTCATCATGCTAATTTACTCTTATATATTTATTGTTTGTAAGTTACCAATGAGATTGGTATATATCTCTAATTTAATTTTATAATGCCCTCTTAAATCCAAATGATGAGCGACAAATTCCCCTTGAGGAAGTATCGGATGAAGATTTCATAGCAAATTGCATCGTCACAAAAGCACCATGAAGAAGTCGAAGAAGATATGGATGATGATCCCATTTGTCTAACAAAGATGAATTAGATCTCATTCACTTGTGTATTTCTCTTATTGACTTTTAAAATTCCACCCATGTTGTAGCTCAGGTACTCTGATGTATAGACTTCAAGATCAGGACAATCGAAGAAAAAAAACATTCTATTATAGATAGATGGTTCTTTGAGGAACATGATTATGTTAATTTTTTTTTGATATTTTGTATTAATTATTAGATTAAAAAATATTAAATTATGACTGTAGAATGCAGTCAGTTTCATAAAATTTTATTAAATGTCAGAGGTTATTAATTATAGAGGTATTAATTTAGAGATGCCAGCCTATAACCCTAATTTAGCTAATGAGAACCACCTAAATGCAATGGTGATTTGCAAGGATCTACCAATGGAGAATGGTAATTTACAACAGTGCCTCACTCATAGTTTTTCACTTCAATCTTGTTTTCATGATATTAATTTGTGCTTCAGTTTACTTCCTTTCTATATACTTCATAGTAAGTTAATTTAAGCGAGAGTGTTTGCAAATCAATTTGTTCAACAGTCTATACCTCAACCACCTTGCTGAAATAACAATTTTATCAGATCTTTTTGGTTAGGTCATTTTCAATTTTGCAGAAAATGGTGGGAACCAATCTTATATTTTGGAAAAACTTACTGAAAGAACACATGTGAAATAATCACAAATGTTTTTATGTTGAAGCTGACAAAGTCATGTGAGGAAAAACATGATTTCAATATGGAACCTTGAAGAACTCAGCATGAGTAAGAATAACAATAAAAAGAAACAGAAAAAGAAAAAACAAACGTCCATTGAATAATTATTTTTTCATTTCTTATGGTTAACCTGATCAAGATTGCCTAATATTTTTATATAGAGTGTACCACTTATAAATTTTCATGCCGTTAAATTTCAACTTGGAATTCAATAGTGAAAATTGAAAAAGTGGTCCTCATCGTGGGATCACCTAATCCATTTTTTTTTCTCTTAGTCCTATTCGTCATTTGTGCTATAGTTGTTCATCATATAAAATAGTCAATTATCTTATCATATTTGTCCTTGTTTGCATAGTTGTTCATCCTACAAAATTATATCATTTTCAAACGCTCAAAATTGTTGACATGTATCTTACCTTTACTAGGGATGAGGGGGTGTTGTAGCTTGATAGAGCGCTTAGCATGCAAGAGGTACATGGATCGATACGATACCCCGCATCTCCATTTCTTTCTTCTTGAACAACCATTTCTTACTTCAACTATGAACATGTAGAACAACAATTTTTTTTGTTACTTTGAAACGTGAAAGGCGCATCACTTATCATGTGTAGCACAACAATTTTTGTGTTTCTCTCTTCTTCTTTTTAATTGATAGTTTGTTACTTTGAAATGTGAAAAGTGCTTCACTTATCATGTCTAGAACAACAATTTTCTTGTTTCTCTCTTTTTCTTTTTTTAAACTTGCAGGGGGGATGTAGCTTTATAGAGCGCTTAGCACGCGAGAGGTGCAGGGTTCGATACCTCACATCTCCATTTCTTTCCTCTAGAAAAACCATCCCTTACTTCAACTATGAACGTGTAGAACAACAATTTTTGTGTAACTTTGAAACATGAAAGGTGTTTCACTTATCATGCGTAGTACAACAATTTTTGTGTTTTTCTCTTCTTCTTTTTAATTGAGAGTTTGTTACTTTAAAATGTGAAAGGTGTTTCACTTATCATGTGTAGAACAACAATTTTCTTGTTTCTCTCTTCTTTCTTTTTTAACTGCAAGTTTGGGAGGGATGTAGTTTTATAGAGCGCTTAGCACGCAAGAGTTGTGGGGATCGATACCTCGCATCTCCATTTCTTTTTTCTAGAACAACCATTTCTTACTTCGACTATAAACGTGTAGAACAACAATTTTTGCGTTACTTTGAAACGTGAAGGGCGTTTCACTTATCATGTGTAGTACAACAATTTTCGCGTTTCTATTTTCTTCTTTTTAATTGTGAGTTTGTTACTTTGAAACATGAAAGGTGCTTCACGTATCATGTGTAGCACAACAATTTTTGTGTTTCTCTCTTCTTCATTTTAATTGAGAGTTTGTTACTTTGAAACGTGAAAGGTGTTTTCACTTATCATGTGAAGAACAACCATTTTCTTGTTTCTCTCTTATTCCTTTTTTTAACTGCAAGTTTGGAGATGGGGATGTAGCTTTATAAAGCGCTTAGCACGCGAGAGGTGCGGGGATCAATACCCTGCATCTCCATTTCTTTCTTCTAGAACAATCATCTCTTACTTCAATTATGAACGTGTAGAGCAACAATATTCATGTTACTTTGAAACATGAAAGGCGTTTCACTTATCATGTGTAGCACAACAATTTTTGTGTTTATCTGTTCTTCTTTTTAATTGTGAGTTTGTTGCTTTGAAAGGTGAAAGGCGTTTCACCTATCATGTGTAGCACAACAAGTTTCGTGTTTCTCTCTTCTTCTTTTTAATTGTGAGTTTGTTACTTTGAAACTTGAAAGGTGTTTTACTTATCATGTGTAGAACAACAACTTGTTTCTCTCTTCTTCCCTTTTTAAATGCAAGTTTGGAGGGGGTGTAACTTTATAAAATGCTTAGCATGCGAGAGGTGCGGGGACCGATACCCCACATCTCCATTCTTTCTTCTAGAACAATCATTTCTTACTTCAACTATGAACATGTAGAACAACAATTTTCGTGTTACCTTGAAACGTAAAAGGTATTTCACTTATCATGTGTAGTACAACAATTTTCGTGTTTCTCTTTTCTTCTTTTTAATTGTGAGTTTGTTACTTTGAAACGTGAAAGGCGATTCACTTATCATGCATAGATAAACAATTTTCTTGTTTCTCTCTTCTTCATTTTTTTAACTGGGAGATTGTTACTTTGAAATGTGAGGCATTTTACTTATCATGCTTAGAACAAAAATTTTCATGTTTATTTTTGTAACTGTGACTTTATTATTTTGAAACGTGAAAGGAGCTTTACTTATCATGTGTCCTTTAGAAAATTGCTTTTATGTGCTCGAGTAAATTTCACCATTTTTTATTGAATTTGAGTTAATTGGTTGGTGGTGCACAATTGAGTATTGAAACTCATTAGGATGTCTATTTGGACTTGGTTGGATTCTTACCCCAATTAGGATTGAGGCATCAATACCTCGTATCTCCACTATGAACATGTAGAACAACAATTTTCATGTCACTTTGAAACATGAAAGGTGCTTCACTTATCATGCGTACAACAACAATGTTCATGTTTTTCTCTTGTTCTTTTTTAACTGTGAGTTTGTAATTTTGAAACGTGAAAGGCGTTTTACTTGGCATGCGTAGAACAGCAATTTTCGTGTTTTTTTAACTGCGAGTTTTTTTTACTGAAACATGAGAGGAGCTTCACTTATCATGTGTTCTTTTAGAAAATTGCTTCTATGTGCTCGACTAAATTTCATTCTTTTTAATTGAATTTGGGTTAATTGGTTGGTGGTGCACGATTGAGTTTTGAAATTCGTTGGGACATCTATTTGGATCGATTTGGATTCTTACCCAATTAGGATTGGGGCATCAAACCTTTGATATCAAAAGTCTGTTTAAAGTCCAAATAAGATGGCGTCGGTTACTTGATGGCGTCGGTTACTTAATAGTTTTTGAATTTGGATAAGGTAATTGGTAGTCTTGTAACCGTACATCTTGGGTCTAGAACTCATATTCTTATACAAATCAAAATGTCACTCACAAACATGGTTCAGTTAAATATTTGTCTTTCTAGATTTATCCTCTCCCCTTTTTTTCCCTTCTTTTAATTATGTTTCTTCAGTCTACATATATTCTCATAATTAATTATATTTCAAGCAGTTTCAACTCGAGCATTTTAATTATGCAATTTATTTTCGACTTGCAATTTCAATTTCTTCATTTTTCCTTGCAATTTACTTCAACGTTAGCAATATTTGTTTCTTTTCGTTCATTTATAAGTTTGAAACCTTCTTAGTTGATGCATTAGAACTCTAAATGTGTGTTTGAATTTTTTTTTCTTTTAATTTCTATGAAAAAACATTAGGTGCCGACTTTTTGGACACCACCACCCTCTCATTTTTGTCTAACACCACCACTTGCTTTTTGACACTACCAATATAAACCCAAAATTCAAAATTTGTTTTCCCCCTCTCTTCTCCCTCAGGAACACCACCACCACCACACCGCTTCACCCCGCCCGTCGCACCTCTTAATCTCCTATATTTCTCTTGTCATATCTTCTTCTTATTCTCCTCTCTTCTCAAGAACAACAACAGGAATGAAGCAGCAACAACCACCCCGCCCCAACCTTCTTTTCTCTTGCTCTTCTTTTCTATAATTTTTTCTCCTTGCACAAGCATTTTTGAATGGGGAAATCGTTCCCGGAGAGTCCTCTGCGAGGATGGGTTCCTCACTTGCATATATCTGTGTGAAAGCGAAAAGAAAAAAAATAGAAAAAAGAGGAGGAGAGAAGAATGCAGAGGCGGGATGGGTTGTTCCAGAGAAAAGAGGAGAATAAAAAGAAGAGATGAGAGAAATAAGGCAGGGAGGGGCGAGGCACATGGGCGGATCCACTGCTTGGATAAGGGGGTCAATTGACCCCCTTAGGTTTTGTAAAAAACCATTATAGTAGTTAAAATTTCACTATTGCCCCCCCTTGAAATTTCATATTGCTCCCTCTTATAAAAAAAACATCATAGATACCAAATCGCAAGAAAAATCGAGCCTCTTGTGTCTGCGTCTGTGCTTGCATCTTGCGATATTTTGTTCAGTTCTTCTTCATCTCCGTCTTGCGTCTGAAAGAGGTGAGTTTGTTTGATGTTCTTATTTCTCCATCTCCGACTTGTTGATTTTATGCTCTGGTCTTGCAATAAAAATTCCGACGAATTTCTGAAACCTAAATTCCTGAATTTAATATAGTTTTTCATGTCAATCGATTCAGAGATTCTCCATCTAATATTACAACTAATAAGAAAATTAGAAACAATGACAAACCTACATGTCCGATGAATGTTGTGTCAATCAAAAAAGCAATTGGATCAGTTGCTGCAGCAGACAATACAATATGAAATATCTCCAAGCCAATCTCATCCTTCATGAAAAACATTCTCACAATAAGCCTTAATGATCTTTCTATAAAAGCAAAAAAAAAAAAAAAAACTCTACATAAAATGTTACTAAGCAATCAATCTCACACTCAAAGACAAACACACCCCTCATACACACCACATGTGCATATTCCACACTACACACATAGTGACATACATAGCATGTTTGCAATGTACAGAAAAATTGAAATTTTTATGTTGTATATCTCCATCAGTTAAACAGAACCCAGAAAAAAAAAAAAGACAAACTTTGATGTCTTTACTAATTTCTTGGAAACTTCTTATACAAAAGACATTTTTTATGCTATACACCGAGGAAATTTCTTGAAAATGTTACATATTTTTTTGCCCCCCTTTGTCTGCAATCCTAAATCCGCGGCAGTCAACGTCAGGTGGGGACGGGTGATGCGGCTAGCGGCAACACAGGGTCAAAAAAACCTAATCAAGTTTTTAGCAAAAATAATCATGATTCTCCAAGTAATTGGAATATTAACATTAAGAACAATGGCCGTTAATAGTAACGTACTCACCCTTAATGTCATTTTCAAGCATTCCAATTTGCACCAGCCATATATACATATCTATAGAAGAAGGATTGAATATGGTATCAAACATTTATATACACCCATGCGGATCCATCAATGGACACATTTGATCTCCCAATCAATTTCTGGTACGGTTCAAATTTCATTTTCACTTCATCATTGACAACGAGTACTCATAGAAGCCCTATCTCATTAACAATGAGAAGTAGCCAAGATTTTATTCTTGGAAAATTTTCCCCAATTCTGTTCTCAGTCTTAAAATGTCAAAGTCAGCATGGCACTGTAATCTCCATCTTGAAGCATTTGTATTAAAAGTAGCATAGGTATCTCTCGCTCGGCGACTCTATTATACGACAAAAAAAATAAAAATTGAGTACCTTATGGTTTCTTGAAATGCGATGGGGAGTTGAGAACGACTATTGAACTAGGAGGATGCGTTGGGCCAAAGGGGGTGTCCCCTGCCTAAACATGCATTAACTTGAGAAGTAAGGGAGGGAGGGAGTCAGGTAGGGATGGTCTAAAGGTCTGGGATGGGTGGGTTGTGCCCACATACAACATGGTGGACCTTGATCTCAAGGTACCATAACCATGTGAGATGTGCACAATTCCTTCAACATGACCCATAACTCGTACAACCTTTGGAATACACCATTAGTGATCCATTCTACCCATTCTTTGCTAATTCTACCAGTCTATATTGTGGATCTGAAACCTAAACATACAGTCCATAAATTCATCATGTTTTTTTAGACAAGGACCAGCTACCCTTGTCTCTAAAATGGAGCTTTCTTGATTTATAAGGGTAACTCAAAGAGGCCAAGACCAATGTATTAATGTTTAGGAAAGAAATGCATGCAAGCATAATGTACATGGTAAAAAAAAAAAAAAAAAAAAAAAAAAACTTCTCTTCCACCACCCCATCAACTATTCTTTTGCTTCTCCATCTTGGATCTAGTCAACAATGTAAGGGAAATAAAGATCCGATGACTAATTTGAAAAATATTTCCCAACCATCTGATTTCTAGAGGAAGATTTGACACGTGGCAGATAAACCATTCAGACTTAACAATTAGTTAGGGGTGAAATTAAAGTGAGGAAATGCCAAATGAAGATCTAATAGCAATTACATCTTCACAAGACTATCGTGAAGAGAAAGTTGAAGAAGATATGGATGATGACCACCCTTGTCTATCAAAGAAAAATTAAGTGTCATTCACTCATTTATTTCTCTTCTTGCCCTTTCAAACCACACCCATATTGTAGCTCATAAGGTACTCCAAGTTATACAATTCGAGATCAGGACAACCGAAAACAAACAGGTCACTCTAGATAAAGGGTTCTATAAGGAATGTGATTATGCTAATTAAATTTGTTTGATATTTTGTATTAAACTAGAGTATGCCCTGTGCCGTTGGCACTCCACATAATTATATTTTTGCTAATTATTTTATACTGAGCATCTACGTCACTATCCTCATTTCGTTTTCAATCAGTATTGAAGTGTAAGCTGATTATAAGTGTAAGCCTGTTCAGTCAAATTTGAATCATTTTTTGGAAAATTTTAAACGCCGAGAATGAGTTCTCCCTCAATCTTTGAATTCGCCAAAATATTAAATTTAGGGTTTTTGTTTAAATGTGCATTAAGATGTCCAACTCATTTTTTCTGATATGATCGACACATCTCATTGCTTTTAAAGATATTGAAAAATATTAAAGACGTGTAATACATTATACTATTTTTTAATTATGAAATATATATTTTCAATATTTTGGCCCTTATATTGATCACTGATTTTGTTCGAAAGATCTTCAAAAATGCATTTCAACGATAGTAAGTTTATCAAAATCTGACAACGATGCAGATAATTATGATAATTTTCATTTAGCTAAAAGGAAAACACAATATTTTCTCTCTCCGCCACATGTACATTCCACCAAATATCTCATCAATGAATATGTCATCATAGGAAATAAATCCCAACCCTCAAATTCAATACATTTCCCAACTTTCAATCCTAACCATCTTTTATCTCTAATCCTTTCGATTTGACTTTGTCCCAGTCAGCAATGAATAGTAAAACATCACTCTGAATTGTAATATAGATATAGATATTAGATAGAAAAATATTAAATAACGACTATAAAACGTGACCGGTTTATAAATGTCAGAGGTTATTAATTATTAGGGTGTTAATTTATAAATGTCAGACTATAACCCAAATTTTGCTAATGAGAACCACCCGAATCCAATGGTAATTTGCAAGGATCTACCAACGAATAATGGAAATTTACAACAGTGCCTTCCTCGCAGTTTTTCACTTCAATCTTGGTTTCATGATATTATTTGTGCTTCAGTTGACTTCCTTTTTATATACGTTATAGTAAGTTAATTTAAGTGAAAGAGCGTTTGCAAATTAATTTGTTCAATAGTCTATACCTCAACTACCTTGCTAATTAAATAACAATTTTATCAGATCTTTTTGGTTAGATTATCATAATTTTTGCTAATTGTGGAAACTTATTGAAAGAACATATGTGAAATAATCACAAATGTTTTTATGTTGAAGTTGATAAAGTCATGAGAAAAAAAATGATTTCTGGATGGAACCTTGAAGAACTCAACATGAGTAAGAAAAACAATAAAAAGGAAAAGAAAAAAAAAATGTAGGTCTATTGAATAATCATTTTTTCATTTATTCATTTCTTATGGTTTACCTAATCAAGATTGCCTAATATTTTTATAGAATATACAACTTGCAAATTTTTATGCGGTTAAATTGACACTTGAAATTCAATAGTGAAAATTGAAAAGTGGTCCTCATTTTAGGATCAACTAATCCAATATTTTCCCCTCTTAGTCCTTGTACTACCCCTACTTTTTCAATAACAATAAATAATTTATGTTTCTAAAATTCAATTGAAATTTGTGTTTTAGAATCTTCTTTTGTTTGACAACTAGTATTTTTCGAAATTCAGTCAACTTTTCTTACCTTCCGAATCTCGGGACGAGATTCCATTTAACGTGTGTATAATGTAACACCCCTAAAATT
The DNA here is from genome assembly GCA_003290165.1 of Berberis thunbergii. Taxonomy (NCBI): domain Eukaryota; kingdom Viridiplantae; phylum Streptophyta; class Magnoliopsida; order Ranunculales; family Berberidaceae; genus Berberis; species Berberis thunbergii. The sequence continues at coordinate 113,452 of QNQO01008044.1, read as the reverse complement.
CATAAAGATAATTTATTTTATTTTTAATTAAATAAAATAGGGTTACATTTAATTGAATGTGAATTTCAAAATTAGGGTTTTATTTAGTATGTTTAGAGGGTGGGTGCCCTCCGAATTTTAGTAGGGGCGAATAACCACCCATAGTATAAAAACAATACTTTTCTTTCTTTCTTCTCTTTTGCAAAACCCTCTTCTCTTTTTTTTCCCCTCTCTTCTTCACGATTTCTTCTTCAATGGCGGCGATGGGTTTCTCGACGTGAGACTGCCTTGCAATGGCCTGATTCGACCATAGATGATGGGTGTTTTAGTGAAAACAGAGAGGAGAGGAGAGAAACGATGGTGATGGTGGGTCGGCAAGCAACGAAACTCATAAAATCCTTCCTTTCTTCTTCTTCTTATATCTCCAACTACAGCAGAGCTTTCAATGCTCCTCCTCTGTTTATCACAGTTCTTCCCTCGTTTTTGTAAAATAGACAGCCAACACTGAAAGCGAAATCTCAAGAAGAATCTCAGCTTCTTCGGATCGTATCTTCTTCGGATCGTATCTTCTTCTAGACTTTTGTGAATCTCATCTTCTCTTCTTTCATCTCCATTGCATTGTTTCGGAGACATTGAAAATCTATAGATCTTGGCTTGTCACCCCATTTTGAGATCAGGGGTTCTCCAGATCTGAGAGAAATCGATTCATAAATTGGTTCATAATGGGGTTTTTGGATCAATTTAAGATCTGGATATTGGTTTATTGTTTGATTCTTCAATCTGGAGATGGGTTTTATCTTCTTGGAAGTTACCCTCACAAATATGAAATTGGTGATAAGTTGTCAGTGAAGGTGAATTCTCTGACTTCCATTGATACAGAGTTGCCTTACACTTATTATAGTTTGCCCTTCTTTAAGCCTCAAGAGGGTATCAAGGATAGTACTGAGAATCTTGGTGAGCTCCTAATGGGAGATAGGATTGAGAATTCACCTTGTAGGCTTAAGATGTACACGAATGAGACTGAGATCTTTCTCTGTCGATCGGATCTGTTATCTGCCGAGAACTTTAAGTTACTCTCCAAGAGAATTGATGAGATTTATCAGGTTAATCTGATCCTTGATAATTTCCCTGCTATTCGATATACAAGAAAAGAAGGGGTTCTTTCTTAGGTGGACTGGTTATCCAGTTGGGATCAAAGTTCAAGATGTTTATTATGTGTTCAATCACTTGAAGTTCACTGTTTTGGTTCATAAGTATGAGGAGACCAATGTGGCTATAGAGTGATGGGTACTGGGGATGCAGCGGAAATGATTCCTGCTGGGAAAGCTGGATCCAAGGTGCCTGGATATATGGTTGTTGGGTTTGAAGTGGTTCCGTGCAGTGTTCAACATGATCCGAATGCGGTTAAGAACTTGAAAATGTATGATAAGTATCCAGGGAAGGTTAAGTGTGATCCTACCACTGTGACTATGGCTGTAAAGGAGGGTCAACCAATGGTTTTCACCTATGAGGTTGCGTTTGTGGAGAGCAATATCAAGTGGCCGTCGAGGTGGGATGCATATATGAAGATGGAGGGGTCGAAGGTACATTGGTTTTCAATTCTTAACTCTCTTATGGTGATCACTTTCCTTGCTGGTATTGTACTTGTTATCTTCTTGAGGACTGTAAGGAGAGATCTGACTCGGTATGAGGAGCTATCAGGGTGGAAGCTTGTAGTTGGGGATGTGTTCAGAGCCCCAACTAAACCATCACTTCTGTGTATGATGGTTGGAGATGGAGTTCAGATACTCGGTATGGCAGTGGTAACTATCTTGTTTGCTGCCCTCTGGTTCATGTCTCCTGCATCTCGTGGAACTCTTATCATAGGTATGATGTTCTTCTACATGATACTTGGAATTGTGGCTGGTTATGTTGCTGTTAGGATGATGGGACGATTGCGTTGGCTGCGCAATCCTTTGCGATTTGCAATTTTGGTGAGTTTTCTTCATTTCTTTCTCTTTTATTGTGAGTTCTTCCTTCTTCTTGTCATTTTTGCGCGTATTTGCAAATATAATGATGTTGGGATGATTTGGGTTTATGGGGTTTGTTGGATGGTTTGATTGGTTGATTGGGTGACTGGTTCATGTTGTTTCTTGCAAATAGAATATCCCCAATTTTACAAAAATAAAATGGGTTTTTACCTGTGAGAATGGGTTTGCTTTCTTTGTGCATTTTGTTCGTGTTTTTTTGCAATGTTTGTGTTTGAATTCTGTGATGGGTATTTATGGTTTTGGAATGTGCAACATCGAATAGAGTGTTTGTATTAGAGATGGGTTACGAAGGGTTGCCCTTGACATGAGTCAATACTCGATGAATCTATCGATGATCATAAATTTGTTGTAAGTCATTGGATAAACTTTGGCAAATAGTCACAATGCAGTGTTCTTGCATAATCAAGGACCTGTCACTCTTTTGTAAGTTTTGTTTGTGAACAAGTAATTTAGTACAAGAATAGGAGTGGGACAGAGAGGAGGATTACACATTGTTTTTGAAACTAAAACTCTATTTTAGTATTGTTATTAATTTATGGTCAATATTATAGTGTAGTTCATTGTCATCATGTCGCAAGGTCATGGTAAGTGGTTAAATCTTCTAATGGCTACTACTAAAGTGTGGTTGGTTTTCCATTGTACAATTACTTCTTAGTAGGACTTGATTATGATGTGAGACAATCTCCCACATTTTGTCGAGCATTTGGGTATATTGAATGTCATATTTCTTATTAAGGTACTGTAAGCTAAGTTAGCTCACACAGAAATCAGTGTTTAAAAAAGACTATTAGATATAGATTTGTTTGGCTTGGTTAAACTACAGTTAGTAGCTCATAACTATATTTTTCATACTCTAAGTTAATAGTGAAGCTTGAGATGTGAATGGTTGATGAATATTAATGCATTGTGATAAATTTGGAGAATTGTATGCATATTGACTTGTTTATGCATTATGAAGATTTTGGATATTTGAATCAAGGAGTGGCTTGAGTGCCATATTGTTACATAGCCTGATTAATGAATATGCTATGTTTTCCCAAAAAAAAAATGTGGGTGAATAGATTTTGAATCAATTCATGTATGATAAAATGTCATTGTGGAAGAATTCTGAATTATGAAAAATAAATGATATTGGTAAACCTTGATTTTTGAAAATATAAACCATTTGGGCTTGTATCACTTAGAACTACCACATCTCTTTTGTTTTTATTTTCCCTCTCTTACTAGAGAAACTAAATGACCAGTGGGTCGTCTTGCGGAGTTGGGGCACCCATTTCTTACTAGAGAAACTAAAATAACCTTCGGGTTAGTCTTGCGAAAATGTGGTGAATTTGTATGCCTAAAATAGGCTTTGATATTTATCCGTAAAAAATGTGACGTGAGTTATGCGCATTGATAGCCCAAGGGTGGCTTTTGGTACTCATATAGTTAGGGGTATCCGCGATACATGCCTGTATGTGATGTCCCCACTTAGGCATGGATGACGGAGTAGTCCTCCTTTATATGAGAGAGGCATACGGGCATGTATGTTCGGCACGGAGGTGGTGCGAATGTGGTAGCGTCTAAATGATCAATCCGTTAAAAAGATAAACCTAATTCAAATAAAAAGAATAAATGACGTTGCATTGTTTCTAATTCTTTTTATGCAGGATGGCAAGTCCACTAATATTTCTGCAGGTCCGACTTGCCATAGTCAACTCCTATAGGGTAAGTACAGGTAAATGCATATTTACATATTAGGATGATGATATGATTACCTCGTTGAGGAACTAAATTCCTTGGACTGTGTTTTCTTGCATCACACCTTTGCCTCGTTGAGGAACTACCTATTGGTGTGATGATTTGTTGTTTGTGTTTCGCTTGATGTTTATCATGTGCGATTTATTGATTTTTGGGATAAAGATTTCTCACACCAGCTTTATTGCTGACCCAAGTGAGCTTTTACTTCTTGGGTACATTCCTTTGGGAATGTATTCGATTAGCTTTTCAGGTTCAGAGACTTTTGAGCAGCGATACGGGAGTTTCGCTAGTGGGGCTAGCAACATCCGTTTTCCTGGTTAGAGTTTTGTTAAAATTTTTAGTTTGTTCTATTTTCTAAACTATATTTTGTCATTGCTGCTAAATGTTTCTGTTGTTATTGAATTTCACGTCCCGAGTTTTGGGAAAACGGATTATCCTACGTGGATTTTAGGATTTCGTTTTTTCTTCGAAAATCGGGACGTCACAGTCCTATTGGTCGTTTGTGCTATAGTTGTTCGTCATATAAAATTGTCAATTATCTTATCTTAATTGTCCTCGTTCATATGGTTGTTCATCCTAGAAAATTGGATCATTTTCAAACTCTCAAAATTGTCTACATGTATGTTTACTTTTACTATTAAAGTTAAATGGAGGGGAAGGGGGAGTCGCTCACATGATAGAGCGCTTAGCATGCAAGAGGTACATGAATCGATACCCCACATCTCCATTTCTTACTTCAACTATGAACATGTAGAACAACAATTTTTGTGTTATTTTGAAACATGAAAGGTGCTTCACTTATCATGCGTAGAACAACAATTTTTTGTGTTTCTCTCTTTTTTTTTTAACTGCGAGTTTGTTACTGTGAAATGTGAAAGACACTTCACTTATCATGCGTATGACAACAATTTTTGTTACTTTGAAATATGAAAGGTGTTTGACTTATCATGGGTACAACAATTTTTGTGTTGCTCTTTTTTTTAACTGCGAGTTATTTTACTTTGAAACGTGAACGACATTTCACTTATCATGAGTTGAACAATTTCATGTTTCTCTATTCTTTTTTAACTGTGAATTTGTTACTTTGAAATGTGAAAGACGATTTACTTATCATGTGTAGAACAAAACTTCTCATAATTAATTTTTAAATGCGAGTTTGTTACTTTGAAACGTGAAAGACACTTCACTTATCATATGTCCTTTTAGAAAATTGCTTTTATACGGCATTTTAGAAAATTGCTTTTATGTGTCCTTTTAGAAAATTTTCACTTTTTTAAAATTGAATTTGGGTTAACGGTTGGTGGTGCAAAATTGAAGTGCTTCTAGGGAGCCTGGGTCTGCTGCCTGGGTGACATTTTTACACTTTTGCCCCTGCCTTTTTAACTACTCTTTAAATATAACAACAACAAAGGAGGGGCAAAAGGATAATTTCACCCCCCCCCAGGCTGCAAATCCAGGCTCCCTAGAATTATACTTTAGAAATTCGTTGGGATGTCTGTTTGGACCAAGTTGGATTCTTACCCAATTAGGATTGGGGCATCAAACCTTTGACATAAAAAGTACATTTAAAGTCCAAACAAGATGGCATTGTTATTATTATTATTATTTTTTAAATTAAACCTTCAGTAGGGAGAGGCACCTATGGAATGCCAGACCTTTATTACTTATAAAAAAAATTGATTTACAATCAAGACGGTGGTATATTACGACTTTACCCGTGTTAACACCAAACAAAAATTTGTCAAAAGCCCTTACGCCCACTAATTGATACAACTTGAAATAAATGGTCCATGAGCTTAAAAGACTATAAGCAAAAAAACATTGGCAGAAAAAGAACCAAAAAAAATAGAGTGCGCAGGCTGTATGCGCAACCTCACAATATGCAGCGCCAAACTACGATCCCGCAACGTGCACAGCCTGTCCAATCCGCAACTCCGATCAGCTCTGTCTCGCATCCTCATTTTACATAAAACAGGGAGCACCTTGCAGACAGCACCTAGCACACAAATCAGCCCAAGCAGCCCGGTCGCAAACCACGCTGAAGAGCAGCCAAAGCACGCCGAAGAGCACACTGAAAACGCATTGAAAAACACGTTGACGAACCCGCTGAAAATCAGCTGAGCACGTTGAGTGACAGCGCACTGCAGAGCAGCAGAGCGCACTTTGTATGAACAGGGCACACTCTGTTACGCAACAGCTTGCAGCATTCGACCTCGCAGTCGCCATCTCGACCCTGAGCCATACAACACCCTGCCGCCACACGCCCTCAGCACAAGCAGCAATACGCCGCAGCAGATGTTGCCCGCAACAGACACCTCGGCTTGCAGAAATCCAGCTTGACCTTGCCCATCAAATTCAGCCCATGAGGTACCAAATAAAACCTGCGACATCTACTCATCCACGTGGTGTATGTACGCCGTATGCCAACGGTCAAGCACAATCAAACCTGCCACTCGCCTTGGAAGATCATTCGCACCGAAAGAGACCGTCCTATAGTCTCGTTGTGCTCTATCTGCTAACGCATCCGCCACCACGTTGGCCTATCTATAGATGTGTGTGCAAATCAAAGTCATTTGCATCGCTAACATCTTAATTTCTTTCAAATATTCTCCAAATGCCAAGGAATTTTAAAAGTGTCCTTAAACCAGCCACAGACAAGTGTCGAGTCCGTCTGAACAACCACATTTTTAAAACCCAATGAGAGACAAAGGCGGAGGCCTTCAACTAGAGACAAAATTTTCGCTTTGTTGTTGGAGTCTGCACCAAAAAACATTTGCTTGCCCCCAACACAAAAACCCCTAGAGTTTCTAATGATCACACCTCCGGACGCCGTATTCTTATGGGAGGATCCATCCACATTAAGAGCAACAAAATTTGGCTGAGGGGGTGCCAAAAAACAATTCTAACTAACTTCCTCAGAATTGGGAGCTCCTGTAACCCCAAAACCCATAATGGTGCTTTGTTACGACTAACTTGTTTAGGAATTATAAAGTTGTTAGCCAACTGCAGATTACGCCGAATGTTCAAAATCACAAAGGCAGGATTAGGCGAAGCATTTTCATAGACACACTTGCATCTCTGTTTCCAAATTTCCCATAAAATGAACATGGGAGTAAGAAGGAATAACACGCCTGTTTGAGAGTTCTGTTTGGCTCTCTTGAACCAAATTACAAGCACCGTGGATAATTTTGCTGGTCGCCTAATGTGCACTTCAAAAATCCGGTCAAAGTGACTCCACACCTGCATCGCCAATTCTCTGTTCAGAAAGAGATGATTCAAAGATTTGTTCTTCGGTGAATTGCAACAACGACATCTAGAGGCAAGACTCAACCCACATCTGTATAACTCCCCATCCACTGGCACCTCTCTACGTAGTAACTTCCAAACAAAAACTGAGATTCGGGAAGGAATAATGTTGTGCCAAATTTTCTTACTTAATGCATTAACCTTTCCTTGTCTCCGTAACATTTCATAAATGGACTGAAGGGAAAAGAGCCCACTCGAATTTGGTACCCATAAACACATGTCATCACCATTGTCCTCAACCCGTAATCTATCTGCAAAAAGGCTACGCGCCAAACTTCTGAGATCTGAGTGACTAATTCAAAATCTACTGAAATTACCTCGCTAACTGAGGGCCAAAAATTCTGACTAACCAAAGTCGCCGACCTCCTGAAAGAAGCTACCGTGTTCCAGTTTTCCTAAAAAAAACTAATATTTCCCAAGCCTATATGCCAAAGTGAATTACTCAAAATAAAAGACTTTCCAATCATGAGTTCCTTAAAAATAGGTGAAGACCCACCTTTCACCATTTGGCTATTCAACGCAATGCCATGCCGCTAGTATTTATTCCTCATAAATGTAGCCCATAAAGAGTCTGAAGTAATAAGTCTCCAAAGAGCCTTGATGCGAAAAGCCTGCATCACAACCATCAAGTCTCTAACTCCCAAACCCCCTTCCTCCCGAGGTAAACAAATATTAGTCCATGACACCCATTTTTTTTTCCAGTCTTCCTTCACAATCTCCCCAAAAGAAGTCCTCCAACAAACTATGAATCTGTGATAAAACTTTCCTAGGTACACACATGGTACTAAGAATGTAAATTGGAATCGAGCTAAGGACATGTCTAATCAAGATTAATCTTCCTCCCGGAGTTAGCAATTTTGCCTTCCAATCATGGATACGAGATTGAATTTTGGCAATCAAATCTTCAAAATATGAAATTTTAACTCGCCCTTGGAAAACTGGCCCGCCCAAATATTTCAAAGGAGCGACTTTGAACTGGAACCCAGTGCAACTTTTGACCCCCACAATAGTTTTCGCGACTGCCTTGTCGTCCAAAGTAAAAGAACTTTTGCCCTCATTTATTTTCTGCCCTGAAGTCTTACAGTAACGTGTCAAGAACTCCATACAACCCAACATTGAGGATTTTCTTCCATTTAAAAAAATAAGGGTGTCATCGGCATACAAAAGGTGTGAGATAGGACGGCAGGCCCTGGGTGTATAATAATATCCAATTTTTCCTTTATTGAAGGCCTCTGTCAAACCCCTCCTCAACACTTCAGAAGCAATAATAAAAAGAAACGGAGAAAAATGATCACTTTGCCTTAAACCCCTAGTGGATCTAAAAAAACCTTTGTAGGCTCCCTGACAAAACCGAGAAGCCACAAGAAGCTATACAGTTGGATATAAGATGACAGATTCTACCAATAAAGCCAAATTTTTTGAGCACTGCAAACAAAAAGTTCCTCTCCATTCTATCATACGCTTTCTCCATATCAATTTTCAGCACCACGTTGCCTCCAAATACCTTTCTGTTAATGTCTCTAAATTGTTCCTGCGCCAGCCCAATATTTTCACCAATGAACCTGCCTTTGACAAATGCCTCATGCTCTTGAGAAATCAACACAGGCAAGAGATCTATCAGTCTATTGCAAAGAATTTTGCTGAAAATCATGTAAATCACATTACACAGACTTATTGGGCGAAAATCAGAAAAAGAATCTAGATTCTCAATTTTAGGAATCAAAGGCATGAAATTAGCCGGCATCGCCTCTCCTTCGAAAAATTGGATAGCTGCCTCCCAAATATCCATACTCAAAACCTCCCAACAAGATTGAAAGAAATCAGCAGTAAATCCATCTGGTCCAGGCGCATTATTTTTGGGAATGTCGAAAACCGCATTTCTCACTTCCTCCAAAGGACTTATGACCAAGGTGTCGCATTGTTCGGGACTCAGCACATGTGGGATGCAGTTTAACAAATCCGTATCCACCATACAAGTACCTTGAGAAGACATCAAATTAGCAAAAAACGCATTAGCGTTGTCGAGAATCTCACCCGATTCCGAGACCGTCCTACCGCATGGTAAAGAAATCTGATTGATGGCACGTCTATTTTGTTTGGACTTGGTAGAAGCAAAAAAGAATTTGGTACAAGCATCCCCCTCCTTAAACTCTTTTTCGCCTGACTTCTGAATCCAGTAAAGCTCCTCCTGTTTGAGCGCTAATCTGTACTCTGCCTAACAACGATGTAGATTGCTATAAGCATTGACATCCCAGTTAGCATCAACATTTAGACCATTAGTTCTTATAGTTGCGAAACCCGTCAAAAGAATTGTTTCCCACTGCTGCATTTCATCCTCTAAAGCTCGGATTCTACTGAACACATTACCAAATACCGTCCTGTTCCACTGTATAAGAGCTCGTCGGGTCATTTTAAATTTGGCATCCACTTTGTCAATAGGTCTCATGGAACCCATGTCGATCGACCACTTGTCCTTGATCAGATCAAGAAAACCAGGATGGGTCGTCCACATATTTAGGAAGCAGAAGGGGGCAAAACCAATTTTTGATTGTGTTGGCATAGAGGTCAACAGCGGAGAATGATCTAAAATTGTTCTATTAAAATGTTCCACTTTAGGAATACCCAAATCTGTCAACCAAGCTGAATTAACAAGGATCCTATCAAGTCTGGCCCAAATACGCTCACTACCTCGCCTGTTATTACACCAGGTGAGTCGAGGACCCGAAAATCCACAATCAATTAGACCACGGTTTTCAATACAGTCAGAGAAGTGTGACATGCTCGCCAGGGAGGGCTCCACTCCCCCCTCTTTTTCGTTCGAATGCAAATATGTATTAAAATCACCGCCGACCATCCATGGACTATCATGATTAGCAGCAAAATTGACCATATTTAACCAGAGATCCCTTCGTTCATCCACAAAGCATTTAGCATAAACAAAAGAAATTAAAACAATTCTTGAAGCAGAGTCCGTTACCTGACAATGGATGATCTAATCCGACATATCCACCACCGAAAGGACAAGAGAGGTATCCCAAAGAATCCAAATCTTACCGCCAAAAGATTCATTCGAGACAAATCCACCGAGCTAGAGTTTGTTTCCAATCTCCATATGTCTATTAGCATCAATCATAGGCTCCGCAATCATAAGAATTCTGACTTTATGCTCCACAACCATCTTTTTTAATCACCTTCTCGTGGACTGATTACTAACCCCTCGAGCATTCCAAAAAAGTAAATTTTCTATCATCTTAAACTCTGGTGGAAAGCTTACCCTTCTTAGGCTTACGACGGTTGCCTGGAGGGACCACCAAGCCGACTGTTTTCCTGAGATTCTCATCAGACTGGGCCCCCAACGCTAAATCCTTGATAGCTTGTGATTTCGGCCCTAACTCCGAATCTGACGCAGCAGCATCACTATCATCTGTGGCACTGTCAAGGGAGTTAGTACTCATCTTTTTTTTTTTTTTATGTTTTCGCAAAGCATGGTTCTCCTTCACCAATTGAACAGCGACCTCGAACAAAACCCCCCCATCCTGTTTATTTTTGACTGCCAAGAGATCCGGTAATTTACCAATGTCCACGGGATTAGTTCGTATCGCCTGTACAGCCGTCCCTGTCGCCTTCACTGTTCCCGCCCCTATTTCCTGTGACAATGTTGTCTTCATTGTTTGCGATGTATTGGAAGCTGATCGAGGAGCAGTCAAATGAGGAACCATTCCTAAAACGGGTGAGGTTACTCCAATTGCGAGCGAAGCGGAATGGGGAGAAAGCACGTCCCCTGTTGAGGGGCATTGGACAGGTTGGGGAACTAAATCCCCTATTTTTGGGCAGTGCATGTCCGAGGACGCGGCGAGCTCAGGTTGTGACTGAAAGGTGCACCGCAACTGCTCCTCGGGTGCTAATTCAGCTCCCTGTTTTGGTGCCTCACATTTTTGTTGCTGAATCAGCACCGCTATTGCAATTTCATCTTGCTGAATTCCTGCAACAGTTGGCTCAACTTTGCCCTCGCCATTTGAGTCAATTGTCATGTCGTGCGCTGCTGCCTCATACTTAGTTTGAGTGACGCTGATTATAGAGTTTGCATTTGTGTCGTCGAAAGGACTAGTCTTCACCCCAGAGTTGACATCATCTTGCTTTTGTAATGGTTGTTCTTGTGTCCCAATGACATTGGCAATCTCCAAAAATGTGTACCCCACCTCCAGGAGGCATTCCTCCGTAGATTCATGCAAAACCTCGACATGCTCATGGGGCATATTCTTATCCAATAATTCCTTCTCTGTTTGAGCCACCTCTGCTTCATCTGCAAGGGACCCAAATTTGTTTGACAGTACCACCTTCACTGGATCAACGGCCTCTGGCCTCTTATCCCCAACTCCGTCAGTAATCTCCTCCCCTTTGCTATTTTTTGACGCCACTCTTACCCACGTCCGGTTGGGGCTTCCTAATTATGGGTACGTATTGTTGCTTGATATTGTTGGAGTCGACCTTTGGCTTGCTAGTGATGGTGTCTACCTTTGGCTTGACCGCCTTCTCTGCTTTACCAGAATCAGCAACTCGCCCACCACCCTTAAGACCTATCTTTTTTCTATAGAAATCCTCCTGATGCCCTATCAAAGAACAAAAGTCACAGTACTTGAATCCTGGATGTTCTATCATCTGCCAGAAACCCCTATTATTAGCCCTGTCAATCCAAATTCTATTTAGTAATTTTTCCACCAAGGTCATCTCCACGCAAACACGAGCAAAACCCGGACGCGATAGGCATCTAGTATGATCATCCATCCGCAAAAATCCACCAAAAAAATTCACAATTGCCTTTAAAATAGGGGGATGAAATAAATGTAAAAGTAGGTTAGGCAACTCTACTCACAAAGGCACCGAGATTGGGTCCTCTTTCAAACTGAAACCATCATGCCAACGGAAGGCTTTGAAACAAATGTTGCGGATAAAAAAAGAGTCTCGTGATAGAACCTTCTTAGCTTCCGTCTCGGATTGAAGTTGAACTAACACATGTCGTTGATTCAGTAAACCAAGTGAAAAATCTCCTAGAATTCCCCAAGTTCTATGAATCGAATCTCGGATATCTTCCAAAGTTGGACGGTAACTAGAGAACTTTAGGACGTTCACATATTTCATGAATGTTTCGCCACATATTTCATATGTGGCTGTAAGACTAATTGCCGGTGATCCATCTTTTCGAAAACGGGTGCCTCTACCTACCTCTCCGGAACGTCTTCCACCAAAATTTTACCCAAAATCTGGGCGAAAGAAGGCTTAGCCGATTCTTCCACGGTACCCCCGTTACCACGTCTCACCACCGTGGAGGGGATGGCGGTTGGAGGCCCCGACATCACATCTAGAGGACGGTTGATCTAATCCCGAATCCAGTGTCAAGAAGCGATACCAAACTGTAATGCTCAGCACTGGTCTGTAACGAGGCTTTTAGAACTCTTCTGGGGATTGTAGACCCCCACACTATCAATGAAATTGACACAAAACACCAAGACACAAGCAGCAACAGTTGCGACAATGTCGATGGAGTTGCATTGGCTGTATCGTACCGATATCGGAGGTCACTGTAACGCCCGACACTGGATTGCAGAACCCCACACTGTCAATGAAATTGACACAAAATACCAAGACACAAGCAATAGCAGTTGTGGCAATGTCGATGGAATTGCATCGGCTGTATCGTACTGGTATTGGAGAACAAAAGCCTATCGGTTGCGAAAAACGGCTGAGAGATCTAGGGTTTACGTTCGGAAACCCCAGCCGCCCCTGTATTCAACGAATGAGATTAGGTCCAAAAATCTTGGAACGGCCCAGATTGAAAGATTAGAAATTATGCCCAAATTGCCACTCGAATCGCCTCACTCAAAATCGTCTGAAAAAAAAAATTTAATTTGGATAATGTAATTGGTAGTCTTGTAACCATACTTCTTGGCTCTACACACCCTTATACAAATCAAAATGTGTTGGTTCAATTAAATCTTTGTTTTTCTAATCCCCTCCCCCTCTTTTACTTCAATTTCTTCGATCTACATATATTATTGTAATTATTTTATTTCAAGCACTTTCAACTCAAGAATTTCAATTATGCATTTTATTTTTGAATTTTCAATTAATTTTTTTTTAATCTTTCCTTGCAATTTACTTCAATGTCTACAATTTTTGTTACTTTTCATTCATTTACATGTTTGAAATCCTCTTACTATAGTTTGTTTTTAAAGCAAACAAGGTTTTGAAGACCCTTCAACCTTTATATTAGTGAAGAATACAAATGTCTCAAATACAATATCTCATAAGGTAATGATTCATTGTGAACCAATCATGAAGAATGCTTAACCTAAACCAACGACTATTCTAGTTTCCTTACTCTAACACCCAATCGCTATTATTAGGTAAAGGTGATCCATACTCTATTTCATTAGGATGAGATAATTTAAAAGCTACCCTTTTTTTTGTTCTGGCTGCAAGCGATCCATGGTCCATGTAATGTTTTGTTCGCTTTCCTAGTTTGAGTGGATATTCGAGGGCTTGCTCGAAAGTCATGGTTCCATGCTTTTATTTACTTTTTAGAAAACCCTTCTATTGGTTCTTCACATCCTTCCTCATAGTCATCGCTTTCATGACTTTCACCATCGAAGTCATCGTCATCCCTTTCACGACTTTCATCTTGAGGGACCTTTGAGTGCATACTTAGCTCATGGAAAACTTCATTCAAGAACTAATCTACCTATGTGTCCATACTTGGCTCATGGACAATCTCATTCAAGGACTAATCTACCTTAGTTCCCATACTTGGCTCATGGTTAACTTCGTTCAAGGGCTAATCTATGTTCTCAATCCGAGCTTTATCACCTTGCACAATCTCCTGATCGGGAGTATTAGTATGTCCTTCAATCTCACCTTCTTCCACTTTTGGATTTACACACAAAGGTTCTATATTGTTTGTCATTTCCATATCATTGTTCTCACAACACTTTGCAAGACATTACAAAAATTATTGTGGTTCTCATCCACCTTATGTTTTTTGTTGTCCTTTGACTTCCTTCTCACCTCAACCCATTCTGCAACACGTACTTTAGTTCCTTTTTCATTGTTTCTTATACTATTTAGTTCCTTCTAGTTACTAGCATCTATTTTTGTTCCACCATTTTGTCATGCACATTTACCATACACTAGCCTTTGCCATACCCCAAAACACAACACTCAGAACACATCAATGGTTTCCAAGGATAGTCAATTGCAATTTCTTCCAAATCACTTCCTTTCATACCCACTTCTAATTTAATGAGATTTGGGAGCTCCTTATCTAGCTCTACTTCCACACAAATTGCTGCATAGGTGAGGCGAATTCTAGTTGAGGTGGCTTGATCAAACCTAGCAGGTTTCCCAATCAAACTAGCGATATATCTCAGCCCCTCCTTAAACCATATATATGTGGAAACATTGTAGAGATGTACCCATACTGGAATTGTAATGATCTCCTCTTTTAGGCATCCTAAATCTTCCTTCCATGGTTTTGTCACCATGAATTTGTCCTTGACTTTGAATGACCCTTTCTTTAAACGCTTTGGCTCGATCATATTTATTTAACAACTTGAAGAAGAAGAGTTCTCCATTTGATGTCACCTCAAGAACTCTTTTTGGTTTGCACTTCCCCTTCACAACTATCTTGACTTGGCTTAATGGGGGAGGTCTCTCAAATAACATCCCCACCAATCGATCTTACCACAACAGCTTGGCATTTTCTCGAATACCTGGTGGGCATACTAATACATCATCCTCAATCATGAGGTTTGAGTAGTAGATGAGAGACGTCACATCTTCCTAACTCGAACTTCCACCAAATAAGTGATCCCACTTCACGTGGGATTGACTCTTGACAATGCCTTATCCAACTCCACTATGCATTACTTCAAGTACATTATCTCTTAGCAAATGGTCTATCTTTTCCCTACCAATTTCTTCCTGGTCATTTGCCCAATTGAATCATCATCTTCCCATCTTGCAATCTATCTTTGTGATGATTGGTAACCTTAGCCGAGCTCCCTCCAAGCCCAGCCAAAGTTGGTTCTCTATTGGCAACTAGAGGAGCCGCCATGAAGAATGAGCAACAGATGGAATACAGTATCCAGATCTTGCCCTCGGGCTTTTCGTCACCAGATAGAGATTGTTGGAGAACACCAAATCAAGAAAGAGTAGCATAGTAGGAGCATAAAACGGATCAATTACCGTTCAAAACACATAAAATCGTTAGGGATGCAAGTTGGGTGGATTGAGCACATTTGGTGCATTAGAACTCTAAGTGTGTGTTTGGTTTTTTTTTCTATGAAAAAACATAAACATATTGAGATATAAAAGAGAAAGGAAAAAGTTAGCATGGAAGCCATGTAAAAAAAATTCTATTATGGTCTAAGAACCATTTTTTTCTTTGAAAACTCAAAAAAAAAAAATACCTATTATTCAATGTCATGTGATGAAAACTTTTCTCAATTACTATATAGTCTCCATTATTTTATTTATAAATAAAATTCAAACACACTATATTCTTAGAAATTAGACTTGCAATACTATTTTTCCCCCTCGTGAACCCTTACACATATAACACCATATATTTTTATTTTATTTTTTTATGAAACATATCTAACCTTTGTAACAAAAATTGGCTTTATGAATAGTGACTTTCCATAATGCACAAATTTTGATTTTTTGAAAATGCCCTCACCCAAATTTCAAATTTTCTAGCATAAACCCCTCGTTATTTTTCTTTTTTGGTTACCACTATGATACCCTTGTGTGGGCGGACCTGAGGGGGAGGGTGAGGGTTGAGGCCCAATAGGCTTAAGCTCAAGAGGGTTGACAAGCTACAAAGGGGAGATAGTCCCACATCGCCTAAGTGCGGAAGGGGGATGTGCTATATATGTGCGAGGTGGGATTCCCATAGTAAGAGGCCTTTTAAAGCTATACGGGCCGGTTGGGCCAAGAGCGTACAATATCTTACTGTGCGGATCGGGTCGTTATATAATGGTATCAGAGTAACGCCGGGCAGAATAGCGATTATCGTACAGGCTACTTCTAATAGATAATTCACAGGGAAAAACACAAGAAAATTATCCAAAACACAGAGAAATACTCTAATGTTCAATTATAGCTAAAACTCATCAATATTGGAATTTTACCAAAAATGACAACACCCCAATAATCATGCTAAAACAAAATAAGTAATAAAAGAAATATACTGCCATAAATTTGGCCCAAATTGGGTTCAGAACCACTTCCTAAACAATAATTGAAATATTACTATAAAGGAAAATAAATTACTAAATTTGTGGATTCGAAAGGGAAAACGGTGGATTTTGGCCTTGAAAAGATGTGCAGCTCATTGACCACGACGTGCGCGTTGAAAATAGCTTTTCGAATTGGGGTTGTTTGCGCGATTCTGATACGCATATCCAAAGTTATGGCCAAAATACTAAAACGCGTCTTAAATTGCCAAATTTGAAATAGAATTATGATTTCCTGCCATTCTTGCCCTGATCTGCTAATTCGAGATATCTTAGTGCTAATAACATGCTATCTGACAGGTCATCATCATCTGACTCGGATCCTCCTGCATCACAGACCCTGACCCAGCCGAAAGTGTGTCAACGACGTTGGGATCCCAAGGGGGGTGGACTGTGATACCCTTGTGTGGGCGAAGCTGAGGGTTGATGCCCAATAGGCCAAGGCCCAAGAGGGTTGGCAAGCTACAAAGGGGGAAATAGTTAGGGCTGAACAAAAAACTGATCAAACCGATTGAACCAACCGAACCGATTGGTTCGGTTTAAATTCGGTTCGATTTTCGATTTCTATGTGATTTTAACCGACCAAACCGAACCGACCGAATATATATAATAAATAATATATATTTTATATATAAATAATATAATATGTTTAAAATAGTCGGTCGGTTCGGTTTTGATTTGATTTTAGTCGGTTCGGTTCGATTAGAGTTTGCATAAATTAGAATCGGTTTGGTTTCAGATCAATTTTGTTAATGGTCGGTTCGGTTTCGTTTTGAAAATTTAAAAATCGAACCGATGGTTCAGTTTTCAGCCCTAGAAATAGTCCCACATCGCCTGAGTGCGGAAAGGGGATGTGCTATATATGTGCGAGGTTGGATCCCCATAGTAAGAGGCATTTTAAAGCTGTGCGGCCCGATTGGGCCTAGAGCAGACAATATCTTACTGTGCGGATCGGGTCGTTACAACCACAATGCACATGCGATCCACCAGACGCCTCTCATCTATTTCTCCTATCTTCCACCACCATCGACCTCCCTCTTTCCTCCCTCTATTGAACTCACCAAACCCTCCACCCTCCCCTTTTCCTCCATCAACCACCATTGATTTGTTTCCACCTTCAACCCAATTTGACCATTCACCCACCCTTCTCCATCTAAGATGTTGTAACAGAGATGATTAAGTGAAAAGAAGAATGGAGAAGATACGGGAGAAGATCGGGACAAAGGCTGAACAGGGCATGGACGGGAGAAGCTTGGGGAGGAGACTGAACCAAAAAGAAGAAGTGGGATCCGGAGCGTCGCAAACGATTATTAAAAGATAGAGAGGGAGGAAGGAGGGACAGTCGGTAGTGGTTGATTGATGATTTGAATAGAATGAGAAGGAGATAAAAAAGGAAGAGGGGGAGTGGCTAGTGTTGGTGATTCTTACATAGATTTAGAGAAGAAGATGGCAATTCCGTCATTGCGCTCATTTATGCCCCTAATAAAGTTTCATTATTACACTTAAACTCATCTATATTACAATTATAAATTGTGTTTTACTATTCATTGCTGACTGGGACAAAGTCAAATCGAAAATATTAGAGATAAAAGATGGTTAGGATTGAAAGTTGGGAAATGTATTGAATTTGACGGTTGAGATTCATTTCCTATGATGACATATTTGTAATTATAAAGCATGTAGAAGGGCAAAGATAATGAAAAACTTATGGAAAAATTGGTGAAATGTACATGTGGCGGAGAAAGAGCATATTGTGTTTTCCTTTTAGAAAAATGAAAATTATCATAACTATCTACATCGTTGTCGAATTTTGGTAAACTTAGTATCGTTCAAATGCATTTTTGAATATCTTTCCAACAAAATCAACGATCAATACAAACACTAAAATTTTAAAAATATATATTTTATAATTAAAAAATGTATAATGTATTTCACGTCTTTAATATTTTTTAATGCAATGAGACGGGCCGATCATATAAAAAAAAGAGTTGGGCATCTTAATGCACATTAAACAAAAACTCTAAACTTCAAGTTTTTCCGAATTCAAAGATTGAGGGAGAACTCATTATCGGCGTTTAAATTTTTTTCCCTAATTGATTCAAATTTGACTGAATCCAACCCTGAAATTTATAATATATATTTTTACCTTAGAATAGGCTTACACTTCAATACTGATTGAGAGTGAAAATAATGATAGTGACGAAGGTGTTTGGTACAAAATATTTATCAAAAATAAAATTATATGAAGTGCCAACGGCACGAGGCATACTCTAGTATAAAACAAAATATAGTGAAGGGTGTTTTTGTACAGCTAAATATATCATACTTCTTAAGAAACCATCATTTAGATTGATAAATTTCCAATCTACCCTCACATCAAACACATGCTTAGATTTAATTTATTCAGAAATTCTAAATGGCGAGGAAACAAGCGAGGGAGGGGGTGTGACCACTCATCCCCCTCGAGATGCTCGTCTGCATCTTTGAGATGAGCAGAAGCATGAATCTCGAGGGGGATGAGTGGTCACACCCCCCTCCCTCGCTGTTTTCCTCGACAGTTATACAGGTTCTAATTTATTGGGGACTTTGACTATTTAAGGTGAGGTGTTGGCTCCGTTGATAGTGGGTTAATTGAATACCTTTGAGTACATGAAGACGATTAAATGTTTGTTTTCATTTTTCATAAAATTATATACAAATCTCAAGGAACGTAAATACAAGAATATAAACATTGATATCTTCGTAATGAAACAAATATTAATGTCTGCCCAACTTGCAAGTACAAAGAATATATCATTTTTACCGGGGTTGCATATTTTAGGAAACAAATTATGAAAAAAACTAAAACAATAAATACAACAATTAAAGTTTGTTCGATACATGTGTGGGCTAACCTTCGAGGTTCAATTCGATCGATCTTCTCCAATCTCTACTGAAAACTCCTTTACTACAGTGTGTTGATACTTTGGATTCGATTGAACAAAAATACCCTTACAAAATACTCAATTTACAATCATAATAATAGTGGGTTTAGGCTTTGGGCAATAGAGTGGGTTTTGTTTTTCCTAGTTAGTCTAATAAAGAATTCAAATGATTTTTTTTCTTCTTGTGATTCTAATATTTAAACTATTATTTTTAATTCATTTATTTCAACCTTGCCTCATGCCTCATATTGAAAATAATTTTTATTTTGTAACAACATTAATAACATAAATATCGTAGGGAGTTAATTTTTTTACAACATCGCAAACCTGGCCTATTTGTGCCTAGCATGCATCTTGCCCTAAACAAACTTTTTGCTCTATTTGCAGTAGGACTATGTTAAGTTCGAATTATTTAAAATTTGATATTTTATTCCCTAATATTTTATAACTTTTTTTAATTAATAAAATTGAAACGCATAAATAACAGTCATGGCTATTATAGCTTATAATTCTTTAGTCAAATTTTACGTATCATTGAATTTTTAACATAAAATAAAAAAATAGTAAATGAACACGCCCTGTAAGTGAAAAATTCTACGCAGCCCGCCTTATGGCACGGACCCTCCCAGGCACGTGCCTTTGGGAGGGTGTCTCGCACGTGAAGAACCCCCCTACTCAATCTGCTTCGAATTGGGTAGAACAATGGCGAGAAACCCTTGCATCCGAGAAATCCTCTCCTCCTCATCGACTGCTCCTCAACAATCCACGGCGAATTTGCGCATCACTCTGCTCCTCATCGACTCCTCGATTGCTCCTCCTCATCGAATCGACTGCTCTTCCTCGACTCCTCGACTACTCTTCCGCGACTGCTCTTCCTCATCGAATTGACTACTCCTCCTCGCACTGCTCCTCCTCCTCTGCGCCGCTCGCACTGCTTCCGCTCCTCCTTCTTCTGGTATGTAATTTCAAATTCTTTTTGGTTAATTTATCTTCTGAAACTGAAATTATACTGAAAATAAAACTTAAATTTATCTTCAAAAATTTTATACCCTGAAATCAGATAATCCTGAAATTCATACTACTGAAATCAGATAATCCTAAAATTTATACCCTAAAATTTTTTTACCCTGAAATTCATGATAATCCTGCAAAAAATTTTACAAATTTTTGTTCAATTATACTAATGAAATTCATGATATTCCTGCAAAATTTTTACAAATTTTTGTATGTTGAAATAAGGATCTGAACCCAACAATGACATACAATGCATATGTGGTATATCGCGGTCGTGTCCCTGGAATTTACGAAACTTGGCAAGATTGTGCAATCCAAGTAACAGGATATAGAGGTAATTTGTACAAGGGTTTTGCCTCAGCTGCCGAGGCTCATGCTAGTTATAAAGAGTGGGTTCGCTCAGAAGTGGTAGAATATAACGATGAGGCAAGAAATCTCGTCGAAGCTAATCAGTATCATGCTCGCGCGGGTGAAGCTGAAGCGAACAATGATAAATGGGTTTTGACAAGGGATTTGATTAATGCACTGCTAGTGGTGTTTCTTATGATAATGGTAGTTTTTTGTTTAAACTTGTGGCATTTTGAATTCTCTGTAAGAGGTATTTCAAACATGTTTCTTATGATATATAGATGTTTTAACATGTTCTGGTGTGGTCTTCGTGCTTTATTTTAATTCGTGCTTTATTTTAAGTGATTGATGGTTGCTGTTCAGTTAGCATACTAGATTACGGAGAACTGTTTGGGTTATCAATCAGATCCAAAACAAATACTTTAACTATGTGAGAATTGTTCAGTAACAAATGTTTTGATGAGATTTTCGTAATCAAGTCTTCTATGTGAGAGTGAAAAAAACATAAAGAGAGAAGAAACAATGAACTATTTCACACATTATGTTTTCTTTGTAACAGGGGATGGTTCTATGTTCTTGTCTGCATTGTTGTTCTTGTTTGCTTCTTCATTCTATGTTAAGGTTCCAGCTAACAAAAATTTGTTCACTGGACTTGCTCAAGTCACTGTTGCTTCCTTCAAAAATAGACAGCTTGATTTGCCACCAAGAATTTTACATATGTCCCTCCTCTCTATGATGCCACACACCAAGGATCTCATGATCCTCCTAAGCTGAACTTTTGGCAGTGAAGAGGGAGGGGGTTGATGCAACACTGAAATTTAGTGTTGGCAAAGAGTGAAATTTAGTTAAATATACATATGGATTCCCATCCCACCATGCAAGCATATCCTTTTTAACTGTAGGGACAGCTAAGTTTACCCATAGTTTCCTTTTAAGAATCCAAAGAGTGATGTAAGAAAATGATGGATGGAATTAAATTAGATGAGTTTGCTGTCAATAACAAATTAAGTAAAATGTGATCGCCCCTAAAACAAGTATACAAGATGCACTATTATGATGAAACACCATAATAGTGAAGTTCCTTGATATAATTTGCTTGGCTATGTTCATGGTATGCAGTGCCAGATAGGGAAGTTCATTTGCATATTACATAGATTTAATCTGGTATTTGTGTTAAACTTTTGTTCTGATTGATGATTTAGATGGTTTGTGTTCAACTTAATTGGCATTTATGCAGATGTTACCCCTTCTTGAGGCAATATATACACCAAACTATCAGAATGGCTTCGTAACACCTTCTCAACGGACTAAATGATACATTAGGTGCATTAGGTGCATACCATGAACCTAAATGATCAAGCAACACAGAGATGATACCAGAATATAACACCTAAATGATACACATTAGGTGCATGCTGCACAGAGATGTATCTCATAAGATGATGCATTTTGTTGTAATGAGACTTCACGACACCCTTGTATCAAAGAAAGTAAGGAGTGATCAAGAAGTATATAAGATAATGTCAGTTTAACAACACAACGTATATATGGGCATCAGCCTAATTCTCTTATACATTGCTTAAGTGATTCAAAAGTTGCACTTTAACAAACTAACAAAAACTGGTAAAATAAGCACTTCAAGATAAAGTTGCCACTCAAGTTTGGTGAGGAAGCACCAGCAGCACTTGCACCAACAACACCTGCAGACTTCTGGAGGTACCTGTGAGAGCATTTCTTAAAAACATAAGTTCATCTAAATTTCTAACTTTAGCAATTTTGCAAGTTTTAGCTTGCTACTGTTGAACTTGCTTGAAGCATTTCTTAAAAACAGAAGTGATCAGAATGGACCCTCCCAAGAAGTGATCTTCTTGTAGGAATTATCAAGATGATTCGCCTCCTAATAGAATTATGAACATCAATACCATGGTAGAATCAGCACACTTCGTATTTTTCCATGAAACTCAGATTTTCCTAACATTCGACAATTGAAAGTGGTAATTTCTTATGCAATCTGGAGTCAACACCTGGTGGTTCAGGATGACTTGTTGCTCCCCATTATAGAACATGGGACTACAAATCCTTTTATCTCTACCACTTAAAAGAGTTCACATACATAAAAATCCATAATCAAACTTCATCAGATTCAATTCAATTAAATTTAGTTCATGCCAGTAAGCAAAATAATGTTACTCCATAAGTCCATATATCCATTGGTTAAGTTGTATAAGACTGTAAAATATACAACTAAACTGTTCTCCAGAATAAATTCACAGAGCTAGACTGAGTTCTTGCCTGTAAAGAAAATATATTTTCTGACACATCTAATGGGCAAGCTGCATTAGATGGTAAAAACTATGATCAAGGTGTTCTTATGTGATCAGGCAAAACTAGTATTAGATGGTACAAATTATGATCGTGTTCTCATGCGATCGGGCAAAAATAACATATCCTTGCCATTGAGATCCAAATATCTAATAGTTGAACATATACATCAAACTATCTACAATCCATTTTCTGTTTCTTTTTCCAATCGAACACCCTATTCCTGAAGTTACAATCAAATCCAGAAAAAGAATGAAAACATTTTGCTCAGTTCGCATATCATCTGACTAACTTATAAAGAATATATTCTACACTAAATAACTTGAAAGAACAAGAAACTAACCTTACTTGAAAACATTTTGAATTCACAACCACCTATAGTCTGGCAACTCCATGTCGTTGTTTGAAGTTGGTGTCTGCCAAAATAAATAACTAAATAAATAATAAAGAATTGCACTGCAAAATGACTGCAATATTAGGAAATCATAAGTGCAATACCTGTGAGAAGAGCGAATAAATATGATTCATTCCTGATAATGCACCAGATTGTGACACAATTGTTTCATCCTTGAAGTCCACAAATAAAAATCATAAGTAAATAATCATAAGTGATAGTTACGCGTCAGTAAATATATTAAAAACAAACCTAGGTATTTGGATTTATTGAATGCGGTGTCAAATATTCTGATCCTTCAATTCCACTCTGGGAACAACCCTACAAATGACACGTGTCAAATATTCTAGACTTAAGAAATTAAATATTAAAAAAACATATTGCAGAATATACCACATTTTTTGCTTGTTTATTTTTTTTCCTTTGTAATTTTTTTCGAATCTTTTCATCTGTGGGTTGCATCCTTGAATTAGAGCGTCGGCCTTTGCTACGAACCGGTAATGGACTATGAATGTTGGATTGCATCCGAGAACTAGTAGTGTTGGACCCAAATTCCATAAACCCATGTGAATCAACACCCTCATCACCATCATCAGTTTTGAGTTGGTCCATTTTCAAATTGATCCATTCATGAACTTGGCATGTCTTCTTTTCATCCTTAGCGGCGTAGTCGGCCATTTCATAGAAGTGACTGCACATTTTGTCAAACCTTTCACTTTCAGGCTTCATTCCCCAATCTGAATAAACAATCTTAACCCTTGTATGAGCCCTCTTCACATCTTTCCTCCACCTCCGAAGAACATATTTATCTGGTACTGCATGAATATGGCTTTCAAACAACACTTTCAATACATGTCTGCATAAGATCCCCTTGAACTCAAACAATTGACAATTACACTTGATATTGAAGTCGCCAACGTTAAAATTTACTATAAAATTGACTAAACGTCGTCTATCTCCTATCACCAAGTCTTGTCTAACAACGTATACCTCAAAGCCACTTTCATTTATAACTTTACTACTTATTGTACAACATATATTCCCTGCTATCTCGTGTTGGAACTCCTTAAATTTTTTTGTAGTGTAGGCAGTTTAAAATGTTTTCTCTATTGTATAAGGAGTAATGCAAGGGATCAGTCGGTTATACGATTTAAAGTCCGCTTCAGCTTCCTTTTGAACCTTACTTCGTAGTGCATTCTGATATTGTTCAACGAATTGCTTCAAAGTGGTCTTCGAATTTACATAACCATAAAAAAAAACATTCATGCTTTCACTCCTTTGAGTTGAAGACATTTCCGCCCAAAAAGTAGATCTTTGATCTGTTGGCACCCAACGCATTCTTTCAAGATATAATCCTCTGAACCAATCGTTTTCTTGCAGACAACATTTCTCAATGAAACTATGTCAATTTACTTCAAACTCTTCATGAGACAAAGAATCGTAAACTGCTCTTTGCATTGCAAACTTTATTGCCTCATATTGATTGTAACCAGACAATTTTTCAGGCAACTTCGTCATAATATGCCACAAGCACCATCTGTGTCGTGTGTTGGGAAATACAATTTCAACAACTCTCTTCATTGCCCTATCTTGATCAATGATTATTGCGGTCGGAGCATTGTCATTCATACACACCAGCCAAGTTTTGAAAAGCCAAACAAACTCTTCAATGGTCTCACCACATATCAATCCACATCCCAAAAGAATTGACTGACCGTGATGGTTCACCCCAATAAAGGGAGCAAATGGCATGTCATACTTATTCGTTAAGTATGTAGTGTCAAAGGTAACAACATCTCCAAACTCCTTGTAAGCTGCTCTGCTCCATGCATCAGCCCAAAAGACATTTCTCAATCTCCCTTTATTGTCCAAATCCATCATATAAAAGAAATTAGCATTGTTAGCTTGCATTTTTTGGAAATATTATGAATGGCCTCCGCATCCCCCTCCCCAAGTTTCAACTTCCTCATTTTATTCAGATAATTGTAACAATCTTTCTGAGAAAATTGCAGATTATCATGACCACCAGCTTCAACCACACATGAAGTAAAATTCTTATTTGGCCTAATACATGCCCTATCATTATAATCTAGCTTCTTCTTCGCATATGAGCTCATAACTATATTTTTCAGATAAAATTTTGATTTCCGGGGCTCAATTCATGATTGTGAGCTACTGTTACTCTTGTCACTAACACATCACCATCAGAGAGTATTTTACCTATAATTTTAGCCATACATCCACATTTAGCTGTACCCCGCATGTTTACAACACTTTGTGATTGACTTCTATGCTGCCCAGACCGACCACATGCAAGCGTTAAGAATATAGTTTTTCCATTTTCATCTTTTTCTGTATTTTTTACTTTCACTGGAAATCCTATTTTATAGGCATAATCATAATAATAACGTTTGTACTCATCAATGTCGCTGAAAAATCCCTTATGTAGGATCCCTTATCTCTTCTAAATTTTTTTCATTCTCCATCAATTCAATATCTTCTACACTATCCATCCCTTATATACCTATTAAAGGAGTAGTTATCATCAGATATGTAATTTTTAAAATGTTTTACAACTACGCTAAAATTATGATTGATTTATACCAATTTTTTTTTTTAACAAAATCTAATCAAATCTATTTTTGTAACAAAAATTATGCAGGATTATCATGAATTTCAGTAGCATAATTTAACAAAAATTTGTAAAAATTTTGCAGGATTATCATGAATTTCAGTAGTATAATTGAACAAAAATTTGAAATTTTTTTTGCAGGATTATCATGAATTTCAAGGTAAAAAAAAATTAGGGTATAAATTTCAGGATTATCTGATTTCAGGGTATAAAATTTTTGAAGATAAATTTAAGTTTTATTTTCAGTATAATTTCAGTTTCAGAAGATAAATTAACCAAAAAGAGTTTGAAATTACATACCAGAAGAAGGAGGAGTAGGAGCAGTGTGAGCGGCGCAGAGGAGGAGGAGGAGGAGGAGCAGGCGCGAGGAGGAGGAGCAGTCGATTCGATGAGGAGGAACAGTCGAGGAGGAGCAGTCGATGAGGAGCAGAGCGATGCGCGAATTCGCCGTGGATTGTTGAGGAGCAGTCGATGAGGAGGAGAGGATTTCTCGGATGCAAGGGTTTTACTAAGGGTTTCTCGCCATTGTTCTACCCAATTCGAAGCAGATTGAGTAAGGGGGTTCTTCACGTGCGAGACACCCTCCCAAAGGCACGTGCCTGAGAGGGTCCGTGCCATAAGGCGAGCTATAGAGGCGGGCTACGTAGAATTTTTCCCTGTAAGTATACAACTAGGGTGGCCCGAGCAATTTACTCTGGCAAATGTAAGCAATTTCCTCCTTTGAACATTAAATCCACACCCTGGCCTTTCTTTATAGGTAAAGTCGTTATTCGTACATTGAGTTATTTATGGCTCATGGCCTCACGGGTACGGTGAGTAAAGTTTCACGAAGAGGATTCTATTCCAATTTCCATCTCATTCTTATAAGTGTGATAGTGATTGATTTCACATGATTATTTATTGCAATCATCACATTTATTATAATTGATTTGTATTTTTTACCAAAATTTTTAAAGAGCCGGGCCGGGCAAGTCAGAACCGCGCCATAATCCATCATTTCAGATATACGTATCTCGAGAATGATGATGGTGTTGAACCTGACCTGGCTCTCTAGAAAGAA
This sequence comes from Berberis thunbergii, assembly GCA_003290165.1. NCBI lineage: Eukaryota > Viridiplantae > Streptophyta > Magnoliopsida > Ranunculales > Berberidaceae > Berberis > Berberis thunbergii. The sequence continues at coordinate 86,410 of QNQO01008044.1, read as the reverse complement.
GGCTCATTTTTTACACACCTAAACTTGCGTGCCAGTAATGACTCCTTTTTCCATGTCCCAATCTCTCTTGTTTCCTCTCTCCATCTTAACTCTCTATATAATTATAACAATTCATTTGTTCGTTTATTTTTCTTCTCTTCCAAATCCCTATTCATTTAACCTCAGGTCTTAACTTCTCTCAATTTGCTCAATCAAGATGACCAAGAAACAAGGTGCGTTATCTCATGTACAGATTGAATAGTTACCACTATGATAAGAGTTCTTTATGGTTGAGTTTCTTGATTTGATTTGCTTGATTCAATAGGTAGATAGATAGATAGATAGATAGATAGATGAGTATGAGTGGAACTCGGTATTTGATTTGATTTTAGTTCCAGATTATAATATTGTGGCAAAGTTTTTTTATATCATCAAATTTGACATCAAATCACATGGATTTGAAGAAGAAGAAGAAGAAGAAACATTTGTCTTTTTTATTCGGTCACTTTAAATTGATCAAAATTAGTCGAGCTCTCAGTGTATAGTCCCACCGATTTTTTTTTATTAAATTTTTTTTTGTTAAAAGTGCGAGCAATGTTTTTATTGGATTCCAGAGTCATTCTATGCCGGCAGGGTTCAAAGACTGAACTTGTGACACCACAAGTCACAGCTAGTATCATCAAAGTATCCCAGATAAGAACCTCATTAGTAAATACTAATTTTCAAGTATTTGAATAGGTTGATTCCATTCATTGGTCACTTGATTGAGTTTAAACTGAGAAATCCTGAATTAAAACAATTAGAAGCCTTAATTCGAATTTAAATTTTCAGCTTATTTACTATTCGAGTGACCAACCCAAAATATTGCCAAGGGGACTCTGACAGTCCCCCCCTATCATTTGATGGATTGTTTGGATGACACTGAGGATTCTTGTACTGGATTTGGAGTACCTAATTTTGTACGATAACTCCTTTGACAAAATTAAATGTCGTTAAGTCACTTAGTTTTTTTGTATTCTTCAAAGGTACTTGCTGCATTTGGGTGAGATGAGTACTCTAATGTTGACAGAGAAGAAGGTTTTATCATTGCTTAAATCACCCAAATTTCCCTTTATGCAGGCAATGGTTCGGAGGACGTCAAGAGTTCCTATTTTGGACTACCAGCTTTGGATGTCTCTCTTGCATTCCCCCAGGCAACTCCAGCATCAATCTTTCCTCCTAGTGGTAAGAATGTTCTCACTGATTTCAAATGTAAATTGTAACCTGCAACTGCAACATGTTGAGGCAGGCCTTTGAAGTATATTCTCTATGTACAATCATGTGTATATTCGATGCAACGATCTTTAGATAAATGGGTTCATTTAATGAAAAGTATATAATCGGTTTTACTGTTTAATTTCCTTGTTTATGTTCGCCAACTTGGAACTTCCAGCTTCGGACTACTATCATTTTGATGATTTATTGTCCCCTGAGGAGCAAAGTCTTAGAAAAAAAGTCAGAGAGATTATGGAAAAGGAAATTGCACCTATAATGACTGGGGTAATATATTATCTTCATATCATGTGAATGCTAGAGTTGGATCTAGCAAAAAACTGGCTCTAGCAGATATTGCACCTAAACTGTTTTTCATCTCCTGAATTTGCTTGCAGTATTGGGAGAAGGCCGAGTTTCCTTTTCATGCTATTCCAAATATTGCGTCCTTGAGAGTTGCTGGTGGCACAATAAAGGTACTCCATTTTCTTCCAGCAACTTTGATGCATCTGGGTCACAATTTTTAGTTATGCAGTTTAATAACTTATAGTTTTTAGGGTTATGGTTGTCCTGGGCTCTCTGTTACCGGAATGGCTATTGCTACTGCAGAGATGTCTAGAGTTGATGCTAGTTGTTCTACGTTCGTATTGGTGCATTCATCTTTGGCAATGCTTACAATCGGTAATCTCTCAGATATATTTATTCTCTAAATTAATTTCTAATAAGAAGTATTGACTGATGTACTTGAGTTCCTATCACTTGTTTGGACTTTTCAAGCATAGCTCTTTGTGGGTCAGAGGCACAAAAGCAGAAATATTTACCTTCAATGGCAGATTTCCGTTCTGTAGGTTGCTGGGTAAGAAGATTAAACTGAGAAAATGTCGAGTTGTTGAAAATTGAAAGTGAATTTTTTTTTTTTAATCTTCTACTTGCTTGAAATTCGTAATGTCTTGCATATGATAGGCTTTGACTGAACCTGATTATGGAAGTGACGCTAGTTCATTGAGAACAACAGCAACAAAGGTGCCCTTGAGTTTCTCTGTTTTCTCTGTTTTTACATTTTTTCTTTTAAGATGCAGTATTTTTGATATCACAACCTTATATCTTCTTTCTTTACTGGGAGCAGGTAGATGACGGTTATGTACTTGATGGCCAAAAGCGATGGATAGGAAACAGCACTTTTGCTGACGTCTTGGTTGTTTTTGCTCGGAACACAACCACAAACCAGATAAATGGGTGAGCCAAACAAAATCTTTGCTTCATGAATCTCTCAAAAAGAAAAAGAAAAAAATGTCCATAATAAGCATCACAAGCATGCTTCTAGTGAGGTTCCCACTTGAATGATGTATACAAAAAATAACTAAAAATTGGAAGCTCCTAAATTTTAAAAGCAAAGTTACACGAATGCATTAACATGGTTCACTAAGGCAATAGGACTCTTAAGGTATTATTATTTTTACAAACCTGGTCTTGTATGATAGAAAAACAATGATGGCTAGAGTCTGAATATCAGCTCATGTAATCCCAATTGCATCTGTGAGATTTAATATTAATTACAGCCTATCATTCACTGCTTTATGATGTGTTTTTTGTTTTTGTTTTTATTTTAAACAAATTACTCTGTGCTCAAGTATTTCTGTGCTTACATACTCTTTTTCCAGATTTATTGTAAAGAAAAACGCTCCTGGATTGACAGTTACCAAAATAGAAAACAAAATTGGTCTAAGGATGGTTCAGAATGGTGATATTCTCCTTAAGAAAGTCTTTGTTTCTGAGGAGGATAGGTTGGCTAATGTCAACTCTTTTCAGGATACAAGTAAGGTAAGAGGGTTTACCACTTTCCTTAACATTGTTGCGTATAAAAGTGGAGTCTTTTAGTTCTCTTTCTCTTGTTGGTTTGCGTTGAAATTCGGTGTCTCTTGATCAATACTAGCAGTGGCTGCAAGATGACCCCCTTGCCTTGTAGAAATTTTCATTTTCATCAATATCTGTGAGGGCCAACATGTTTGGATGATATGTTATTTTGTTAGGATCATATTTTCCCTAATTATTTCTTGGAACAGGTACTTGCAGTTTCGCGTGTGATGGTTGCTTGGCAACCAATTGGCATTGCAATGGGTGTTTATGATATGTGTCACAGGTAGCATAAAATAGCTATTTACTTTCTACTATGTTACTGTTACAACACTCGAGATTGATTTTAAACTTCTGGGTGGCTTAAAATTAGGTATTTAAAAGAGAGGAAACAATTCGGAGTTCCTCTAGCAGCATTCCAAATCAACCAAGAGAAACTTGTCCGTATGCTGGGTAATGTTCAAGCTATGTTCCTTATTGGTTGGCGCCTTTGCAAGCTGTATGAGTCAGGAAAGATGACGGCTGGTCAGGCTAGCATGGGAAAGGTAAAACTGATGCTCTAAAGTAGTAAATTCGATAGTTAAATTAGCCTATCTAATAAACATTTCAATATGTAGGCATGGATTACCTTGAGGGCAAGGGAAACTGTTGCCCTTGGTCGGGAGTTGCTTGGTGGAAACGGGATCTTGGCTGATTTTTTAGTTGCAAAGGTTTGTGCAAGGAACCTTAATTTAATTGACACTTTCTTGGTTGACTTCGTTTTTCTATTGTAGTAAATTCTTAATGCTTGAGCTTTAGTTGTAGTTAAACCTACATAGTAAGTGGTGATCTAAATTGTTACTAGATCTCTTAATACGAAAAAAATTCCTCGAATGCTATCCTTTGTTGGAAGTGTTTCTGGGCCAGAATGTTATCATCTATAAGGGTAGCTAGAGCCAGCAATGGCCAAGTGCTCACACTGAATTGTGGTTCTTTTCAAAATTGGTGAATTGTCTAGAAATTTTGTGCATGTGATGTGAGAATGCATTTCCAGTGAATGCAAATATTTTCTTGAATGAATACCAAACTTGTCTTTTGTGTACGTTTTAGCGTCATTTCTGAATACACTCTGTTTCATCTATAGGATAGTTTGTTTTCCAGACCCTTTTGTAGTTCATCTGTTGCATCCACAACATATGTCTACTTAAGTACTTCATTTTAACTTTTAAACTACTGTGCCATATTGCAGGCATTTTGTGACTTGGAGCCTATTTTCACTTATGAAGGCACTTACGACATCAACAGCCTGGTAACAGGAAGGGAAGTGACTGGATTGGCAAGTTTCAAACCCCCTCCAATGAGAAAACAAAGCCGCATGTAATCTAAACTCTCCTTTCTTTCTTCCATGGAGGGTTCACATATAAATCCCCGAAGAAGATAATAAGGACAAGAGTCAGATGCACAAAGGATCTAGGATGAATCACATTAAATGGAATAACACAATGGCCCAAGACCATCACAGTCCTAAATATTTATGTTCTGTAGCACTGACACTGTATTATTGTTGTATTGTATGAAACTGCAACTCTGATTTCTATTTTTTACAAGTTTGAAGCAGTTAAAAGAAGGTTTTGGCCATCAATAGAAGTATTTATTCTGATGAACCACGTGTTGTCTGCGTTGAATTGTGGGAATTGATTGAAGTAACATCTAAGCCATAGCAAGGTATTATGTGCCTGCGCACAACTTGAACTGCTGAACTTCAGTTCTTCAGGTATGCTTAACATATTGTACGCATCATATTACACAGAACATAAAATAAAAATAACGAAACATAATTTATAGAGATTTTTAGGAGCTTCAGCTATAGTGCTTTCAAGTGAAGTCCCTGCAGCAGCTCAATGAACTATGCTCCTTCCCATCATAGAAGCAATAGACAAAGCATCCCACCCCCCCAGTAGGTCCAGAGTACAGTACCAAGTGTGCCTGGACTGGTGCCAAAATAAAACATAGGAGCATGCAGCGTGGAGCTACAAAAGATGTTAACATTATCATGTAAGATGCTAGAAATAACCTAATGCCTTGATTTCAGTGGTTAGTATCAAAATTGAGATGCTCAATGCCACACCTTTAGCTAGAGGCGCGCCTAATGTGTATTGTGAAGTCTTAAACTTCAAAAATGCTAGAAAACTAACTAGGTTTTGATCAGATTCTCATGACAAAATCTTCATGATGTTTATGCGTATCTTGAGGAGTTCATCATCCTCCCCAAGTCAACTGGTTGCAAAAACCAGGTTCCCTAGCAACACTGTTATCCATTTACTTCCCCAAAGATCCAACATGAACAATTGAGACTTAGGTCCGCAACTGGACCGCGGTTAAATTAGCAAAACTCGCAGTGAAGTAGAGTCACGCATATGAATGCACTACCAATGGTTGTATTGAAGGCAGGCCTCTAGCTTGACGACACTTGGTCCTCCCTAAAAATCTTTAAGGGGACCAACATTATTTTTTTAGGCTGATTAAAGAATATTGGATAATTACTTAATTGGGAAATTCTAAATGGCGAGGGAACCAGCGAGGGAGGGGGTGAAGCCGTTCACCCCCTCGAGATGTGTGAAAGCACGTATCTTGAGGCACTTTCACGCATTCACCCCCTCCCTCACTGGTTTCCTCGCTGTTTAGACAAACCCTTACTTAGTTAGACCACATAGGATTGAAAGACTCACTTGTTGTGATGAGCCCAATTTCAACTTCGAGTGGTGGTGTATTTTGAAGCATCCATTTGAGCACCCCAACTTCTGATTTGGAGATGAAACTAAGTAATGGTGGCCAAAAACCCTACACACTGAGGGTTCAATATCTTCAAAATCTCCGTAACAGTGCTAGCCCTCAGATAATCCGCATTTCCAATTATGCCCTTCAACATTTCCAACGCAACCTCCACTTGTTGCCACAGATGGATTTACATGGGGTCAAGTGAGAGCACTTGCCCCACTGGCTTTTGAATATATATATATTTAAATTATTTGCGATTTTCCCACCCATATGACGCAGTTCTGCCTCACCCCTTCCTTTTCCCTTTGTTTCTCTATGACACTAACGACCCCGCCTGCCCATTCTTTCTCTTCTGTTCCATCTCTTTGTTTTCTAGGAGACATCAACCGCGTGCCTCCTCCTCTTTGCTTGATTTAGTTTTTTTTTCCATCATCGCCACCAACCACAAGCAACCCCAATCCCTTTTACTTGTTTTGAAGAAAAATGTTTTTTATTTTTATTTATTTTTATTTTTATTTTTATGAATTTTCTCGAGATAAATTTGTTTCTCGAGGTCTAGTTTTGTATTTTATTCATAAGATAGTCAACACACATTGACTGCTGCTCCTGGGGGAGATTGCAATAGTGATTAATGATAGGGTAGTATCTAATTAGCTATTTTTTATAGGGGCAAATCGCAAATAGCCCAAAAATTTTTTATCCACATATAATTTTACATTTGAAATTAATTTTTGTCTCTTAAAATATACCAATTTGATTCCCCCCCATATATTTATTTTTTGTGCTCTTACAAAGCAGCTTGTTGGATTCATTTATTCCCCCATAGATTAGATGGAGTTTTGTTTTGAAATTGGTGATTTGTATACTAGAGTATTCCTCGTGTGGTTGTCACAATAATATATATCAACATGTTGGATATGAGAATCTAATCCATACATTCTTATTGGGGATTGATTGAAAGTAAGACATAAATGGCCAACTTTAAGTCACAACCATTAGATGAAACGAATCTCAACCATGAACTCTGTTTATATACAAACTTATCTCTAGGTGCTTTAAGTTCTATGCGATCTGTTAGATTCTTATATTTGAATAAATTTTAGTCGTCTTTTATCTCCAACCTCAAACACCAGTCTGATTTGTAATATAGACTAGGTTATTCCTCGTGCCATTGGCACTACCATATGATGTTAAATATTTTCATTGTGGCTTATCTTTCGTAGTGCCTCTCAGGGCTTTTACTGTGTTGAAAAATCTCTCAATATGCCTTTGGAGATTTTAGCTCAATATGCTATTAGCACCTGATATGTGGGCTTAAACTAAATCATAATTAAAAAAAAGGATTAAAAAACTTACATATCCCTTCAACATGTAATTAAAAAATCTATGTAAATGAAACAAAGTAAAAAAATGAACATTTTTTGCTACTTGAGACCGTTGATCCGACCTTTCAGCTTCTCATATTTTTTGATAAAATCTTGCAATCACCCTTGTTTCTTAACATTTAATGAAACATAACCACAAAATCTACCTAACCAGATGGCAATAATGTGTTTGAAACGTGTAACTTATAGATGTGAAATATGAAAGAGTTGTAGAGAGATCATTAGGCTAGAGGCATGGGAAAAGGGAAAAAAAAGAGTCGTGCAAGATGTGCAATGTGTGTAAAGTTGCGTGGTAAACATATATGAACTATTTCACAGAAGAAATTTATTAATACACTTGTCCTCCATATGAAACTCAAATAAATAAGAATAAATGAGAAAATAATTTAGCATGAGCCCATTTATTCAAATAATAATTAGATGATACCATAAAATTTTTTATCTTATAAATATATATTGTCATTCAAGACATGTGTCACTAATTATACCCTAAGGTTGCGGCACATGTACCATTACGACTAAACATATTTTGTAATATATATCGTGGCATTCATCTTTTTAATATCCATTGCGACATTATCTCAACCACAAATATTTGGTGTTTCTGTAACGATAGCTTAAACTAAATTAATCACAAATTTTTTTGTGGAATTTTGACAATCTACTTTACTATAGCATTACTTCATATGCTAAATATTTGAGTAGGATAAATAAATATATTTACATGCCTAATCACCACCTTCAACATTTAAAGAAAAATAAATAAATAAATAAATATCAAAATGTTGGGTATGAAAATCAAACTCATGCACTCTTATTGGGGGATTGACTAAAGGTAAGACATAAAAGCTAACTTTAAGTCTCAACCATTAGATCTTCATGTTTGGATAAATCATAGCCGTCTTTTATCTCCCAAATAGTGAGACACCCTTCTGATTTGTAATATAGACCAATGTTTAAATATCAAAATAAATAAATATCAAAATGTTGGGTATGAGAATCGAACCCATGCACTCTTGGTGTTTTTAAGTTCTATATGATCCGTTAGATTCTTATATTTGGATAAATCTCAACTGTCTTTTATCTCCAAGTTCAAATACCATTCTAATTTGTAATTTAGACCAAAGTATTATTCGTGTCGTTGGCACGATAAAAGCTTAATATGATAAATATAATTTATTCTACTTTAAATATCAAGATAAATAACTATGAAAATGTTGGATATGAGATTCGAACCCTTGCAATTTTAGTGTTTTGTTTATATGATCCGTTAGATTCTTACAATTGGGTAAATCTTAGCCGTCTTTTATCTCCAACCTCAAATGCCATTTTGATTTGTAATGGAAACAACCAACTAATGCCAGTGAAATTTGGAGTTTCTTAGGGTTGGCTGGGTATTACAGGAGGTTTATTAAGACTTTTCATTGATTGCAACACCTTGACGATATTGATCCCGAATGGATGTCAAATTTATCTGGACTAAGGATTGTGAGAATGCATTTCAAAAGTTGAAGCAAAGATTGACTACAACTCCAATTTTAATAATTCCCACTCATGGTGGGAAGTTAGTGGTATTTACAGATGCTAGCGGAACATGTTTGGGTTGTGTTTTGATGCAAGATAAAAAAAAAAGTAGTTTCTTATGCTTAAAGGCAATTAAAACAACATGAGAGGCGATATGCTACGCATGATTTAGAATTATCAACAGTGGTTTTCGCTTTAATAATTTGAAGACATTATTTGTATGGAGAGAAATGAGTTGTATACTGATCACAAAAGCTTAAAGTATTTATTTTCACAACAAGACTTGAATATAAGGCAACAAAGGTGCATGAAGTTCATTAGTAGTTATGATTTTAAAATCGTTTACCATCCAGACAAAGGGAATGTGGTGGCGGATGCTCTTAGCAGGCAACATAGTATATTTACCACTCTTATGGCGCAATAGTGGAAGATTCTCGAGGTCGTTGCAACTCATGATATTTTGACTGTTCCGCATACTAGGGGTGATTATGTTTGCAATTTAACAGTGAAACCTACCATGATTGGATCATTTCAGTGCAACACACCGATCTATTCCTAATAAACAAAATAAATGATTTGATAGTTGATACGCTGGATGATTGCCCTAATGATTGGTCAATTGACGTAGATGGAGGATTGTGATTTCATGGTAGACTTAGCATACCAGATATTCGGCATTAAAGAAGGAGATTATGGATGAGGCGCATCGCTTTAAATTTACTATTCATCCCAGGGATACAAAGATGTATCATGATTTGAGAAGAAGTTTTTGGTGGAAAGGCATGAAACGAGATGTTGGGGAATATGAGTTTCATTGTTTCACTTGTCAACAAGTGAAAATAGAACACTAGAGGCCTTCTGGTTTATTGCAGCCTCTGAAAATACCCATGTGGAAGTGGAAACACATTTTGATGGATTTTGTTGATAGTTGCCTAGATCTCAGAGGGGTAATGAATCAATTTGGATTATTGTTGACTGTTTGACCAAGTGCGCACATTTTATCCCAATTGGTGCATGTCACAATACCGACAAGTTAGTAGCTATGTATATCTTGGTAAGGTTACATGGTATTCCTATTACCATTGTGTCAAATAGAGACCCATTGTCTAAATCGACATTTTGAGGTAAGGGTGGGCAAAGTCATTCTGGTTCGGTTTGAGGCCCAATCCATTTTCGAATCGTTTTCAATCGGTTGGCCCAAACATAAAACCGATTATCTATATTGTAAACCGAGGAAATCGGTTGGGCCGAATTTCGAATCGGTTCGGTTGGGCCAAAATTTCGGGCTCAACATATTTAGCCCATTTTTGACAGGCCTGATGGGTCCAAAAATGGTCCTCCTAGACTGCCAAAGACCACCCTTTTGGTGGCCAAAGGCACTCCAATGCCTAAGTCAGTAACTCTGTTGGAAGAAGGAAGCAAATCTGGACAAAACTTAGTTAAAGTTGCATACCTGTGTCGAATGTTCCCTTTACCTTTTATAATGGTTACGTTAATTCTCTACGTGACTTAAGCATGTGAGGCACAACGGAAGGAGATGTTTCCTATAACATTCTCCTCCTTAATGGAGATGCGTCCGTGGAGGTGTAATTCCCTCCACGGTTCTTTTTTGGTGCAACGTTCCTTTTCTTTATGAGAAAACTCGTTCAGGCCTAAACTTGGCTCTGATTCGTTTGGGCCTGGATTTGGGACATGTTGGTGTCTTATTGATGGCGGGCCTTATTTGGGCTTTATGAGCTGGCTCAATAGGTTGGATGATATATCCTCATGATGAGTTTCTATGCCACGTGTATGGCCGTGATGATCGGTCTAATTTGATGTATCATAAGCTACTCCCCCTTAGTTAGTGGGCATGTTGACATGGCTACTAACTTCGTGACGGTTTGCTTTTCAATTCCATCATAACCTTGTATTTAATGTTGTCAGTAGCTTTCCGCGAGTTGGTGTCTCAATTCTTTACTTGCTTGTTTGTTTTTTGCGCATATTTTTGGGGTTTCACATAGCCATCATATCTCACACAGTGTCTCATGAGTCGTCCCTTCATTGCTCGGCTCTATAAAAGTAGATGTGACGAACTCATTTTCCTTCTTCACGTTATCTTTGAAATTAAGGTTTGCTCATTCCTTCATGTCCTTCATTCTTATTGCTTCTCTATTCCTTAACGATGTCTGTTGGTGACAAGTAAAGCGGTAATTTGCCAAGTTTGTGTGGGGCTCATTATTCTCTCAATAGAGCTTCTCAGGCGACATTGGACGGTCTTCGTTCTGATTATAATCTCTCGCCCAACCTCGAGATTATTCTGCCTAGACAAGATGATAGCCCTTGTAATCCAGAGGCTGGATACATCACACTGTATTCGTGCATGTTTTCTTCGGGTTTTCGATTTTCGGTTCCAGAGTTGTTCTGGGAGTATATGAACTTCTTGGGTATTCCTCCTGCCCAAATGGGCCCTAATGGTTAGAAGGTGATGGTATCTTCTTACGAGGGCTATTCTATCCGATATTCATTTGACTGTGAGGGTTTTGCATTCGGTTCTTGGTCTGTTGGCGAACAAGGATACATGTTTCCTCCGTTATCCAGATTGTTTCGAGAAACTTAATGACGACATCCGCGATTGGTCGCGGTCTTGGTTTTACGCTTATGTGAACTCTGACTACTTCCAATTGCGAGGTCGTTTGATACTTCGATCATTCCGAGTTCCCAACAGGTGGAAGAATATTCACTTAATCGCCGATGAACAGAAGATCAGTAATCGATTCTTGAAGCTTCACCATTTTCCTATGGAGGCATTTCTTTTCGAGGGTATCCTGGAGTGTAGTAGTTTGTACACTATGAATGATGCAGAACGAGCTTTATTTGTTGAGTCTCGTGCTGGTGTTAGTGATGCTAGCATTGATTGGGAAGTGAGCTCGGATCGGTGTGTTACAGATCTCGATGCTCATGTTAATATCATAGTCCCTGCTTCACAAAAAAGAAAGCTTGCAAGGTCTATGAGTCCATCGAGGCGACTGCTAATAGACTCATAGTCAGGTTTCGAGGAAGAAACAACTTTCTAATTATGGTTCTACTAGGATTGTGTCTCATCTGAATCCTGTTCAGGATGTTACGGGGGCTACCTCTCGCCCAAGTCCTTCCTGCAATGATGTTGCAAAAGTAAATTGTGAGTCTTTCAAGAAGGTTGAGAAGCCGAGGCTCGTGCTGAAAAGTAGCGAGAAGGACACTACTCGTCCGTTGGACGATAATGAGAAGAAACTTCTTTCTGCTTATGGTGTCTCGGAATCTGCTGAGTTGTCTAATGATGATCCTCGGGTCATTAATGAAAAAATGTTTCAGTTAGCGGTGGAGCAATCTAAAAACCTTGGTAGTGGTCATACCTTCAAGGATCACCCTCTTTTTTTTTTTCTATTGATGTCGGCGAAACAGCTGGGCTCTTAATTTTTTTTCTCCTGTTTGTCAGGTTTCTCATGCTCCTGTCGTTACCACTAGTCCTGCCCTTATCACGGATGCTTATCGACGGGAGTGTAAAAGTGGTTTTTTCGTAGTTACTGTTATTTCTTATCCCCTTCCAGTTGTCGAGGGTGGTTTTTAGTGCTTCTGGATCCTAGTGTTCTTCATCCACGGGTTGGTTGGACTGAGCCTGTCCCAAGGATATCCATATCAAGTTGGATGGCACGTTTTGCTGGTTCACTCATCTCGACATGCAAGACAGTGCATGTAGGTTGGTAAATGAGTGGCACAGGCGGTTGGTGGAAAGTCCTTCGATGCTCGTACTGGATCCGTTTGATCATATCGATCATGGTCTCAAGAAGATAATAGACGGGATGAATCATCTCGCCTATGTAGGGGTGGTGGGCTCGGTCTATCGAGTTGGTCATGATCAAGTGGTTTTTTTTGGAGAGGAAGTTGGCGGCATTGTTGCTGGTGTTTTCTCATGTTCTTTACCAATTTGATGTGTTGAAAGTGCAATGTGCGAAATTAGAGAAAGTTGCAGAGGCTGTTCAGAATTCGTTGGTTGAGGCGACAAGTATGCGGGATAAATCTGCTGCTGAGCTTGATTATTTGAAAGCCAAGTTGAATGGGGTTCATACCCGTCTACGTGATGTGGAAAAAGAGTTATCCACTAAGAAAGTAGCTTTTGATGAAACTTCTTGTGCTAAAGTGGAACAATCCATTATGTGTTATTCCTCTGAGAGGCGGGTGGAACAAATAACTGTTGTGCTTGATGATGTCAAGGAAGATACTTTCCATCGCTGAGGGGCGGCTTGGTGTGGCAAAAAATGAACTCGCTGCTGCTAAGGATAGGCTCCGCATTATCGAAGTCGAAGATTGGAAGCAAGTTGTTGATGGACGGGTTGAGCTTCTTGACTATATCGAGGGGCTTGGTGAGGATTTGTCTGTATCGTCACTTGGTTGCTGAAGCTTTTGAGGACAATGATGTTGAAGAGTTTGCTCCAATAGTTGATGAGCCATTGCTTCCCCTATCTTTGAACGCCCCAGAGCCGTTGTTTTCTCCCTCTGTTGAGGAGAGTCCTTCCCCTATTCCAAGGAGTGTTGATCCTGTAGTTGCTTCCATTTGTTTATCTTCTTCTCCGAATGTAACAAAATAGTATTATCAATCAAATGAGCTATGTTGTTTCTTATTCTCTCCAATTCGGTTGTAGTTGTTGCATATTTTGCTATGAATTCTTTTATAGTTGTTTTCGTGCTCTGGTTCATTATTCATTTAATGGTGGCTAGCATTATCCTCCCTAATTTGCTACAAGGAATTTTCTTTTGCTTGTAGTTCCTAGAATCATGTTGATTTGCTCCTTTAATTCTAACTTCGTTGATTTGATGTATCCGTCAACTCGAAGTTCTTGTGTTGGGTCACTTTTTTGGTTGAGCGTTCACTTCGTAAACTCGACATCTCGATCGACTCAAAACTTTTTGTGTCGAGTTGATCTATTTTTCAACTTCGTTGACATTTTAGTCGATTCGAAGTTGTTGTGTTCAGTTGACTCGGGTGTCCAACTTTCACTTCATTAACTTGACATTCCAGTCAATTCAAAGTCTCGTGTGTCCAACTTTTACTTTGTTAACTCGACATTCCAGTTGACTTGAAGTCTTCGTGTTTAGTTGACTCGAGTGTCCAACTTTTACTTCGTTAACTCGACATTCTAGTCAACTAGTAGTCTTTGTGTTTAATTGACTTGGGAACCCAACTTTTACTTTGTTAATTTGACATTCCTGTTGATTCAAAGTCTCTGTGTTTAGTTGACTCGGTTGTCCAACTTTACTTCGTTAACTTGACATTCCAAGTCGACTCTAAGTATTTGTGTTAGTTGACTTGGGTGTCCAACTTTTACTTCATTAGTTCGACATTCTAGTTGATTTGAAATCTTTGTGTTTAGTTGGCTTGGGTGTCCAACTTTTACTTTGTTAATTCGACATTCCAGTCGATTTGAAGTCTTTGTGTTTAGTTGACTCGGATGTCCAACTTTTACTTCATGGTTGATCAGACCAGATTTATAAATATCCAACTTTGGTCGTCGATTGCATTGTATGTCTATTCTATCGTCCACGGAAAGAATGGGGTTTTTGAATTCGCAATCTCATTGATATTCATTTTTGGATGTTTTCAACATCCTTGCTGTTAAAGCATTTATGTTGGCTCGGTGTTCGATTTGCTTTGCATTCTTTCGCTGGAGAATGATGTTTTGATTTCCTTGTCATTTTTTTGCTTGTTGTTGATCCGTTTAGATTATCATAATTGGGTAAATCTCAACTATCTTTTATCTCCCATCCCAAACACTATCTTGTTTTGTATATAACTAAGGTATTCCCCGTGCCGTTGGCACAATAAAAATTTTAAACTTGTCTAACATAATCACCCTTAAGTTTTCATCATTCATACTTACATGCCTAATCACCACCATCAACAATTGAAGAAAAATAAATAAATATCATAATGTTGGGTTTGGGAATCGAACTCATGCACTCTTGGTGGTTTAAGTTTCATACGATCCGTTAGATTCTTATATTTGTTTAAATCTCAGTCGTCTTTTATCTCCCACCCTAAACACCATCCTATTTTGTATATATAATAACTAAGGTATTCCTCGTGTCGTTGGCACTACCGTACGATGTTAACTATTTTCATCGCGGCTTATCTTTTAGTGTGTTTCTCATGGCTTTAACTATGTTGAAAGATCACTCAGCATGACTCTGAGAGTTTTAGGTCAATATGTTATTAACTACCAGTACATGGGCTTATACTAAACCATAATAATAATAATAAAAGAATAAAAGTTTTTCATTAAAAAAAGCTGTCTAATAAATATATATTGTCGTTCAAGACACGTGTCACTAATCATACCCCATGGTTGCGACACATGTACCATTACCAGTAAACATATTTATTTAACGCATGTCATATTATTCATCTTTTTAATATCCATTGCGGTATTATCTCAATCACAAATATTTGGTGTTTATGTAAGGGTAGCTTAAACTAAATTAATTACAATATTTTTGTTTAATATTAACAGTCTATCTTGTTTTTAAAAAACTTCCCATTACTAAAATTTGTCATACCTCATAAATTTGCATTTGTAATTCATCAAAATGGCAAAAAACACAATAAACCACTATTACATTACTCTGCATGGTAAATGTTTGAGTAGGCAACAAAAGATAAATTTTTTTTCCAGAATTTCGACAGAGTTTACTTTGTTTTCTTATTTTTTTCCAACACTAAACCCTGTCATACACAATAATATTGCCTTTGTAATTCTTCAAAATGTAAATATATAAAATGAACCACTACAACATTGTTCCGCATGCTAAATGTTTGAGTAGACAACAAAATTTTGACAAAGTCTACTAATGAGCAAAAAATACAGTACCTTCAGAGTAGCACATTTTGTATGCAAATGTAAATCACATTTTGTACATGCTTAACATTGAAGTCCTACTGTATGCATATATGTAAATCACACTGTATACAAATGCATGCAAATGTATACAAATGTATGTTAAGATATTCAACACTGTATTCTAATGTATGCTAGTGTGTTATTCTAAAATTGAAGTCCCACTGTACATGTCAATAAATCACATTATTCTTGTCAATAAATCTCATTGTACATGTTAATAAAAAAAAAAAAACAAAACTGAATCATAGCATGAGTATGCAAATGTCAACAAAAAAATTAGAATAAGAGCTCTATAATATTTCAATAAAATGTTGTTAATTTCATTCCAATTGATCTAATCATCCAATGCACAAGAATATTATCATTTTAAGGGTCAGATTTTTCTTTTATTCATGTAATTCTTGAAAAGTAATTCAAAAGATTAAAACAAACACCTATACTAAATGAAATTATTTTAAAAAAATGAAAATTTCGATTAGAGACTAATTGAGGCATTTACAAATTGAGGTCTATTAATTAATTATTAAATGGACATCTCAAGAGAATTTCAGTGAATAGAATAAACTAATGCAAAACATGGAATAACTTAACGTATTTTCTATCTTGATTTCAGTGATAATGTAAAACATGGACATCTCAATAGAATAAACTAAGTAGTTGTTGAAATAACTTAACCTATTATCTCACAGCAAAAGTATTTTTTTTAATTTCAATCACCATGATAATTAGGATTATCAACAGAATGGACTTATGCAAAAAAAAAAAAAATTTAATTGGATTTGGTGCTTTAATAAATATATATTGTCATTCAAAACATGTGTCAATAATCATACCCCAAGATTGCCGCACTAATCACACCCCAAGGTTGTGTCACTAATCTACCTTACTATAGCATTACTCCACATGCTAAATGTTTGAATATGATAAATAAATAAATATACTTACATACCTAATCTCCACAATCAACTTTTGAAGAAAATAAATAAATATAAAAAATGCTGGGTATGGGAATCGATCCCTTGCACTCTTATTGGGGATAAATCTTCATAAAGGCTAAATTTAAGTCACAACCATTAGATCTTCATGTTTGGATAAATCTCAGCCGTCTTTTATCTTCAAAAATAATATATATATCAAATGTTGGGTACGGGAATTGAACTCATGCACTCTTGGTGCTTTAAGTTCTATAAGATCCGCTAGATTCATATATTTGGTTAAATCCGAGCTGTCTTTTATCTCCCACCCCAAACACTGTCCTGTTTTGTAAGATAAATTTATGTATTGTTCAAAAAAAAAAATATGTTAAAATAATTAATTATATTATTATTAGTTAATTATGACTCATCACTTCACCCCTTAAAAAAAATCATGGCTTCGTCACTACTTGATGCTAGCCATCATCTCCACGTGTCACCCTCTTGCTGCACATCCACCGAGAAAATTCGGGCTCAAATACTTCTTGAATCTTGGCCTTCTCTTGGCTGAGCTTCTTTTGCGCTGCCTCGGTCTCCGCCTGGAGCAAATTAATCATTTGCCTCTGCTCCTTTGTCAGATCCTCGTCCTTGAACCCCTTTCAAACTATTTTATTTTTTGTATTAATATGTATGTATAATGTACTAGACAATGTAAATTTAAATTCATTTATTAGTCACTTATGAATCAGAATCGAGAGATGTGTTATTATTAAAGTTCTTTTACCAAATTTATTTAATGTAAAGTGTAAAACGTGTATCTCGTGTGGGCAGACCTTTAGTATCACTCAACCAAAAATATATTTTTGGCAAAGTAAAAACTAGTAGTGGGGGTGTATTTAGATTTTTTTTCGAATTGACATGGTCTTGGGATACTTGATCCTCGTGATGGACGATCTCTGCCACTTGTGTGGCTACGATGATGGTCTTATTTGGTGTATCATCACCTACTCCCCCCTTAGTTAGTGAGTATGTTTGCATGACACTAACTGTGTGACGGGTGGATTTTCAACTCCACCATCACAACACATTTAATGTGATTACCAACTATTAGTGCTTCTGTCCAACTGATGTCTCGTCCACCTGTTCGTTTCGGCGTGATTTTGGGATTTCGTGCAACCGTCATATCTCGTACATTTCTATAAGTGGGCCTTTCATTTTTATCCTTATAAAAGGAGAAACTTAGTACAATATCCTTTCTTTTACGCTCTCTTCGTTTCTAGTTGTTGAGTTCTTCTTCTTTTGTTTTCATCTCATAACGATGTCAAGCTTCAAGGTTTTGAGCGGCGACGTGCTTGATGTTTTCGAAGCTTACTAGTTACCCAAGCGAGTGACATGGACGACTCTGATGACAAAAGATATTCGTATCAAGTCAAATGGCAAGTTTTGCTTGTTTACTCAGCTTGATGTGCAAGATGGTGCACACAAGTTGATAAATGAGTGGCACATGCGATTAGTGGAAAGGCCTTCGATTCTCGTACTGGATCCATTTGATCACCTCGATCATGGTCTTGAGCAGATAATGGACGAAATGAATCATCTCGCCTATGTAATGGTGATGCTCATTAGTTTACCCTTATCTATCTGAATGATGGGTCTCAATTCGGAAGGAAGAACCAGTAATAGGCACAAAACCATCCGTTCTGGTTCTATGTTTGTTCAAATAAAATACTTAGCTAATTCCATGCGTCTAACCAAAAAAATTATTTCTTCTTCCAATTTTGCTATCTTCCCATTCATTACCGATGGGTCCTTCTTCCCCTAATTCTTTCCATTCGACCAATGAGGAATCTATAATAAGTCGTAAGTCTAAGTTGGCTAATTGATCTTTGATAGCACTTGCTCTCGTCGAGATTTCTCTATTTCGTAATGTATCGAAGCCTTGGGTAGTAAAAAAAAGGGGATGTTGTATTTCCAAGATTGTATTTCATATTCAAATGAACCTCATAATCGTAAGAAAATAGGTTTTGTAGCTACGGGTCTCGCAAAAGAAAAATTGGGATAGGTTCCTATAGGATTTCCCCCCTTCTCGTGATCAAATGGCTGATTTGGAGAGGAGGTTGGCAACATTGTTGCTGAAGTTTTCTCAAGTTATTTCCCAATTCGATGTGTTAAGAGCGCAATGCGCCGAGTCAGATAAAACTACAAAGGTTGTTCAACAGTCGTTGATTGGGGCGGAAAGTATGCAGGATAAATCTGATGTTGAGCTTGATTATTTGAAAGCCAAGTTGGATGGGGTTTGTGCCCGTCTACGAGATGTGGAAAAAGAGTTATCCGCTAAAAAGACAACTTTTGATGAAGCTTTTTGTGTTGAAGTTGAGCAATCCGTTATTTGTGATATCGCTGAGAGGCGGGTGGACCAGATGACTATTACGCTCAACGAGGTCATGGCAGATACTTCCATTATGCTTACCACTGCTAAAGGACAGCTTGCCACGGCAAAAAATGAACTCGCTACTGCCAAGGATAGGCTACATATTGTTGAAGCCAAAGATTGGAAGCGAGTTGTTGTTGGACGGGTTAAGCTCTTTGACTATATCAAGGGGCTCGACGATGATTTATCCATGTATCATCACTTGGTTGATCAACCTTTCGAGGACAATGATGTTGAGGAATATGCTCTAGTAGTTGAGGAGACATTGCTTCTTCTACCCTCAAACACCCCATAGTCATTGCCTTCTCCTCCCCTTGAAAAGAGGCCTTCGCCTATTCTCGTGAGTGATGATTTTGTAGTTGCCTCCCTTTCTTCCCCTACTCCTTCATCTCCGTCTCTGGATGTAATAAAGTAGCATTATTAATGAAATGAACTTTGTTATTTCTTTCCTTTTCAGTTCAGTTGTAGTTGTCCTAGATTCTGCTTTGAATTTATTTAGAGTCGCTTTCGTGATTTGGCTCATCATTCGTTTGATTGATGTGCTGCAAAAAGAGAATTTTTGCTCGTAGTTTCTTGAATCATGTGGATTTGTTCTTCCAATTGTAACTTCGTTGATTCGACGTATCAGTCGACTCGAAGTTTTGTGTTAAGTTGACTCGTTTGTTCAACTTTTACTTCATTAATTCGACGTCTCAGTCGACTCAAAGATTTTGTGTTAAGTTGACTCGTTTGTTCAACTTTTACTTCGTTAATTTGATGTCTCAGTTGACTCGAGGTTTTTTTGTTGATTTGGGTGTCCCACTTTTACTTCATTAATTTGACGTCTCAGTTGACTCGAGATTTTTGTGTTGAGTTGACTCGGGTGTCCAACTTTAATTCGTTAACTCGACGTCTTAGTCGACTCGAAGTTTCTGTGTTAAGTTGACTTGTTTGTTCAACTTTTACTTCGTTAATTTGTTGTTTCAGTCGATTCAAAGTTTTTGTGTTGAGTTGACTCGGGTGTCCAACTTTAATTCGTTAACTCGACGTCTTAGTCGACTCGAAGTTTTTGTGTTAAGTTGACTTGTTTGTTCAACTTTTACTTCGTAATTTGTTGTTTCAGTCGAATCGAAATTTTTGTGTTGAGTTGACGTGGGTGTCCAACTTTTACTTCGTTAACTCGACGTCTCAGTTGACTCGAAGTTTTGTGTTGAGTTGAATCAGGTGTCCAACTTTTACTTCGTTAACTCGACGTCTCAATTGACTCAAAGTTTTTGTGTTAAGTTGACTTGGTTGTCTAACTTTTACTTCTTTAACTCGACGTCTCAGTCGACTCGAAGTTTTTGTGTTAAGTTGACTCGAGTGTCCAACGTTTACTTCGTTAATACGAAATTTCAGTCGATTCAAAGTTTTTGTGTTGAGTTGACTTGGGTGTCCAACTTTTACTTTGTTAACTCGACGTATCAGTCAATTCAAAGTTTTTGTGTTAAGTTGACTCGTTTGTTCAACTTTTACTTCATTAATCGACGTCTCAGTCGATTCAAAGTTTTTGTGTTGAGTTGATTTAGGTGTCCAACTTTTACTTCGTTAACTCGACGTCTCAATCAACTCAAAGTTTTTATGTTGAGTTGACTCAGGTGTCCAACTTTTACTACGTTAACTCGACATCTCAGTCGACTCAAAGTTTTTATGTTAAGTTGACTCGGGTGTCCAACTTTTACTTTGTTAACTCGACGTCTTAGTCGATTTAAAGTTTGTGTTAAGTTGACTCGGGTGTCCAACTTTTACTTCGTGGTTGATTAGACCAGAAGTTTATACTTATTCGACTTTTGTCGTAATTTATTGCTGCTAGGTACGTCAATTGCTTTATATGGCTAATTCTATGTATCTATTATGTCATCCACGCAAAAAATGGGGATTCTGAATTTGTAATCTTATTGATATTTCCTTTTGGATGCTCTCACCAGCCTTAACTGTTAAAACATTTACGCTGGTTCTAAGTACAATTTGTTTTGTCTTCCTGTGCTTGATGTTGGTCCTCGTATTAGAGATTGATGTTTCTATTGTTTTGTCTTTGCTTTGCTTGATATTGGTCCTCGTATTAGAGATTGATGTTTTTGTTGCTTTGTCTTTGCTTGATGTTGGTCTTCTTATGTCATAAATGTTGTCGTGGCTAGCAGACACAAAGTGTTTTTTATTCAATGGCTGAGTGGTGTTGGCTTGTCCGATCATGTTCACGTCATCACCAAATTGTCTGATCATGCTTTCGTCAACACCAAACTGTCCGATCATTCTTATGCAACACCAAACTGTCCAATCATGCTCACATCAACACCGAATTGTCTAGTCATGCTCACATCAGCACCAAATTGTGCAATCATGCTGATGGTGGCTTTGTGTTTGGTGTCAACCGCCGAATATCAGTCGAGTTTGTTGCTGCCAGTTTTGTTGTTAGTGATTTGGGTCGAGCTAGCATCAGTCGATAGGATCTTCGAATCGTATTAGTTGGTTGATGCAAACTTCTCCATGTTTTGTGCATTCGTGAAATGGCTTGTCTAGTTTCATTAGTACTCTTGTTCTAATATAAATCAATTCAAGTAGAAGTTTTCCTGGCCGCTTCTTCTGTTAGGTTGAGTGTTTTTCTTCCTCTGGTTATGCAGTGTAGGGTGTATATTAGTTCTTTGGGCAGTTCTTTCGATCCCGCAGTTCTATCTGCTTTTTTCTTCCATGTGAGCTGTTTATCTAGCATTCCGATGAACTCGTTGAGTCATCTTTTTTTAACCTAATGCTCGAGTTTGTCTTTTAGATTGTAGCAGTCTTCGGTATCGTGCCCATGATCCTTATGGAAATAATAGTATTTTCTTTTGTCTCTTCATTCCGGGTCTCTTCTCATCCTGAGCGGCCAGCTGATGTTATCCCATTTTGTTATATGCTTCAGTATATTGGCTCAACTTGTTTTCAGGGTTGTATATGGTTTGTATGTCTTCTTCATCACACTCGTTACTCGCTCGTGTCGAGGCCACGCTGATTGTAGCTTCTCGGATTCTTGTTGTTTCGAATCAATCCTTTCGCCATTTCGATGTTTCTTCAATTGAATGTTATCCTCCCATTGTCCATCATCTCGTCTCCTTTCCTCATTTCTCTCCCGTTTCTTTGAAAGACTCTTTCTTTCTTGGACATTTTCCCTCCTGGCCACCTTCATCTCCTCGATAGAAATGTGTTTTTTAGCCGTTTTCAATAAGAATGCCATGCCTTTTGGAGGCTCCAAGTTAAGAGTGTAAAAATGGGCATCTCTTCAATCCGTCGATGAAGGTTGCAACGTTTGTGTTGTCGATACATCCATCAATCATCGTTAGTTCATTGGTGAAGCGAGTGACGTATTCCCGTATTATTTCTTTGGGCTTTTGCTTGATGTGAAGGAGGTAGTGTGGTCCTTTCTTCATTCTCTCGCTCCCGATGAATCTGGTGATAAAAGTGGTGGCTAACGCTTGGAAAGAGTCTATCAACCTCAGTTGTAGGCTGTTGAACCAATTCATTGCTTTGGAGGTGAGGCTAGTCAGAAATGTCCTGCAAAAGATTGACTCTGTGGTTTCCTTCAGGGCCATCATGTGGTGAAAGTGTCTTAGATGATCAATTGGGTCGATAGAATCATCATACACTTTGAGCTTTGGTGGAATGAATTTTTTTTGCATTGTCGTTTTCATGACTTGGCTAACTCGTATAATATGTTGGGATTTGTGACTCCTATTCTGAACGAGATTTCGGCAAGCGATCCGTCACACTGTGGAGTCTTGCCTAAGGGGAGCTCATTGCTTTTGAAGTTTCTCTATTGAGGTTTTGTTGGGACTTCGTTACTTCTTTGAGTTCGGTTGGCGGAGTTTTGTTGGGGCGGTGCATGAACAAGGTCAGCTGGCTGGATGCACTCCTTGAGTGATTTTTTTCCAGCATATTTGTCATGTAGTTCATCTGGGCCATGAGAAAATCTACCCGAGGATCCGTGGCAGCATCGCCAAATGTTTGGGTTGTCTGGGTATTGCGTTTTATGGATCCGTATTCTCGGGTGCCACCGATCCGATGATCCGGGTTGCTTCTTGTTCATGAGCTGTTAGTGATTTATCATTGCCAGTAGGAGAGTTGTTGCCACCATCACTGAGTTGAGGATCTGTAGAGTGTGTCATTTGTTCTGACGACTTGTTGATCTTCTATTAGATTGTGTGAGCTTTCTCACTGTGGATCTTGTTTTTAGAAAGGAAACTTGTTGTTTCCCACAGACGACGCCAACTTGATGAGTCCAAAAATCATCATCCTGTGAGTTTGACCTGCAAAATAGATGTTAGACTGCCAAGGACCACCTTTTTGGTGGCCCAAGGCACTCCGATGCTCAACAACTCTGTTTGAAGAAGGAAGTAAATCTTGACAAAACTCAATTAGAGTTGCATACTTGTGTCGAATATTCCTTTTACCTTTTATAATGTTTACGGTTAATTCTCTGTGTGACTTAAGCATGTGAGGCACAATGGAAAGAAATGTTCCTCGTAAAAGTCTCCACCTTAATGGAGATGTGTCCGTGGAGGCGTTACTCCCTCCAAGACTCTTTTTGGGGCAACGTTCCTCTTTTTTATGAGAGAACTCGTGTCGGGCCTGGATTCAGGTTTCAATTCATTTGGGCTTGGGTTCGGGCTTTGTTTATATCTTCTCGTTAGTAGGCCTTGTCTGGGCCTCTGTGATTGATTTTACTCTTTATGAACTGGCCCAACAGATTGAACGTCATATCCTCATGATGGATGTTCTCTACCGCGTGTACGGTCGTGATGATTTGTCTATCTTGATGTATCATCATCATTCGTCATGACTATTCTCTACCAGCCGATCTCGAGATCATGCTTCCTGAAGAGGGCGATAGTCCATGTTGTCCAAAGACTGGATATATCGTTTTGTATCCTTCCATGTTTCACTTCGGCTTCAGGCTTCCAGCTCATGAGGTCGTTTGGAAATACCTAGATTTGGTGGGCATTGCTCTTGCTCAGATGATTCATAATGTCTCGAAGGTGTTGATCGCGACGTTGGCGAAAGTCGTTTTATATAAGATTTTGATGTGTATATATTGTAACACCCGTACTTTTTCAATTACAATAAAAATTTATGTGCCTAAAGTTCATTCAAAATTGTATTTTAAAAATCTTATTTCGTTTGCCAAGTTGTATTTTTCGAAATTCACTTAACTCTCTTACCTTCCAAAGCTCGGGATGAGGTTCCATTTAAGGTTTGTATAATGTAGCACATGTAAAATTTAATAAGGTAAATTGATTTAATTCTGGATTAATTTCAATAGAGTAAAGTTTATTTGAATGTAAATTTCAATTTTTAGGACATTAATTTCGTGAGTTTTTAGTGTGTGTGCCCTTAGAGTTGCATTGGGGGCGAATAGCCACCCACCTTATAAAAGAAAAGAGCCCCACTTTCTTCTTCATTACTTTCTCTTTCCCTCTCCTGCACGTTCTTCTTCTCCTCCGACGAGCACAACCTGTGACCGAGCGTCGCAGCCACTTCTACACGCCCAACCTTCCACATTTTTCTTCCTTTCTCCTTCATCTCCTTTCCATTTGGTTTCAGCCTAGAAACAGGTTCGTAGTGAGAGAGATGGAAATCGATGGCCAGGGATAGATGTTGGTGGTGTTGTGAATAGTGTGGGGGAGATTGAAGGTGAGAGAAGGGATGGGACGATGGCGTTGGCTGTGAGGGGTTATTGCGTGGATCGATTGCACAATCCTTTGTGATTTCGTTGGTGAGTGATTTCTCACTCGTTTTGTGAGTTTTTCATCGTTCTGTTTATGAATTTTTACAAAATTTAGATCATGTTTATGTTATGTGTTTGATACAACAGGTTTTCATGTTTCATTGCCATGGGCTTCTTTCTTGCCCCTTTTATTGTAATGACTTTGGCTCTAATTGCTAAAGATAGGCCATTTATGCAATCATCACTAATTTTGCACACAACCACTAATTGGGTGTTTGATGAGTATAATGGTTTGTAATTGGTAAACTTCGGGCCTTTGTACAAATGTTCACGAAGGTTGCATCAAAATTGCTATTTATGTAATTATCAATAATGGGTATGGGTGTTTAATAATATTGGTGTTGTTAATGGTATGACTGCAATAGCAATCTTGTAGGGATATTATTGTGAATGGTTAGTTATAATTTTTGTGGTTTGTCAGTGCCAATAGTTTGCATTTGTAAATTTTATCGGTGAGTAATTATGCATGGTTAGTTACAAATTTTGTTGCTTGAAGTTTTTGAATACCTTCAGAATGCTTTTAGTTACATTTTTTTATAGATCTCCTTATACTGAGTGATTTCCTATTCTAAGTGTTGTCCATGCAAGGAAGTTTCATTGCCCGACTTATACTCTAGTATTTGTTTCCTAGTCGGATCCGATGTATTGTTGGCATGTTTGTCTTGGATCAATCCCCCATATACTTGCCTTATTAGGGCTAATGAGTATTGGGCTTGACCGCATGACGTATGGGCTAATTAAGGCGTTGCAATTCAGGTCCAACGTTCTGGAATCTGTCAATAGTGGGCTAATGTTGTCTGGGCCTCGTTAGATTGAGCATGCAATAGGGCCTACTTTGTTATGTTGATGAGATTATCATGACACGCGTATAGTGCTGATTAGAGGGCGGTTTGGTGTATCATCAGCTACTCCCCCTGAGTTAGTGGGTCATCTCATCAATCCACCAAGTCATTTCATGAAGCAACTGTGCTGTCACGATGGTTGAGTATGAGTTGTTTCCTCAAGCAGTGAGTTTCATTAATTGGGCATGCATCTGCTCAATGGGAAGAAAGGCAGGAGTTCTTTTTCCTTTATAGATCTCCTTTCTGAAGAGTTTGGTTTATTTGCTCTTTTGATATTAGAAACTCATTTTTATCGTTCTGTATTCCGTGTTTTTGACTTTGTTCAGCTTCGGTATTCGAAAGCTTGTAATATCTTTCATGGCGGGCCAAAATCAGCTTTCTGATGAACTGTTCGCTACGGGCCACAAGTTCTTTGAGGAGAGGTTGTTGTCCGAGTCAGATCTGGAATTCCTTCGTAGAATATATGGGATTCTTGATGATCTGGTGCTCAGCACTATGGACACTGATCTGACACTGTTGTTCTCTCCTAAGGGGTTTATCCGTCTTTACCGAGGTATGCTTCAGTCGGGCTTTCGCTTTCCTATTATTACTAAGATTTGGGAGTTCCTGGCGTACCTCGGCATTGCTCCCCCCCCCAACTAGTGCCAAATGGGTATAGGACTATGATTGCCACTCTCACTAAGGCTAAGGACACTGGTGTCCTAGAATCTTTGAGGGCGATGAAATTGCTTACTTCCCCTCGGATAAATGAGCACGCTGTGTGTGTGCCGATGTCGTCAGACTACTTTGACAATCTGCTTGATGATTATAAATCCTGGCAGAAGTTATGCTTCAATGCTCCTGCGGACTCGCAGTATTTTGAGCTTGCTGGTCATCCAGTCGAGCAAGAATCCAGACAACTGAGTAAGTTCAATTCCTTTTCTGGTCTTGCTTATGTTAACCGTATGTTAGATTGATCTTTGCACTGTTCGCAGGAAAATTTCCAATTTCGCCACTTTCTATTGAGGATAAGGCAACTCTGGATGCGTTTCGTGACATGCCTCGTCTGAAAATGGAGGATGTCATTTTGTCTTCTAATGTCAAGTGCAGTGGACCGTGGGCTCACTAGCATGAGGGTCACAATCTTTTTAGGGTTTTGAAGCCAAAACCCAAAGGTGCGCCTGCTATGAGAAATAGGAAATTTCCCAAGATTAAAGTTCCAAACCCTTCTAGAAGGACTTAAATAGATGAGACGTTTCCTTTTTCTGTGCCTCTGAAGAGACCATGTGATTCTTCTAGATCTGTTCGCGGGCGCTTGGTTTTGTCCGAATGACGTGATGTTATCGGGCAAGTGCCTGATTCGTCTGCCGGGGCGAAAACTGCCTTTTCTGAGGGGCGTGATGCTCAGGTCAAGGCTCATGTTTCTTTTTCTAACTTAGAGAGGGAGTATCTGAAAATGGTGGGCGTGGAGGACGTAACCAAACTGACTACAAAACAGATGGAGGTTCTGAACAAAATGTTGTTGCAGGCGGGCGTGGCGGCTTCGTCTGGTCATCCCTTTTCAATAAAGAACTTTGAGTTCCACATTTTATCAGAATCATGAACCTGTTGAAGAGTTGTCCGATTGTTGACCTCATGGTGAAGGGTCCCTTCGTATCGCCCGTGTTGTCCTCCATCTCGTTCCCTTCCCCATATTGAATTGATGACGGGTCCAAGGAATAACTCGTTTCCCTCATCCCTGTCAACTGATGTTGAACCGACAGGTGAAAGAGAGCTGATTGTTGTAGGCAAAGGGAAAGTTGTGGATGAGGGCCCCGATGCATTGAAAATAGTCAAAGGCAGTGCTGGGGTGGTTCTGGTTCCAAAGGATCTTCACCCGGATGCCTGAATCAATTTTTTTGCTCCAAACGTAGTAAGGTTGAACAACCAAGCTTGGCATCAAGATGTTGACATTTCTTACTCTTCGAGGAGTCATATTAGTGGGTGAAATGAGTGGTTTGCAAACTGTGCTCCGGAGTCAGTGGGAGAGACGCTGGGAGAGCATATGGATAAAGGGGAGAAACATCTCGTGCTGGGGATGTCGTACCTAAATCAAATGGCTGCAGCTGGAACTAAAGTTGAGGATGCTCGCAAGAAAGTGTACACTATGGAATGAGTCTTTGCAAACTTGCAGAAGTCATATTCTAATGCTCTCTACGAGATTAAGTCATTGAGGAAACAAGTTGAAGCTTACTCAGATACTGGAGCGGAGTCCTGGTTCATTAGATCGAAGACTAAGAAGTTTATCTTGGAAGCGCTTGAGTCCGGCTTGGCAGGGCAGTGTCCGTAAGGGATCGGTTTGAGAATGAATTGAACCTTGCTCGTCGTGACTTGCAGCTTGCCCGTGAGACTATGGCCAGAGTGCAGGCTGAAGCACAGGCTTTACACGTTGAGAGGGCAAAAAAGGAGTCTGATTGGACTGCCCGATGTCAGCAGTTGGAGGTCGACGTTTATTTTAATGCCAAGAGTTTGTGGACCATTGAAGAATAGTTCCTTTTGACATAGAATGAGCTGAGTACTGTTAATGATAAGCTTGGTGTTGAGCAGACTGACATGTTGTCGGGTGAGCTGGAGCAGGAGCTTGCTGAATCAAGGGTGCGCGAGGAGAAACTTCTTAAGGCCCATGGAACGTTTGCGTTCAGCAGAATTGTGAATGGAAGGCTGAAGTTGTTGGACATGATGAAGGATGAACATCCCGACTGGGATCTCTCCTATTATAAAGAGATTACATATGCAGAGTTTGGAGTGAACTCTGATCCGTTTGAAGAAAAAGGTGATCCTGATGAGGGTGATCCGCCTGGAATCAAGATACCACATATCTTGTTCCTTATGAGCATCTTCTTGTATAAACAATAGTGTACTCTTCTCGTTTTCCTGCTTCGAGTCTTGCCCGGAACTTGCTTGTGCCTTTTGGCTAGGATTGTTGTACCAACATTCTGAAGCATAGTGACTGTGCTTGTGACCGATGTAGCATTCAATGCCTTTTTTAATTCCACGTCCACAAGCAGACCATCCTCTAGCATCTTTTTTCTTGGAATTTTGTGTCCTCTTTTGTTGATCAGGAGCACAATAATTTTCTCTGCCACTTCCTCTTCCTCGATAGGTGCCGCTATGTCCACCATATCCTCCACGCTTCGCCTTTTGGTCGTGTAGAGTTAGCTTCGACTCCAATGCTTGCTCAATATTATTTTAATTAGAGCTCTTTTTCATGCGTTGTTCATGGACTTGAAGATAACCCATTGATTCCTCTACAATGAGGTTCTCGACATCTTTTGATTCTTCAATTGCTACAACCACGTGCTCAAATTTATTTGTGAGAGATCGCAATATTTTCTCTACTACACGAACGTCATCAATCTTTTCGCCATTCTTTTTAGTTGATTGACAATGGTAAGCAAGCGAGAAAAATAATCGGAGACAATTTCACCATCTCGCATGTGAGCACCCGTTTGACTCGATCAACTCTTTTGTATAGAGTAGTGAGTTTATCCCATGCTTCTTTGCTTGTCGTTGCTTTCGAAATCTTCTCAAACATAAATTCACCGACTCCTTGGTAAAGAATGAACAACACCTTCTTATCTTTCTTGCGTAGTTCACGAAGAGAATTATTTTGTTTCGTGGTGTAGGTTGCTTCTACGGACGAAGTTGGTTCTACAACATAGCTTTCTGTGACAGTTTTCCAAAGGTTTTGAGAACCAAATAACGCCTTCATTTGGATGCTCCAGCTTTCATAAATTTATTCGGTGAGTTTTGGAATTTGTGGTTGCACCAAATTGTTTAACATGGTGAAACAAGTGTGGCAAATGATTCCAACACAGAGACTTTCAAGATCAACTTGGCTCTGATACCACTATGTTGGTTTTATACCAAACCGTAAAGAGCACTAGAGTGATTAAAAAAAAATGATTATACTATCACTTCAAGTAGGCTATAGCCTTTACAATTCAAGAGACTCAATATTCTACAATCTTTCTCACTTTTCTATCTTTTTTTTTGCTTACTTGCTCACATTTTTCAACCCCAAAACAAGTCCTCTATTTATACTAGTAGTAGAGGACTCTAGATACATGTAATTTATCTAGAATGTAGAGACATTAAATACTATACATAAATATAACTTGAGAATGCCAAACATCATGTTGTAGATCTTCGAAGATGCATCCAACTTTGTTTGCATTCCCAACACTTCAAGATTGGCCTAATTTTTGGTTGTTGGACACACATTTTGATATTTTAAATTTAGAAATCTCAATGGTATGATTTCGCAAACATTTTGTAGCTTTAGGAGCCTCAACTTATCCCGGATGCTCTTTACCCTTGAGTCAAAGGGATGCAAACGCAATACTAAGACGACTACAGCGCTATGTCATTCATGAAGCTCATCATTATATATTTGAAAGCCTCATATATTGCATTCAGCTTGCTTTTCTTATTGAAAACCAAAGTTGTAATAATAAAA
This sequence comes from Berberis thunbergii, assembly GCA_003290165.1. Classification (NCBI taxonomy): domain Eukaryota; kingdom Viridiplantae; phylum Streptophyta; class Magnoliopsida; order Ranunculales; family Berberidaceae; genus Berberis; species Berberis thunbergii. The sequence goes on along the minus strand of QNQO01008044.1, from coordinate 56,306 downwards.
GAATATATAAAACAAAGGAGCAAACAAACATAAACTGTCAATGAAGATTCAGAGGTTCAGTGAATGTATATCTCAAATTTCCAGTTGGTTGAAAAAGATTAATGTTGGTTGAAAAAGATTAATGTTGGATGACCGCATTACTGGGAGTAACCAACTCCAAAAGTATTGAAAATGAGCTCAGCTGACTCGAAGTCGAAAGTTATTGCTTGGACCTATATAGACCACTGAAGTATCTAAATTGTTATTAAAATGACTCAAATATTTCTCTCCTATTGCTTTTGGTTATGCTTCAGATCATATTCTAACAACCTAACACCTCTGAATTTTCCATAAGATTAAAATCATTCCACGTTCTATGAAAAATCAATTTATTTGCATGTACAACAGATCTTATGTGAACCAAACAAGATTGGAATCAAATAGTGAAAAAAGAAGTGATTAAGATGAACTATAGATACGAAAGTTTTGTTTGAGAGAGAATCAATAGCTAAAAAATTAATGAGGAGACGTGGGTTGATCACTTGGGCCGGGCTGATTCTGCCTGCGAATCCCAAAAGTACGAATCCTGAGTTGAAACTGAGCAACAGAAGCCAGGAACTTAATCGCCTGACTTGAACTCAAAATCTCCACAATCACTCGCGCTGTGGCGGTTCTTAGCAAATCTGCGGCTGTAACTAACACCTTCATGGCATTTCTCCCCCTCCGAAGCGCATCGTCTACGTCACTCCAATCTCCATCCACGCGTCCCTCTTCATCTAACGCCAGCTGTACAAGTCTCGCTTCTGCCACGCTCTCTTGAACCCTTGCAAAATCAGTGCTCAATTGCCTCTCCCCGGCCCTTGTCTCCTCCTTGAACCTCTCCAACTGCCGCACTTGGATCTCCGAAAGGTCGCAGCCGACAGCATGAGTGACGATTCCGAAGAGTATGCCAGGCTTGAACCCAGCAATCCAGAGGAAAGCACGTTCATAATTAGTGAACCATGGTGGGGAAAACATGATGAAGACATCCATACGAGTCGCTCGCAACTTCGCATTGTAGTATTGTTGATAGTGCAAGAGCACTCTTGCTACTAATGCTCTCATTTCAGCTTCATTTGGTGGTGATTCTTGTTGTCGTTGAGTTAAGGAAATGAGTTGGTCGAGATAGTCTTGTTGGCGAACCATCCATCCTTCTAAGAAGTTAGCAAAGGGAGTGCTGTTTACATCTGGCATCTTTTTTGTAAATTGTAATGCGTATGTATCTTTATCATTATGTATTTATACACATTTTGTATTTAGTTTACGTGTCGGAACGAGATAAATGTAAACACCTGCGTGGAACATCGAGTCATCAAGATATGCATGCAATATCTTTCTCAGAAGGGTAAATGACGAATTATATACTGTAGCTAGCATAAATGACCTTACATGATCTAGCATTCTAGCTCCACCGCATGCTTCCACACTAATTATTATTTAAGTTTTATTAGTTAGAGTTGAAATTTATCCAAACGAAAAAAAAAAAGTTCGAGATCTGATATCTTCTACTTTGTGTTTTGCCTTTTTATTTGTTATGATTTTCATCTTACTTTTAAAATGAAGAAAATGAAATTTTACAAAATTAGTATCCATCGGATATCCATTTGATACCCCTGAAGAACATGACTCTAATATCTTGAAATTGAAAACCGTCTTCTCACACTTGTTAACTCTTCCGCAATGGAAATGCATAAATTTTTTAAAATTATGGTAGCTTGATTGGATGGTTAAGATTATGGTGGTTTAATCTTTATGGCTTGAATTTTATACCCACCTGCAAGCCCTAACTGATAATCGAAATGAACAGTAAAATGAATTAATTTTAATTTATATAAACCGTAAACTGATCGTGTTACGTACTAAAACTGAAATAAAACCAATTATATCGATTTTGACTAAAATCGAAACTTAACCACACCAATCGATTTTTTATTCAACCCTAATTTTAAATAATAGTCTTAGTTTTTTTTTATTTAGAATAAGACTTATTTATTTACACGTGATTTGGGTAATTCTTAAACTTTCTATATGATGATATATAAAAACGGACACACCCTTGAATCATACACGTGTCATGATGATCTCAAAAAATTATGGGTTTCAGCATCAGCCCAACACTGATCCAACCCAAGCAGTTCTAAGCGCTCCCAATTCAGTCCGCCAGACGGACCCGAACTCTCACAGCATACTAGGCCTACACATCTCACAACTATTCTCAATACCCGTAAGTTCTGTTAAGGCAAGTATCTCGATGATCAGCTTTGGATGGGCAACTACAACAACTCTCTACTTCCAACTAGGAAGCAAATACCAAAGTATATCCTACAAAGGGAATATTTCTTCTACGGATTGCTCTCGGATTAGGAACTATCATTCCTAAACTACGTCCTTGATGGCCTGATAAAATCAAGACTACACCCTTGATGGCATGGTAAAACCATGACTCATTGTACTATAAATAAAACATGAGATTGGTAAGCTAAGATATGCTACAAATTTTCTGTTACATCATTACACCTTCCTTAGTTCCTTTTTGACTTTAGCATCAGAGTGTCATCGGGCATCACAAAGATGATCCGCAGTTCACGTGCGTTACTTGTGCAGGTCAGCAAAATTAGGTCAAAGCGGGAAGCGAAAATCAACTGCATCCGTATGCATAAAGCAATTTTTTAAAATAAAATTTGATTTGATGCGATCAATTTTTATAAGTAATTCAGTTTATCAAAAAAAAAATTAGAAGTGAAAGCCAGGTAAGTTATTCTGTCATTTGACGAAGAAGGAAATACATAAAACAAATTAAGCACACCCCACGGTACTAGATATTACAAAAGAGAGATTCTAAATGTCGAGGGAATGAGCGAGGAAACGAGCGAGGGAAATGAGCTGGCGAGGTGAAAGCCGTTCATCTCTCTTGAAATGCGCGCGTTGACTTTTCTTGCGCGCATCTCGAAAAAAATGAACGGCTTTCACCTCACCAGCTCATTTCCCTCGCTCGTTTCCTCGCTCATTCCCTCGACATTTAGAATTTCTCTTACAAAAACAAAAACACACTAAAATATATAATGCCTTCTTCTTCACCAGTTCATCATCTAATTAGTCTCTACAAGAAACAGGCACTTCAATTATCTTGTTTTCCTTTGTTTAGTCAGGCCTCCTTTGCCTCTGCATACCACACATACGAACCTTACTATGAAACTCAGCAACAGCAGCCAAAAACTTAACAGCCTGAAGAGCATTCAGTATCTCTACCAGTTCCCTCGCCGCAGTCATTCTAACCAAGTCCGCATTCACCACGCACATTTCCATTACTTCTCTCAGTCTCTGAAAGACTGCTGCATTCTCTATATCCCCTTCTCCTCTCATTGCCATCTCCACCAGCTGCGCGGATGTCACGCTCTCTTGAACACGTGCATGTTTATCATTCATCAGCTTCTCTGCTGCCCTTATATCTGCTTTCAGCCTCTCCATCCTCCTCATCTGCTCTCCTGTTAAGTCTCCTACTGATTTATTAACCAGTCGAAACAGCAGACTTGGCTTGAACCCTGCAATCCAAAGAAATGTGCGTTCATAAGCACTGAACCATGGTGGAGAGAACATCAAAAACACGTCTGCATGAACTGCACCCAACTTTGCTTGATAGTAATCTTGGTAGTGCAACAACACCCGCTCGACTAGCCCTCGCATTTCTTGTTCTTGATGATGATCATTTCCATTGTTGTGACTTGATTGTTGGAGCACAGTCATTAATTGGTCTAGATACTGTTCTTGCCGGATCATCCAACCTTTTAAAAAGTTTTCAAAGGATGTCCTCGCTGCAATATTATGTGTCATTCTATCAATCTCTTGGGGGGCACTCTTGTTCCCTACTTGTTCTTCAAGCCCCATATTTAAACCGTCCTTTTGCGTTTGTTTACTTCAGATTTACGTTTTCTTTGTGCCACGTGGAGACAATCATGCGCATTGATTTCAGTTCTCGGTAGTGTACGTTATTGAGATTGTGAATTGGACAAGTGTTTTTAATTAACGTCACCTTTTATGAGACAAAAATTGATATATTTTTAGATAGATTTTTAGATAGTTTGCAATACATTACTTAGTGAACGGGTTTTCTCAAAAACACAACGTATCCGGAGGAGGTGAATGTGGGGTGAAGAAAGTTCCAGAGAGAAAGTTCTGGTAAGTTGGTCGGTGTGTCAAGTGTTTTGGTTTATCTCTAAAAAATTTCTAGAATTATCCACTTGATAAAGACATGCTAGTCGTTAGTCGGTGCAGATGGGCTATGGGTTGGGTTTTTTTTAAGACCTTGTAGGCGGCGAAGTAACGCGCCATGGGTGTAACCACCCATTTCCTCGAAATAAATAAAAGCGCGTATTTTGAGAGAAATGGGTGATTATACGCCTTCGCGCAATTCATTGAAGAATTAGCATTTTTTGGTCCTAAATCTGACCAAAACGTGAATCGATCGTGGCCTTTTAACGTTGGAATAGATTTTTTTTTTTGGTGCAAACCTCGTTTTAAACAAAGTGAGGTCAATACTAATTATAATTATATTTTGGAAGCATTATAACAAAAAAAAACTCTTTTAAACTTGAAATGATCCATTTGCTTACCCTACAAAAAAAAAGCTAATTAAAAGATTTGCAATGGCAAAAAATCGTTGCTAATTATTTTATTTTTTGAAAAAAAATTATACACAAAAACATTAACTATGGCAAAAAACTGTTGCTAAATTTTACAAAGATTTTTGTATTAGCGATGGCAAATAACCGTCGCTAAATAGTCTGTTTTTGAAACAATAATTATACACAAAAACATTTACCTACGGCAACAAACTGTCGCTAAGGTTTACAAAGATATTTTTACTAGCTACGGCAAAAAACCATCGCTTAGTTTTACAAAGATTTTTTTATTAGCTACAGCAAAAAACCGTTGCTAATTGATTTTCTTGAAAAAAAAGTTATACACAAAAACATTTAGCTACGGCAAAAAAGGTCGCTAATTGATTTTTGAAAAAAAAATTTATACACAAAAACATTTAGCTACGACAAAAAACCGTCGCTATGTTTTACAAAGATTTTTTTATTAGCTACAGCAAAAAATCGTCGCTAATTGATTTTCTTGAAAAAAAATTATACACAAAAACATTTAGCTATGTCAAAAAACCGACGCTAATTGATTTTTTTGAAAAAAAAATTATACACAAAAACATTTAGCTACGGCAAAAACCCGTCGCTAAGTTTTACAAAGATTTTTTATTAGCTACGGCAAAAACCCGTCGCTAAGTTTTACAAAGATTTTTTTATTAGCTACGGCAAAAACCGTCCATAATTGATTTTTTTTAATTATACACAAAAATAAAACCTCATCTCAACCGTTAATAACACCAAAAAATTTTAGCTCAATCCAACGCATAAAACCAAACCACGTCACCGATCCGCGTGAAACCAACTCAACCAATCCCCTTCAATTACCTCTCTCTCTCTATATAAACCAATTTTTTTTTTTACCAACTAACTCAACAAAAAATCCTCTCAACCCGCAGAGAAGAAACCCACAGAGGAGAAGTCCATCGTGGCAGATAAGACCTCAGCAACAGAAAAGAAACCCAAAGTCGGGAAAAAACTCTCACTCGACACCCATCTCGGCCGCCTCCCTCTCCCCTCCCTTCCCCGCCTTTCCCTAGCTACAAGAGATCTCAGATCTGAGATCTCAGATATTCTATAGATCGAATAAATTTTTTTTATGATTTTTTGTAATTTTTATATGGATTATTTGTAATTTTTGTATGATATTCTTGAGATTCTGTGTAATTTTTGTTATTATTTTGTTCAATTAAGTCTCATGTCATGTTTTTGATCAATTAAGTTTAGTTGTGGTAGTTTCTATTAATTTTCAGAATGGACAGTAATTAAGAGTTAATTTCATTATAAAAAATGAATTTTCATTTGTAATTTATAATTTTCATTTGTCAATATGATTTGCAACAAAGTTGTCCCTAAATAACCATGGCAAATACCGTGGTTGTTTTGTCAATTGGATTTGCAATTTAGCGATGGCTTCCATGCCGTGGCTAAATTGCCACGGCGAAAACCGTCGCCATTTTTCAATTTGCGACAGCATTAGCCAAAATTTTAAACAGTTTTAGCGACAAAAATTTTCGAGTTAGCGACGATTTTAGCTGTTTCGAAATTAGCTACGGGATAGTTTACCGTTGCTGATTCAAATAACGATGATTAAAATAGCTACGGTATTATGATGGTTATTGAGTCGTTGCTAATTCATTTTAGCTACGATTTTTTGACAATTAGCAACAATTTTTAGCCGTTGTTGAATTGACTTTTTTTTGTAGTATTATCGTGTTAAACATGAAATGTCAGAAAACTGGTTGACATGACCCAAACTTCAACATGACATGGTGCATATCAAAAGCCTTTACAATTGTACCTGCCTGACACAAAATAACAAAAAATATGCTTCTAACCTGACTACAACTAAAAGCATTTTCAAGGGAAAAAGATATATATATATATATATATATATATATATATATATATATATTTTAAGGAAGATTACCAAGAGGAATAGTAAAGCACATGCATAAGTGTGCAAGGTCGCAATTTTATTGCCCAAATTGCAAAGTTAAAATATGAACATGTATAGGGGGTTTCATTAGAGCATGCACGAGACACCCAAATTAGCTTTTTGATTAATTTAGGGTATTCCTTGGAGAAATTGTAACCTATTTGACATAAATGATAAAAACAAATTGGCTAGTCACACGGGTTAGGATGATAAACCCAAACACGACTTGACTTGTATAATGAGTCAACCTGAAATGACATGACATAAAATTAGGACAATTATAGGTCGTGTTATCATGTGTTGGGCCAAATTATGTTTGCTAGAATTCGAAATTTGTCTTGGGCCTGTGCAACCCGAATATTCTTAAATGTGTCAAAAGTTATTATAAAATGATAAATTTGACATAAATAAATAAACAAGATCTGCCACAACTTTGAGAAACAGTCTAAAAAGGAAACTCTACAAAAAGAACACTTGTAATGCAGAGGCATGTGACCATGAAATGGTTGTTCTGTTTTAAGTATATGAGCCTGGCGTATGAAATTAGACAGAATTTCATATTAAAAAATAAAAACAGGGAGATGTACCTCCTTCATGGTGAAAAGGCCCAGGCTAGAATTTCTGAATCTCTGTGCATGCCCAAATTTCCTGGTCACTATGCAAGAAGAATTATCTCCACGTAACACAACTTGTTTAGTCCTAGTGCTTCAAAGTTCTAGGGCTATCACACTACGCCTGAATGTCAATTTTTACCTTTGCACGCAGTCAAACTTTGGGATAACGACGCCACCAAGATAAAGTCATCATCATCGAGAACTTGCACGTCTTTATTTCCAACAAAATTCCTCCGTCCAAGTTCCTTAACTATGTTCACAAACTCCACTTCCTCGTCAAATGATCATCAAGAACAAGAAATGCGAGGTCAAGTTGTGCCAGGGCTGTGTTTATACCAATAGAATTTGGCTGACATAACAAATGTTTGCATCTCTAATGGCTTGGTTGATCTCAGAAAATTTAGATAAGATGACTCGTTTCCCAAGTGTTGCTCCCACTATGTGAAATTGTGCTTCGGAGCTCTACGACTCCTCACAGTTAGATGCCTAATCCATAATTATTAGATATATTTCATAGGTAAGTTCTTGAAACTAAACAAGAAAGAGAGGCAAAACAAGATAATAAAAAAATCTAGAGAGCCAGACTCTTAGTATCGGGACAATGTCAGAGGGTTTTTTGTGCATGTGATTGGATATAAATGAGGCATTGTAACATCTTTAAGATGATGGAGGCTATGGCTTGGCTTGACGCAGATTTGACATGCCTGACCTGACTTTCTAGACAAGTTCATTTTATTTTGCCCAAGAAATAATGTACACTGATGGGCCAAAGATTCTCCATTAAACTTTAGGAATTCGTTTGAAAAATGAAACCAATACAGATTCACCAAATTTTAAATTCGTTTTTTTAGAAAATTTTTGTCCTTAAAACATGATATCATATCTAAACAATTTCCAACCTCAATCTTTTCAACCGTATCTCTAGCTACCAACAACTGTCACTTACATCCCATTTCCAACAATCAACAAATAAATAGAAATCTTCGTATAGCCTGACATCATCTAACCTTTTTAACATGAATGAAAAAAAAAAAGTTGGCCAGTCACACGGCCTAGGATGATAAATACAAACACGACTTGACCCGTTTAACATGTCAACCTGAAATGACACGAATAAATCTAGGACGGTTTAAGGTCATGTTATGTGTTTGGGCCAAATTATGTTAGCTAGAAATTAGAATTTTCTTCACAACACGAATACTCTTAAATGTGTCAAAATTTATTATAAACTGATAAATTTGACATAAACAAATAAACATGATCTGGCGCCGCAACTTTGAGAAACAAACTAACGGAAAAAAGAAACTCTACCAATAAACATGATCTCGCATTTCTTGTTCTTGATGATCATTTTCATCGTTGATACTTGATTGTTGAAGGACAGTGAGTAATTGGTCTAGATACTGTTCTTTGCGCCAGATCATCCAACCTTGTAAAAAGTTTTCAAAGGATGTCCTTGCTGCAACATTATTTGTCATTCTATCTTTTTTTTTCTTTTTCTTCTTGTTGCTCACTTGTTCTTCAAGCACCAATTTAAACTGTCTTTCTTTGTTTGTCTGCTTCATATTTGCATTTAATTTCCTTGTGCGAGGTGGTATCAATCACGTGCATTGATTTCAGTTCTTGAAAATGTGTTTAATTGAGATTGTAAAAGGGATCATTCATCCATGATATACATACAATTGTTCACCTGTTTGGGTTGTTTTATCGTGCATGAAGGTTAAGGCATGTCTGGCCTCTGAAGCTCACCAAAGGGTCTTCAATGGATGATCATTTTCATTGATTATTGGGATTGGTTTTGTTCATCATCCACCTCCACTAATCACGTACAGATTCCAGGACAGCACCTTGACCAATGTAAATGGCATGCATATATTAATTTGAATGATTTGTTTTATTTCCACAGCTAATCTTAACATCAATCATCAATGACTACTCTTGCAGGGACCCATTATTAATTTCCATTTGGAATCTGCAAATCAAGCAGAGCACAGGTGCATGCATGCTTTTGAATATTCTTGCCCCCCCCTCCCCTAACTCTCTCCTTGTTTCCAGTTATTTAAATCGGAGCTGTATCTGTTCTTTCAGGAATTCTAGGGGGCGCGGGAGGGAAAGAGCGAGCACTTGTGATTGATTACTTGTATTTTCCATTAATGCAATTGATGCATGATTTGTTTCAATTTTAATTTGTTACAAAATCATTAGTCTTCTTGTTCTTTTAGGAAGAAAATTAGTACGGGTATTTAGCGTGTGAAGGTATGCATATGCCTCCATGTAGGAAGTGCTAGCTAGAGAACAAACACATTAGTTTGTGTTTCTGTGTAGAGGAATTCTAAATGTCGAGGAAGCCAGCGAGGAAATCAGCGAGGTTTGGAGAGAGGGAAGGTGGGGATCGTCCATCTCTCTCAAGATGTGCGTATGAAAATACCGACATGCATCCCAAAACTACTTCATTCTCTGACCTCCATCAAGATGAATAAGCTCAGTGTTTTGTTGGTTGGTGAAGCCCGCTTGCCTGGATGGCAATTTGGATGACACGAAAGACTGACAGTGGTATTGTTTTATTATTCTATGAAGTCTGGGTACTTCACCCATAATAGTCAGACGATCTTCCATAGCTTCAGGAATTGTAGTAAGTTTTGTGTACTCCTCTAGATTTCTGCTTTTAATACAACATTTGTTGTTGTCTGATATGTCCGTTGTTTCCAACTGGGGGGCATGACCATGTTGTTCTCTCTCCTAAGGATTAGAAAATGCAAGCTAAATTTCTTGCTATGCAGTCAATGCCTAATTCAGATGTTCTCCAACCAGATAATATAGGACGAAGTGGTTTGTTGTCCCATGAAACTGGCAATGTGGGGCGAACTTTGGCCGCTCCCATTGGTTCTTCTTCTGGTGCTAATGTACAAGCATCTAGATTTGAGAAAAAGAAAGTGATGAAGATGCCTAGTCCATAAAAAAGGAAAGCTCTTGAGGGACTGTTTTCCCCTTGGTCAGTCAAAGAGGATCAAGGTGGGAACTACTTCGGCTGCTTCTATTGTCCCACTGAATGCATTGGAGAGGAACCTTGTGGACCTTACTATTGGTGAAGAGGAGTCCTCGAAGGTCTCTGCCGCTGCCAATCCATGTGTGGAGCAACTCATTTTGAAAAGTACTGCCCTTGACTCGTTTGTGGATCTGTAGGTACACGAGGAGTGGCCGAGCCATTATCTTTGTCGCGAAATATTAGTCTGCAGACTAGAGTATCATCCTAGATTCCACCCTCTGCTGCTGACAAGGGAAAATATGTTGTTGAATTCAGAAGTCGTAAGAGGGGGAGCGAGATTGGTTCCTGGTCCCAAGGCCCTTTACACGGATGCTAGAGCCAACTCTGGTGGGCAACACGTGTGGTACCAGGAGGTGGACCAAAGGACCGATACCATTCATCTTTTGAAAAAATTGTTTTCTTGGATGGATGACAAAATGCCGCTGGAGGAAGCGATCGTGGGGATCATCTCAATCATGGGCAAAAACATCTGATGCTTTTTTTTTTTTGGAAATTAAGCGGGGGTTAAAGCGGACCCCAAACCGAGAACAATGATAGAAGGTTACATTCTGAGATAAATTTTTCCTATCTTATGTTCAAAAATAATCTTTTTAAGATCTTCAGCAAAGGAGCTAGGCGTGATCTCAAAAACATCTGATGCTAGTAAGTTAGCAATTATCCGATTGTCGTTGGACCTTCAGTCAATCTTTATTGTTCATAACCCTTGTATGTTTTCTAATCAGGGGATGGTTCACTTGACCCTTAATGGCATGGCGGGCACTGAAGTGGAGTCTGTGCGGGATATGATATGTGCCTTAGAGAAGACGTACGTTGAGCATAATAAGCAACTCTCGGACATCCGTAGTAGGACAGGTTCGTTGGAAGAATAGTTAGCTGCTCGGTCCAATTTGAGGATTCAGCTAAACGATGCCTAAAATGACCTAAACACTGCGTTGGCTGCTCGATCGGTCTTGGAGTCTCAGTTGAAAAGGGCCCAAGAGAGTCTGTACGAGGCCTATGCTTCCCACGTTGATCTGTCAATGGATTTGAAAGATGCACAAGAGAGTAGGGACATTGCGGTAGTTGAGCAAACAATATTTGCTGATTGATCGATGCATGCCATGAGATCTGCTACTGAGACTTAGTGTTATAGCCACTGAACGCGCTGAGGCAGTTTGTCAACGAGGTCTTCATAAGGCCCTTCAAGCGCGTGTAACACCCGTAAAATTTTAATTGTGTTGTTTTAGAGTTTTTCAATTAAAATCAGTAATTATAATTGATTAGGATTTAATTGAATTTTTTAGAAGATTTAAAGAGTTTTGGAGGGTGGTGCCCTCAAAATACTGATCGGGGCGAATAGCCACCCAATATAAAAACAAAACTTCCCTCTTTCCATTTACTTTTTCATTTTTCTTCCTTCGGGGGCATGTTTCTTTCTACGGCTTGTCTTTTTCTACTCCGGCAATGAGCACTGCAATGGGTTTATCCTCCCCAATCCCCCTCCCCTTCTTTCATCATTTCTCCTTCCTCTCTCCCCTCTCGCTCAACTTCTTGCACAAAAAACACAGATTCACAGCAAGATAGCTTGATCGGAGCCGTCACTAGCGGATTGAGTAGCATTGCTTTGATCGACCTCTCTGGTGGCAGTTGGGGGGTCGGTTGGAACCTGTAACCCCCACATGCAAAGGCGGGTGGGGGTCTGGCCAAAAATTTCAGAAAAAACTGTCAGTGAGGTTTGCTGGCTATTAATTTCAAGTTGTGATCACACAGGTAAATTTTGATTCACGGTTCAGATTTTTGTGTTCCAGTGCATGGATCAGGTCTGCATGTTTGGATTGCTGTAAAATTTGATGTTTATGCTTAATGGGGATATGAAAGCTATTTTGGTGTTTAATTGGTGAGTTGGGTTTAATTCTTGCATAGATGTTTTCCCTCACTTTTAATCATTTGGTTTCAGCGGGTGTATGATGTATTGAGTTGCTTACTTTGTCATATAGGATGTATTGGTATGAATGCAAGTGTTGTGGTAAGCGAGAATGCTCCCATGTAAATTTGATTTAATGTTAATTTAATAATACAATGTCATTCGAAAATATTGTTGCGGAGAGCCATAATAAATTGTGGTTGAGTAAATGGTTTTTCTTAAAATTCAGTTTTCACAAAACTCTCCTAAGGTTTTCATCAGAGTCTTCAAATTAGTAAATGGTTTCTTTTAAAGTTAGTGTTAAGGGGACTTTTCTAAGATTTTCATCAGAGTCTTCAAAAATCTTAAATATTCATGGTTTTATGTTTTTCGTTGTTGTTAGTGAATTTGAAGTTCATATGCTTGGTGAATGTCTTTCAAAATATTGCGGTGGTAAGCTTATTCTTTGGACGCAGATTTGGATGTTTGTGTATAACGTAATATTTGGAAATGATATGCTGCCATACCACATAGTATGGAAATCCACCATGTAGATATTGACATTTGAAGCTAATAAGAATAATGATTTATGCTTTGAGTTGTGAAATGGCATATGAAAATGATTTTAGAATAGAGCCATGACATGTAATCCATAAGTCATGGGAACATTTCAGATATGGTGTGTACCAATTAATTCATAATAGACTTGCATCATTTAGACTATATTTTCCCGCAACTCTAGCCAGATGGATATGCATACTGCGTTTGTTGTACATCACTCGTTCAACACTAGGAACTACGCGGACCTTAGTAGTGAGTAGCACCGTGGCCTTGAGAATGAGGTGGATCTCTCATCCAAGAAAGAAACTCCCGGTGCAGTTTATCACTACCTCGGCCTTGAGGGTGTTTGAACTTTAAATCCCCACATCTAAGAAAGGAACTCCTGGTGCGATTGGTCATTGCATCGGTCTTGAGGATGTTTGGGCTTTTAATCGGGTTGAATGTTCCGATGCACGCTATGGTTTATGATTGGGCCGCACGATCGACCTTCTGTGGCAACATGCATGTCCTAGAGATAACATACATGCCAACAGTGGTATCGGTGTGTGTTTAGAGACATGTCGGGGTGAGACATCTTCGACCCGGCGAACTAGGTGCGATTGCCGGAAAATATATTGTATGAACTCAGGTAGCATCTCATGTGCACATTTATATCATGGTTGAGTATTTGGAATGGACAGTGGATGTGCATTGTTAAATTTTATGAATCCTTTTGTATTTTATTTAACTCATGTGTATCTCATGTTTGAATAGTTAAGACAAAAAGTGGTAGTGCATCGTAAGTCATTGTCACTTGTGCATCTATTTAATTTGATATTATACATTAATTTGGGAAATAGTTGTTTTGTTTCTCCTCATACCAGCTAGTGCTGACTCATTTGTTTGTTTTGTGGAAAATGAATGTACTCCTACCTGGGTGCAGGTGGTGGTGGTGATGCCACCGAAAGCGATGAGTGAGCAAGTGCTTGTCTAGGAGGTTATACATCGGAGAGGTAGGTTGAACTCTCAGTTTTTGAATTTTTGTTGTATTTTGTAAGTCAATGTGACTTAGATGGGAATGTGAAGACAAATGAAACTTTGATATTATCTTCATTTTTGTGCGTAGCGATGTTTGGTTTGGTTTAGTTTAGGGTATCTTGAGCTAACAAGTGTAACAGTGGCAAGTGAATGGGAAGAAAATTATTTAGGGTAGCATCGCTTCTTAGTTTTTGAAATATTTAGGTGTCTCAAAAATTGGGGTGTGACAACGCGGCTCTCCGAGTTGGCCAGAGGATTTGAGGAGTTATCCACCTTGAAAACTTAGTAGGAGGCTAGGAAGAAGAAGCTAATCGAGGCCGCCAACTCTTCAGCTTAGTAAGATTGTTGCCGGAACTGTTGGACTTTATTGAACATGATCATGGGAACTAAGACCTTTCTACTTACAGGTGATTGTCCTATGCTCATTTTGAGGAAGCGAAAAACTCTTCCAGTTTTTCGCACGGTGTCCCTGACACCAACCCAAATGCCATGGAAACAACCGTGATCCTCAATGTTCCAGAACCTGTCTTTGATCCTGTTGTTTAGGATGTTGTCCCTAACCCTACTCTGCCTGAGCCTGCCACTTGAGTGGTGTTTTGTATAAGAAAATTTTATCAATACAAAGATTTTGCTTTCCTTGTTTTGTGTCTGTGTTATATCTGTCGTACTCAGCACTTTTAATCTATGCTTAGATTAGGCTGAACAGGCTAATGTGCTGACAATACTTTAAGACTGAATTTAGGTAGTCAAGTCATCTTCTGCATGTAGTAGTGCTTAATCTGGATTTAAGTAGCCAAGTTTCTTAACTATGTTCACAAACTCCACCATCCTCGCCAAAGGAATAAGGACATAAGGCAATTGAAAAACTAGCCTCACACCACCTAAATGTGCCAGGGTTGTGTTCATACCAATAGGATTTGGTTCACTGAACAACTAATCAATCAGTGGCTTGAGCTTGGAATTTAGTGAAGAGTTTTTTCCATCAAACATAAGCTAAACATCAACCCTGGAACAAGATTTCTAGCAACAAATACCATTCCACTAGCACCAAATTTCCACCTTGCCTCATGGCATTGATCATCGTTACCGCTCCATACCCACACATTCTTTGACACATGCCATGTTAACACTCTGTGCAATCCTTTTGATAAATGAGGAAGGAATGTCTTTACCTGTCCATGATGGCACGTTGTAGATGATAGTTGGACCCGAAAAAAGAACAACTTCAAATTGAGAAACCAGCCCCTCCCAAAAATGCCTTCCCCTAGTAAGGATTGATGTGGAATGTCATGCATCCCAACATCAAATCCTCGTTCAGAGGCATGCATTACTTCTCTGGTTGACTTGTTTCCAATATTCCCAATCACTTTGATTGATCCACCAAAGTAATTGGCTTTATGGCCAATAAGCATGACGTGTACATCCCAGTGGATGTGTCTATATCTGTCATCGCCAATTCTGATGATATCTAACCTACAAAAATGAGTAGTAGTTAAGCTTAGGACCATTGTTGTCGTGGACAAAGACACTTCGATGCTTAAGTCAGATACCGTTTCAAGAAAAAGTGAAGATTGTATGTAAAATTGTAGTGTGTATACTTGCGTATATTTGTGTTTGCCTTTCTTCTCATTTCACTGACTCTTATAGCGAGTCTTTTCTCCCCAACTGTCCATGCGATTGAGGGAGTAATGGAGGGAAGAGATCTCCCATAAGATCTTACCTGTGCATGGTTGAGTTCTTCGACACTTGGCTCTGTTTAGGACCCAATGCTTGATTGGGCTAGAGCTGATTTCGGGCGAGTAGATCTCGGGCCCTCTGACAGCTCTGAGATCCATTGTCGGACCTTACTGTCCTAGGCCACCCTAAGACCTGTGCCTTTGGGGATAGCATGTCTTGGGTCTGGGCACCTGACTTATGGGCTGAATAGTAGTCTTGAACATCGGTTTGCTTGGGACCGTGTTGAAGCCTTTTACCTACTAGATTAGCCCATGCCACGTGTACTGCTGTGATTGAATAACTATTTGATGTCTCGTCAGCTACTCCCCCTAGTTAATGGGACTGTATGCAGTTCCATTAATTCAATGAATGTGGATTGATACAGTTGTACTTGAAACTGGTGCCCCCTTAATGTCGATGGGACTACTAGGTGACTTCCTTCTATGAATCGTCGTGCCTATATATAGGCTGGTACTCATAGGGTCAGACATTTCCATGAGCATTGTAGAATATGTTTCTCAAATGTGCCTTTCTAGAGAATGTGCTTTGACTTCTCCAGAGGATGAAGGAGGATCTTCATTGGTGGAGTCTCTGAATGTTCTGACATTTACATCGATGATGAGTCTTAATAAAACCTGCTATTGGGCGCAGCCACCTGGTATTAGTGAGATTTTAGTGGTTCCATGGGACCTTCGAATTCCTTCTTATATTGCGTAAAAGAAGTACAAACTTCCCTTTAGGGTTCAAGTTTATCTTCCATCTTCTGTTGCTCCCTCGTTGCTACCCATCACTATTTTTGGGAGACAACTCCAACAGCCAACATTGGGCGGTTGTTCCTTTTTGCTTTACTTTCATGTCCTCTTCTGAACGCAAATTGATGAACAAAACCTTGATGAGTGTTTCAGCGAATCCTTACTCACGCCTTGCTTTCCACCAAGCTCAGATACTTGTTGTGTGTAAACTTTTATACTGGTCAGTTGGTCAAGCTTTGTAACAAACTTTTGATGATCAACAACTTCTGTTTTTATGAATTCACTTTTCATGTATGCTTTGAATGATTGCGAATCATGTTGGCTTGTGCGAATAAATCTTCTAGACTGTCAAAAAAAATGAAATTGTTTTAACTCTTAGCAGAAACCAGGCTGACCTGTTTTTGAAGTAGACGTGTGTGGTCCCGATTCAGTCTGTGTAGTTCTCTTGGCGAAGTAGCCTGATTCGCCTAACAAGTATATAAATGTGACATTTTATGCTCCTAAGTATACAATTGTAAAGTCCAATTATCTAATACAAATATCTCATTATGTGTACTTTGAGTATTTTGTAGAAATTCAAACTCTAATCTCAAATCATACATAAAGTGACACAATAAGGCTAAGTTCAACAACTAGAAAGATCATTGAAAGTTTACACATGCACTGTCAAAAATCAAAGATTTTTAAGCCCTATCATCTACAAAGACCCATGAAGTCAAACCCACAAAGAACCATCATATACAAATCTCGAGGAAATCAACATGGAGATTTGGACATCCATATGGCCAACTTCATCATAGCCAAAAGAAATTTCTACAAACTCCAAAAGTGTTAAGTCAAACTCCACTATTGATTCTCACATATTTTCACTCCATCACTTTTATACTCTACCTTATTTCACTTTTACACTCTTCCTTATTTTTACTTCATCACTTTTACACTTCATTTTATTTTACTCCAACATTTTTCCTTGTTTCACTCCAACAGTCCACCTTCCACCCCATTATATCTACACATAAGTCTTAACCTTCTTCACGTATAAATACCTCACATCTTGAAACACTTCGGGAATCACTTTCGAGAGAGAAGTAGTTGTAGCATTTAGAGAGAAATAAGTGAGTTTGGCCTAGAGTTTACCATAGTTGGCTAACATCCCACCTTAGGGTGTGGTAGCCCATGGGAAGATAGCTCTAAGAAGGCTCTTTTAGATTAGTTTATTTCTATTTCATGTGTTAAAGAAGCATGTTTAGAATAGTTTGGTTTTGTCATGAACCTATGAGGTAAGTCAGATGTTTTGCATTTCATTATATAAATTCAACTCATGTTTTCTTTTTCTACTTTTTAAGCTCAAGATTAGATAAGTTTCTATACTTGCAATTTTTCTAACAAGCTCCTAAGTACAACATTTACACATTGTTAGTTTAAATTTCATTATGATTTGTTAGATATTTGGTTTTTCATCTTGGTAGATTCCTTTTATGCTTTTAAATCCATATTTGAATATTAAGTTACTAATATAACTTAGGCTTGAAATCAATTTTCTCATATTGTCATATTTTCCATCGTAATTAAGGTGAAATGACAGTCTACTTTAGAATGTGTTAATGACTTTGAAAAAGATTAATCTAAGAGTCGCCTAATGGTGTCATCTACTCATGATGGTAAACTCAATGTCCTTACTCTCACATTTAGGCTTACTTTGCATATTTATTTCATACAGTTCCATTTATTTTATATTTTGATCAACAACTCTGATTTTACTAGGTTCAATATTTCAAGTTTGATTTTATAACAAGTTTTCCAATTTCTATTAAGCCTTAATTTTGGGATTGGACCCGTGATGTGGATTTAACTAACCTAAATTAATAGGTTAATTTAACCCACTTATAATAACCGCAAGTGCACGGTGCCTAACTGGTAGACAACGACAAGTACGGGTCGATCCCACGAAGAACGTGGATGCAATTGAATTTTAGAATTTAATTAAACTAATTTATAGGAAATGGGGTTACAACATTTTTAAATCTAAACTAAAAATAAATTAAAATAAGAAAAATAAAAGATAGATGAGATGAATTTTTGTGGGCTTGGACTCACCAATGAATTAGCAAAATTATTTAAATCTAAATTATTGAATTTAAAAACGAGAAGCGTTAGGGATGAGAATCCCTTGCTTACACCGAATATGTGATCGTTAAAATCCAATTAAACTTATACCATGTTTCTATCAAACATTAACAAATTATTTCAAGCAAATACGCTCTTACAAAGTATTAAGTGTCTTTTTAGGGCACACTTAATCAAAGCTTAAGCTTAATATTTTTAGCACATGCTTTGAATATTGATAAAAGGGTAATTCTAACTACCAAACATATCAAGTTTAATTTCTCGAACATGCAAGGTGAAAGCAAATTATCAAAAATTCAGAAATAACTTGTAATTAACAATTAAGCACACAATTCAGTAAAATAAATCAAAATAACTTATACAACCCATTTAGTTTATCACAAGCTCGATGTGGTGGCACTCAGCAGATTAGCAGGTGGTTGTGCACGAATCCCGAGGAAATGGTCCCAAAACGCTCTGTGGTGGTACAGAGCAAAACCGGGGGTGTAAATAGCCAAAAACAGATTTTGACCCATTCTCCCGCCTCTGCTACAGTGACGCTACAATAGCCGCTCGCTCCGGTCGTCTTCTCCAGCGCGACAGCGGCTCTCGCGGTGATTTTCTTCGCTCCTCGCGACCGTCCTCGAATCCAAATTGCTTCCAGAACCTGCAAAAGACGAACAAAAGTGAGGAAACACCAAATAAAACAGCAAAAAAGACAGAGAAATCGGGAAGAATACTCCCCTGTTTTCGCTGTCGCGGTGGTCTGTGCCGCCTGCTGAAGCGTCGTTGCGACGATGGTCGTGAGAGAGGGATGCGGGAAGGAGCTCGAGATGAAGAGAGGCCGAGAGAGGAGGAGAACAGGCTCAGTCGCGAGGCGAAACAGAGTCGCGGTGCGGCTCTGTTTCGCGGCGTGGTTGCGGTGGTTCTGTCGTGGCTTTTCGTGGTCTGTTGTGGTGGTGGGACTCGTGCGGAGATGGTGGCGGTTGTGTGGACAGGGGAGAGGAGCAGAGAGTGGTGGTGGAGTGAAAATTGAACGTGAAACAGGGTTGTCACACCCCTGTTTCACGGTGGTGACGGTGGCTGTTGCGGAGCTCGGTGGTGGCGATGGCGAGGTGACTGTGGTGGCGAGGTGACTGTGTGCTGAGTGAGTGGAGTGAGTGAGAGATGGATGAGTGGTGAGGGTGATTGTGAATCACCTTTGAGAGAGGAGCTCCTTTGAGGAAATCTCCATTGAGGAAGAGGTTTTGATTTCTAATATCTTCTTTTCCCTTCTCTTCCTCCCCTCCCCTCTTCTCACCCTATTCTCCTCTATTTATAAAAATAATAGGGATGAAATGAGGGAATGATTCATCAATGAGGGTAGGAGAAGGATTGGGTTTAGGTTTGGGTTTAGGGTGGGTTTAGGTTATGAATTAGGTTTCGGGTTTAGGTTATGGATTGGGTTTAGGTTATGAATTAGGTTTTGGGTTTAGGTTATGAATTAGGTTTCGGGTTTAGGTTATGGATTGGGTTTAGGTTATGAATTAGGTTTCGGGTTTAGGTTTGTGACTGCTTTATACCACCGTTGGAATCGACTAATTGTCGTTCCTTAAGTTGTCGCTTTAATGTGATTTCATCGTTTACGCTCAAATTCCTACGAAGACATGAAAACGAAATAATTACTATAAAATATAATAATCGAAACACTAACATGTATAAATTAAGGGATATATTATGTAATAATTATGTGAATATCAAATACCCCCAAACCTATATTTTGCTAGTCCTCGAGCAAAACAATAAAAATAAAATCCTAACTCACTTTCGCAGAAATCATCGGTTGCACTTACCTTAAACGTGCAACAAGGCTTTAAACCCCTAGATTACCTCTAGTGGACGAGTTATAGTCTCGTGAGGGTTTCCAGAAATGTTACCCACAAACATTACTGACTCAATCAAAACTTGGTCAAACAGTGTTCATTTTAAAACTTCAAGAAATGCAAGAAACCAACAGTGTCATTTTAGTGTATCAACAAATCTCCAAATAATTTAATATTCTCCAAAGGTTAGAAAAAGTTCATAATCATCCTCAACTCAATGTGTGTGTGTGGATAGCACTGTCAACATAACTTTTCATTTCAGAGTAAAACAATGACTAAATCTCCTGTAGAAAGTTTGTTTTGACTTCAAACCTCTCATGTCACTCACAATAAAACACTTAGAGATTTGGTATTTCACTCAGTTTATATGTGAGGAAAAGAGTAAATGATGGAAAACAATCATCTCAGATATAGTAATATGAAAAACGGACTTTTCAAGAATGGAATGAACATGATCTCATGGACAGGAATATCAATGACTTTTGGGAATGTTGAATCAAACACCATAGGTCTTGGTTATTAAATCTTCACATCTACACAACCAACCTTTACCTAAGATCAACTAGGACTTTGTTGGGTTGTAATGGGGTGGTTAATAAGGAATGTCAAAGGATTCTAACAAAAATTTATAGGAATGTATACACCCATTATACGAAGGGTTGTCAAGAATAAATCAATGTTGCGCACCATCAATTTTTTTCTTCATTCACACATCTTTATCCTCATTCACATTCTTCTTCTGCTTTTGCTTTTTTTTTTTTCATAGAGGATTTATGAAATATCTCATATTTTGTTCTTTCATGCCCCTTTTACACCAAGTATATTCATCCGTACACATTCCCAGAAAAAGTTGGGTAAAGGTTAATGGGTTAACAAATAAAAGTTAATCTAAGGCTCAAAAGGCTACAAAAAAGGTTAATGTTATGGGTAAGTTAAAAGGCTAGTTAATGGTCTAAAGAAGAAGAAAAATGCCTAGATCATTTCCTAAGTTCGGGCCAGTATTATGACATCTCAATTGAATAAGCCAAGAAGTTCTAGTGTAATAATTCAATTTTGATGTCATTCCCAAAGCAATTGATCAGAAAAATGAGAATAATGAGATCATCAACGAGATAATACGGACTCAAGAAAAATCAGAGTTTATGTATAACCCTCAGAAAAATAGAAAGGCTCAAAACTTTCAGGGTTAAGTCTCCACTATTATTCTAAGGTTTTCTAGTATATATTTCACTCATCAACTTCAAGTTATGCTAACATGGCTCATGGTGCAAAGATAATCGAGTTGAAAAAATCTTATGAACTAGATCTAACTTAAGGATCATACTAAACTTTCAATCTTTATCAATATACCAATCTGTCAAGTTGGCTTGCATTTTCTTAAGCATAAAACATTTAAAATCCATTTTCACAAAAGACCAAGTTGTCTTGACAGAAAAGTTTTTTTTTTTTTTTTTAAGAATAAGAAAAGAAAACACTACGAAAAAATGAAAAATTCACCGACTCATGAACCCTACCCCCAGACCTAATCCAAACATTGTCCTCAATGTTTAATAAAGTAATTCTGACAAATGAATGAAGTAAGTACATGAGAGGAGGTTAGAACAGTATTACTGCGGTGAAGATTTTACCAATTTCCAAGAAGTCATCCATCAATGAGGCTCACAAACATAAGAATCATGGAGTTTTCATTAGAAATCAATAAAATGCAGACTCGACACTAACAAAGAAAACTAAAAAGAAAAGGCAAGTTGTAAGTCAATACTGTTACGGAGCTAACGAGTATGAGTGAAACACAACTAAATAGGGTACTCGAAAATCAATCCAGACTAACAGCAAAGACACACAACTAAAGCTAGGCTGCCTCCCAGTAGCGCTTGGTTTAACGTCATCAGCCCGACAAATATTCTTGTTAAAAATGGTGTATCAAAAAGTGTAGAGGAAGAATATGAAAAATATTTAGTCCATGGTCGTATATCAACAACCTGAACAGTTGAGGATCAGTCCACCAAAATATAGCAATCACATGGGGCACCAAATACAATAGGACATCCCAAAAGTGACCAGTAGTCATAATCATAGGATTTTTGCGTGCTACAAAAAGGGAACATCCTATGTCTGGTTCCAAATCGGATGATTAGATAATTTTCACAACAGGATGGTGATAACTGAAATCCTCAATATAGCACAAGGGATCGGTGAAAGTAGCCTTAGTAAATGGGAATGTGATGCAAGTAGATGAGACGATGGATATATCAGGTGGTACAGGCTCATCACATGAATCATATAGAGATATTGGTCTAGACAGCTCATCACCTGAAAATGCATACCTGAGGGTGTCAGGTAATTGTTTAAGGTCAAGCTCAGGTGGCTCAACTGATGGGGCTAGTTTTGACTCACTGAGTGGAAGAGGCTTCACTTTAGACTTCCATTTATAACTAGGATCCACAATAGGGACTGAGTCAAGCAAATCATTGACTTCCCTAATGGAATCATCAACATCAAAGTCTAAACTAAATTGAGTCAAACAAACCTCTAAACAGTCAAGGGGAGACTCTAAAAAATGTTCCCAGTTTGATTCGATGCATGAGTCACTAGGGAGGCATGAGTCAACACGGGAAGGAGATGTTTGTAGTGTCTCAGAATCGACAGGTTCATCAATAAATGAGTCACTAGGGAATTTTTCTGACTCTATCTCAGGAAGTGACTCAACTATCTGACTCACAGTCATCTCAAGTTTCCGGATAGCTTGAGAATTTTGTTGAAAAATAGTTGTCAATTCTGTGATATCATGAGAATTTTGCACAAGTATTTCTCATGTTTGCTCTATAAAATTTTTAATGATATCCTCTAACTCATTATCAGAAATGAAAGCTTGAGGAGTCTGAGGAGTGTCTAGAGGGCCTTCATGGTACTGACCATGAGCCCATGATAAGTCAGAATGATAAGCTAGACCTGAGTTGGAATAATCAAAATATGGATTATAATCAGGTCGTCGCATGTCATAAAATGAATTGACTTGCTCAGAAAAATAGGCTGGATAATCCCTTGTGTTCATTTTTTTTAAAGCACTAACTCCAAAAATATACACAGGCTCACATGCAATCAGCAACCAATAAATGCACAAGAAACATGCCTCCCTAAGCAATCAACGTTTTTAAGATCAATTATCTTTTTATCTTTGGGGGACAATTATTTCTTATGTAATCTTTATGACACAGCAATGGGTGCTACAAGTTGATCCTAAGAGTGTACAATTTACACCGCAAAGTTCAAAATCAGTAGGCTAGAGTTTTGTTTCAAAGAAACCGGATTATCGCACAAGAGAAGGAGGTCACAATGGTCCAATTAAGTACTTCCTTGTGCTACCGCTCTGTAAGCCAATAGATGTGAGAACGATGTGATGTTAAATGCACACTTGAGGCTTGTGTTCCTAACCAAAAACTGTTGGTTACACCAATTCTTCTTGTGGATCGTAGCTTACTAATGACTCGGCGTACCGGGTAAATTACCCTTGTGGCAGTGGCCTCTCGGAGTTCATTGAATGATTAAACCTATCGTCACTTTTAGCTTGGGTCAACACAAAAATTATTGGATTCACCTTGGTATTGGTTGTCCTATGAACACCGTACCTAAAAAATGCTCTATCTAACTTGCTAATTGATTTTAATTATGCTAGGATATTGGTTGCACATAGCTGGAGTGATGAGGTGGGGATATCAAGTCCCACCAGTTTCTATTTATAAGCTGGGTCTGCTTATTATGAATTACTAAAGTTTAGCATCCACAATTATAGAAATTAAACAACCAATGACACAATTTCAAACAATTACACCAAGCAACCTGGTCGCTAATACATTGCGTATGATAGAAATACTTACAGTGTGCGTATTCCAATCTGCACAAAAAGTTAGCACAATTCAAAAAAAAAAAAAAAGTCCGACTTCTGTTTATCTGTTTCAATCAGCACACAAGCATATGCAATCAAATTACTGGTCTTGATCTTAGAAGTCGGATTTCTAAATCATAAAAATTATTGGGTAACAATTAGAGTTGTTTCCCTATAATTTCTTTTGACTTAGAGAATTTTAGTTTTTTTTTTTTTTTTTTTACTTAAACAAAATGAAAAACAGTAAAATTTAAAAATTATTACACCACACACTCGTAGAACGAGGTGAAAATAAAATTAAAACTCTCCTCACAAAATAAAAAAAATTAAAATTTGCTTGATGTTTTGCAGGATCGTCCAATATACTCGAGAAGCGTGTAATCTGCAAAATCAAACACAAATGAGTGTAAAAAGAACAAAATAAATTTTTTTTATTTTTTTTTCAATTTTTTTTAATAATTAGTGAAAATAAATCTTAAATTCAATTACACCGCAACCTTCCCCGGCAACGGCGCCAAAAACTTGATGCGAATTTAACTAACCTAAATTAATAGGTTAATTTAACCCACTTGTAATAACCGCAAGTGCACGGTGCCTAACTGGTAGACAACGGCAAGTACGGGTCGATCCCACGAAGAACGTGGATGCAATTGAATTTTAGAATTTAATTAAACTAATTTATAGGAAATGGGGTTACAGCATTTTTAAATCTAAACTAAAAATAAATTAAAATAAGAAAAATAAAAGATAGATGAGATGAATTTTTGTGGGCTTGGACTCACCAATGAATTAGCAAAATTATTTAAATCTAAATTATTGAATTTAAAAACGAGAAGCGTTAGGGATGAGAATCCCTTGCTTACACCGAATATGTGATCGTTAAAATCCAATTAAACTTATACCATGTTTCTATCAAACATTAACAAATTATTTCAAGCAAATACGCTCTTACAAAGTATTAAGTGTCTTTTTAGGGCACACTTAATCAAAGCTTAAGCTTAATATTTTTAGCACATGCTTTGAATATTGATAAAGGGTAATTCTAACTACCAAACATATCAAATTTAATTTCTCGAACATGCAAGGAGAAAGCAAATTATCAAAAATTCAGAAATAACTTTAATTAACAATTAAGCACACAATTCAGTAAAATAAATCAAAATAACTTATACAACCCATTTAGTTTATCACAAGCTCGATGTGGTGGCACTCAGCAGATTAGCAGGTGGTTGTGCACGAATCCCGAGGAAATGGTCCCAAAACTCTCTGTGGTGGTACAGAGCAAAACCGGGGGTGTAAATAGCCAAAAACATATTTTGACCCATTCTCCCGCCTCTGCTACAGTGACGCTACAGTAGCCGCTCGCTCCGGTCGTCTTCTCCAGTTCGACAGCGACTCTCGCGGTGATTTTCTTCGCTCCTCGCGACCGTCCTCGAATCCAAATTGCTTCCAGAACCTGCAAAAGACGAACAAAAGTGAGGAAACACCAAATAAAACAGCAAAAAAGACAAAGAGAAATCGGGAAGAATACTCCCCTGTTTTCGCTGTCGCGGTGGTCTGTGCCGCCTGCTGAAGCGTCGTTGCGACGATGATCGTGAGAGAGGGATGCGGGAAGGAGCTCGAGATGAAGAGAGGCCGAGAGAGGAGGAGAACAGGCTCTGTCACGGCGTGGTTGCGGTGGTTCTGTCGCGGCTTTTCGTGGTCTGTTGTGGTGGTGGGACTCGTGCGGAGATGGTGGCGGTTGTGTTGACAGGGGAGAGGAGCAGAGAGTGGTGGTGGAGTGAAAATTGGACGTGAAACAGGGTTGTCACACCCCTGTTTCACGGTGGTGACGGTGGCGGTTGCGGAGCTTGGTGGTGGTGGTGGCGAGGTGACTGTGTGCTGAGTGAGTGGAGTGAGTGAGAGATGGATGAGTGGTGAGGGTGATTGTGAATCACCTTTGAGAGAGGAGCTCCTTTGAGGAAATCTCCATTGAGGAAGAGGTTTTGATTTCTAATTATCTTCTTTTCCCTTCTCTTCCTCCCCTCCCCTCTTCTCACCCTATTCTCCTCTATTTATAGAAAATAATAGGGATGAAATGAGGGAATGATTCATCAATGAGTGTAGGAGAAAGATTGGGTTTAGGTTTGGGTTTAGGGTATGGATTGGGTTTAGGTTATGAATTAGGTTTCGGGTTTAGGTTATGGATTGGGTTTAGGTTATGAATTAGGTTTCGGGTTTAGGTTATGGATTGGGTTTAGGTTATGAATTAGGTTTTGGGTTTAGGTTATGAATTAGGTTTCGGGTTTAGGTTATGGATTGGGTTTAGGTTATGAATTAGGTTTCGGGTTTAGGTTTGTGACTGCTTTATACCACCGTTGGAATCGACTAATTGTCGTTCCTTAAATTGTCGCTTTAATGTGATTTCATCGTTTACGCTCAAATTCCTACAAAGACATGAAAACGAAATAATTACTATAAAATATAATAATCGAAACACTAACATGTATAAATTAAGGGATATATTATGTAATAATTATGTGAATATCAACCCGTGCTTGCCGGTTTCCAACTCAATAAACAACCGTGCACTTGCGATAAGATATGAGATCAATCAAGTTTTTGGCGTTGTTGGGTAAGGCAATGGAAAACAAGTTTTCAAAATGGACTTTTGATGCTTATCACTAGTTTAGTTTAGGTTCATTTGCATTGTTTTGATGACATTTGTAGTCTGTAACTCTGAAACATCTTCATATTTGCATTTTTTTTAGTATCTAATAGGGCTGAACAAAAAACCGATTAAACCGGCCGAATCGATCTAAATCGAACCGATTGGTTCTGTTTAAATTCGGTTCAGATCGGTTTCAGTTTTAAAAAATTCAAAACCGAAGTGGTCGGTTCGATTTTCGATTTTTATGTGACTTTAACCGACCAAATATATATAATAAATAATATATATTTTATATATAAATAATATAATATGTTTAAAATAGTCGGTCGATTCGGTTTTATTTCGGTTTTGGTTCAATTTTAGTCGGTTCGGTTCGGTTACGGTTTGCATAAATTTGAATCGGTTCGGTTTCGGATCGGTTTTGTTAATGGTCAGTTCGGTTTCGGTTTGAAAATTTTAAAACTGACCTAAGTCGGTTCGGTTCATGGTTTAGGAGAAAAACCGAACCGTCAGTTCGGTTTTCAACCCTAGCATCTAATGTTTGCAGTTTTATTTTTTTCATTTATTCTGGTAAATGTACATGATATGAAATTTCGCAAACATATTTCCATTTGTTCATTAAATTAAAGGTTAGTGAGAAATGTACTTTTGAAGTTGGACTACCTATGCTAAAATTTGACTGTTGTAGATGATTGATGTTTGAACGCAAGTTTCTACTGCATGTTTTCAAATTCTATCATGTTCTACATCTTGTCTAGTTTCTAGATCATCTTTTGGATTATAATTTGACGTAACTATTGAAACGAAGCTGAAGCCGAATCGAAATTCGATGGCTTGGCTTTTTTCAAAAAGTGAAGCGTAAAACGGTGGATTTACGTAAGTGAACCGGCCCTTAAAACAATTCATATTACATTTCTAAAAAAAATACATAATTTAAAATTTTAATTTATTTCTTTTTTTGAATTTTCTAGGCGGGTGCCCTTAGAAATGCAATGGGTGCGAATTGCCACCCAAGTTTAAAACAAATTTCCTTTCCTCTGCCCGTACTGTTCATCGTCATCATCCGCCTGCATCTAAGCAATCTGGCGAGTTTCTCTACCTAAAATCATCTCTTCTTCCTTTCTATTCCTATTTTTTCATCTCCATTTTCTTTCTTTTTCCTTACCAAAATCAAAGAAATCAGTAAGATAATTGCGTACTGTTCATCGACTTCCTCCTCCCCCTCCGCCTGCGTGTGAGCAATTTGGCTAGTTTTTTCACCTAAAATCTTTTCAAGTATTCTTCCTTTCTAGTCCTATTCCTTACCTCTCCCTTTCCATTCATTTTTCCGACCAAAATAAGAAAAAATCACTAAGATACTTGCTTACTGTTCATCATTTTCCTCCTCCCCCTCCCCTTGTGTCCGAGCAATCCGGATGGTTTCTTTGCCTAAAATCTTTTCATCTCTTCCTCTTTTCTATTCTTTTTCCTTCCCTCTCCCTTACTATTCTTTTTTTGACCAAAATAAGAGAAAATTAGTAACAGAATTCAGAAAAAATAAAATTGGAGACGCTTTGTAACATGAAGCCACCGCTGTGGGCGCTTCAAGCTTCGGCAAAAAGCCATGGCTTTTTTGTGGCTTCAGAGTAGTGTCCTGGCTTTGACTGAAGTGAAGCGAGATGTCATGACTTGGCCTGGCTTTTGGCTTTAAGCGGTGAAAATTCATGGCTTTGACTACTTCGAATTCTCGTAGCAGCTACGCACTCTGGACATTGTGTTTATTTTTTAGTTCACTTCAACTTTCCGCAAGTTTTTTGCAGTCAAATGATTTTTTAGAAACTTTTGTTTGTTAGTAATCCATAGAAATTTTTAAATTTGAATTTGATGAAGTATTGAACTTTGGATAATTTTTCAACGACAATGTGTCAGTTATGAAAATATCGCCGGTAAAAACCAGTGTGACTGCACCACCATTTTTTACTTTTTCGCCTAGAAAGTGGTGTTTTGACGGAGTTTTACGCAAGTCTAATCTTATTGTGATTAAGAACATAGGGGTTTTTAAAAGTTTTTAAGTGATAGATAAATATCTTAAGAAATCCTTAGATCTTAAATATGCCCTTCAAAGGCTTAGTCAATTCTAGCACACCAAATAGAGTAAAATCTGGATAGAACGCAGCTATGCCTAGTCTGGTGGTCTAATGAGTTTTTACGTAATAAGCTACCCCTTACTTACAAGATGTGGGAAAGTCTAACTATGATGAAAATTGATTTTGAGGCTCTCAAAATCATTTTCCACTTCAATTAGATTGGTTTTGAAAATCAATTGTCCCTTGTACTTGATTGAAGATAATCAATTTGTTGTTTGCTACATGAATTAATAGGAATTGATGGAGCCTTGTTTGTCTGTCATGGTTAGTGTCTCTCTTTAGGTGCATACACATATTGCATTTAGTTTAGGTCATATCATCTAAGATTGCATTAGATTTTAGTTATTTTCAAAAAAAAAAAAAAATCAATCAAGTTTGATTCAAGTTCAATGTGAATGAGTTTATCTTGTGTTAGGAGCCATATAGTTATAGATTTTCATTGGGAAGATCACTTCAATGCCAAGGCAAATTATTTTGCCTTAGTAAACCAATGTTAACCCTTAGAATCAAATTTTGCTTATGGCAATCATTTTTTGCAAAATGGATATGGAAACCAACCACCTTGGAAGTTGGAACCAACACCAACCCAATTGGGGTTATGCACCTTTTATTCCCACACCATCCTTTGATCCCCAATATTTGCATAGCAATGAGCCTTACCTTAGTCGTCATATTATGCCTTTGGTAGAGACCAATCCATCCCATGTCATGCAAAATATGCAGTCCACGTCATTTTCATTCCAAGAGAGCCTAGATCAACATATCCAATCCTTAAGTCAGTTCATACGAGAGACAAAACAACGTCAACAGGCCACTGACCAACTTTTAGCTGAGATTTGGGATTTAAGGTATCAAAATGGTGCATTGATGTGTGTTAGGGAGGAATGTGAAGAAGGTCTATCAGAGGAGAGCGAGAGATTTGATGAATTGTGCCACATTGATATACCTATATCAACCCCTCAAACTCCCCAGGTAGAACAAGATGAATGGATAAAACATGTCAGACAATGTGATGAAGAGGGATTGTGAATGAATCATGAGTGTTTGTTCAAGATGAAATTAGTCATGGTGATTCTATACCTAACCATGTGTTTATTGATGTAGATCTTATGTACACACAAGAAGTTGACATAAGTAATTATCCAATTGAATTTCCATGTGTTCTTATAATCTTTTGAACATTGTTGGAACATCCATGTCCGACACAAAGATAGAACTTGAGAAATTTGTTTACATTCTTCTAAGTTGTAGGAAGTTCCTCAAGTTTAGACTTGAATTTCATGTTTCGAAAATGTTAGAGGATTATTTTGGAAAATGTGAAATAAAGGGTGATGAACTTAAAGAGGTAGAAACCACTTAACTATGATTGATAGGAGCCATTTCACATCTAATTTTTTGGATCTGAACAGAAGTCATTTGAGCACTCATGCAATTTATTGCTAAATTCTTTCCATTTCTACTTATTATTGCATCTATTTTGTTCACGCTCGACTCACGATGTCATAGTTAGGAATACTAAGGACAATGTTGGGTTTAGGTTTGGTGGGAGGGGCCGACTTTACAAATAGAGATGTCTCATTTGAATTATTTTCCAATTTTTTTTATTATTTTCAAAAAAATTGTACTATGAGTATTTATTTATGCTTAGAAGTGTTCTTGTAAATCTTAATTACATATAAATAAGTGTAGAAGATTTGAACGTTGAAGTTTAGTACTCAATCAATAGTTGATAAGGTATGTGGTACCTATTTGTTAGACATTTCATGCTATGTTACACCAAGAGGTGTGTTTGTGTCTTAGATGTTCATTTTTATAATTGAAAAATGGATTGAATCTCTAGTGAATTTAAAGAATATTAGTGGAGACTTGAACCCTATGAGCTTTCTAGCATTTCTTCTTTCTGAGGGTTATAAATTAATTCTTAATTTCTTGAGTCTGACATTATCTCTGTTGCATAAACTTGATACTTTATTGTTTATCAATCAGATATTGAGAACAAAATCAAAGTTGAATCATTTCACCATTGTTTTTCTGAAGTTTACCCAAGGCATATAACCCACATTAATTGAGGGAAATAAAGATAGGCTTCGCTTGTCTAGTTTGAGCCTTATAGCCTACCCTATGTACTGTTCACCATTGAAACCAGCTTAAAGCCTATTATATTAGCCTTTTATTGTTTAACCCATTAACCACCAAGTCAACTCACTACTTACTCAATTATGTCTACCATGTCTTTTGCTTTTGAGAAAAGTTAAGGATGAGTTATAAAAAAAGGTTTCATCATAGAATATTAAACTTCATAGTACCAACTGAATTTGCAAAGAGCCTCAACATCCAATGCCATTTTATATAGTGCAAACAAAATAAAAATAAATAAAAAGTAGTACTTGTTCACAATCAATAAGAAAAATAAATGCTCACAAAAGGAGTTGAGTCAAACTTTAAATTCATCTTACACTTATCTTAGAAGACCTCTAATTTTCTCAAAAGTTTTGTTTATTCTGATCATTTATTGTTTACCCTTGTCCTAAGCACAATTACAAACTAGTCAAGATCCCTAGAAAGGTATGACCGTAATGTGGTAGGCTAAATTAAGAAAAATTGATTGTGAATGAAGTCAACATTCTCAATCGATAGTATTATTTATTAAGATCATATCTTCTCAACTCTTGATTTTCTATCTTTTGCTTAGTATGTGAAGTATCTCAAATCTTTATCATCATATTCACATACGTTGAGAGAATTAGCCAAAT
The DNA here is from genome assembly GCA_003290165.1 of Berberis thunbergii. Classification (NCBI taxonomy): domain Eukaryota; kingdom Viridiplantae; phylum Streptophyta; class Magnoliopsida; order Ranunculales; family Berberidaceae; genus Berberis; species Berberis thunbergii. The sequence goes on along the minus strand of QNQO01008044.1, from coordinate 24,735 downwards.
CTCTTAGTGTTTCATTCTGAGCGATTATATTACCTTTTGAGATTAGAAGTCGAAGTGAAATTTCTAAAAACAATCTATATACTACTCCACTTTGAAATGAAAATTTGTGACGGATAACCAATTTACACTCTTAATGTTAACTTCCATGATAAGTTCTAGATCTTATGGTAGTACTTACTAATATTTATTATTGACTTTATACTATTTAGATAAGTTTGATGAATATGCTTCCTAGGACTTATGCATTTGAGTGTGAACTTTATAAAGAATGAATAAAGAAATGATTGCATAGTCCTTGGTTTAGAGAGTCTTAAGTTTTGAGTGTATCATCTTTGGAAATCCTTACGGGACTATAACTCGTTCACTAGAGGAAACCTAGATATTTAAAGGCTTATTGCATATGCTAAATGTAATCGTGATTCCTACGAAAGTGAGTTAGGTTTTAGTCTTTGTTTTATCGCCCATGATAGCGAAGTCATTAAAGAGTGATTTTCATGTAGGCTGGCTGTGTCTTGTGGGTTGTCTGCTTTCTGAGTAGGCGCTGGCATATTGAAGTACTGCTACTTAGCTCTGTAAAAAACTTGAGTGAAAGTGGAGTAGACCATATTCTGACTCTTTGTTTAGTTGAATCTTGGTGGTCAGAGCATTGCCATGGTCCCTATGGACTGGAACAATTGAATGTGTTGAGTCTTCTGAGAGCTTAACTCGTTAGCATGCGTGTTGCCTTAATTCCTGAGGGGACTAGGCTATCTCTGGAGCAGTGAGTTGTCTGTGGACTAGACTCGCCCATTTGTGGTAAACTGTCCACGGACTGGGTTCAGCTTGTGCTGGAGTTCCTTGGCTCTAAGGCGGACTAGGTCACTTATGCGGCAAGTTGTCGTCATTTTGAAAAAGAACTAGGTTTGACTGTCATTGTGGCCTCCGTATTAAGATCAGGTTTCGTAGAGAGTGGTAAATTGTCGTGAGACTGGACTCATCCGCTTGCGTGAACTATACATGGATTGGGTCTAGTCCGCGCTAGAGTTCCTTGGCTCTGAGGTGGACTAGGTCACTTAAGCGTCAAGATGTCTTCGTCCTAAAAAGGACTAGGCTTGGCTGCCTCTGCGCCATTGTGATTTTTGTATTCAGAATAGCTCCTAAGGGCACAATGAGTTGTCTGGAGATTGGACTCGTTCATAGGCTGAATCTGATCCGCGCTGAAGTTACTTGGCTCTAAGGCGGAATAGGTTACTTATGCAGCAAGTTGTCGTCATCCTTAAAAGGACGACGCTTGGTCGCCTATACGCCATTGTTGCCATCGTATTCAAATCAGGTTCTGTAAATAGAAGTGATTTGTCCGAGACTGGACTCGCCTGTTTGCGGTAGACTGTCCATGGATAATATCTGATCCTCATTGGAGTTCCTTGGATCTGAGGCAGACTAGGTCACTTATGCGGCAAGTTGTTATCATCCTGAAAATGACAAGGCTTGTCCACCTGTGTGCCATTCCAGTCCCCGTATTTAGACCGGGTTCCTTAGGGAGCAGTGAGTTGTCCGAAGATTGGACTCGCCTACTTACGATAGATCGTCCATGGACTAAGTCTGGTCCAAGCTAGGGTTCTTGGATCTAAGTCAGACTAGGTATTGTCGTGGTCCTAAAAAGGACTAGGCTTCGCCTCTTGTTTACCATTGTGGTTCCCATATTCAGACCAGGTTCCTTAGGCAACAGTGAGTTGTTTGGAAACTGGACTCGCTCGCTTGCGGTGCACTGTCCATGGACGGGGTCCTGTCCGCATTGGAGTTCCTTGGCTCTGAGGCGGACTAGGTCACTTACGCATCAAGTTGCCATCATCCTTAAAAGGACTAGGCTTGGTCAGTTGTGTGCCATTATGATCCCCGTATTCAAACCAAGTTCCTTAGGGAGCGGTGAGTCATCTGGAGACTGGGCTAGCCTGTTTTTAGTGGACCAACCATAAACTATGTCCGCTCTGCAGTTGTGCCATTGTGTTCTTGAGGAGGACTAGGCTATTTCTAAAGCAGTAAATCGTCCATAGACGAGATTCCCTGCTTGCAGTGAACTGTCCATGGACTAAGTTCGGTCCGCATAGGTGTTACCGTGGTCCGAAAGTCGGACTAGGCCTGTTCCACGTGTGAAGGTATATAAAACGTGAATTTTTAAAAAGAGTACCTTTACTGATAATACTTTTTCAAGTATTCTACATTCCACGACCTTTTCAGATGTTCTCCATCCATATTCTCTAGCCAATAGGTTCTTGGCCTTTTGATCATAGTCACAATGTAGGAACCTTCCCAATTCAGGCTTAGCTTGTCTTCTTTGGGTCTCTTGTACTCGGAAGCTCAATCTCTCTGCTCTTCGAGTAAGTATAAGTCGAATCTCAAAGCTTCATCGTTGTCCTCCATTCTGAAATCCTCTCTTTCGAATGTAGGTATTGCTAGTTATACTAGAACTGTTGCCTCAGACCCATAGGCCAGTGTGAATGATGTCTAACTAGTCGGAGTCCTCTTTGTGGTATGGTATGCCTAGAAGTTTAGAGACCCAAAGCCCTTTGGTTGCATCAAGTTTCATCTTGATAACTTCCAAGATAGTTATGTTGGTGACTTATGTTTGTCCATTGGTCTGGTGTGACCTGGCGCAGAGAAGTGATGGCTGATGCCCGGTTGGATGCATAGTTGTTTGACTTTTCCACCCTCGAACTGTGTTCAGTTGTCGCTCACTAGGATTTTTGATATTCCGAACCTGCAGACGATAGACTTCCGTAGAAAGTTATTGATCTGATTATCTCATATCTTAGAAATGGCTCCACTTCCACCCATTTTGGTGAAGTAGTCGACTACTAATGAGGAATTTTCTTTTTGCAAAAGTGGGGAATGTTCCCACAATGTCCATCCCCCATGGGCGAAGGGTCACGAACTGTTCATTAGGACCAAATTCTATGCAGCCTTATGTGTGTATGGGGCGTATCTCTTACACTAGTCGCACTTGCGGACCAAATCTTTGGCTTTTTGCTGCATTTTCGGCCCATAGTACCCCAATGTAAACGCTTAATGTGCCAGTGTCCTTTTTCTGGGGTGGCTCTCGCAAATTCCTTCATGGATTTCAACGAGGAATTGGTTTGCCTCCTTGGGTCGACTTCTCCTGTAACTCTATGAGTGTGTCAGAGTCGTTATGTGTAGACGAGGCCTTTTCGACCAGGTCGTCGACTTCCTTGTTGTTTGTCCTTAAGGAGTGGCGGAATAATATCTTCGTGAACTACCTTTTGGCGTTGATTGCTTTTCACAGTAAGCCATCATTCGTGGTTCTTTGACATCGAATTCATTGATTACTTGATTGACTATCAGTTGGAAGTCGTTGAACACTGTGAACTCTTCTATTGTGATTCCTCTAACTAGCTTTAGCCCGGCTATGAGAGCTTCGTACTCCGCTTCGTTGTTTGAAGTGTGGAAGCCGAATTTGGTAGTCTTTCTAAGGGTGACCCCTTTCAGGGTGTATAAGACAATTGCCGCTCTACAGCCCTTCATGTTGGATGACCCATCACATTGCAAGATAAATCCCTGTGGGGGCGGCTTGGGGTTCTCGTCCCCTTGTTGGTTATTCGTTCACTGGTCTCCTATCCTAGTGAACTCAACAATGAAGTCTGCCAATACTTGTGCCTTGATGGTTGTTCTTGGAGTGTAATGGATGTCAAATTGCACTAGCTCTACTAACCATTTGACCATTCTTTCTGATAGCTCTAGCTTGTACAATATCGGCTGAAGTAGGTACTTAATCAGGATTTGTTATCGAGTGAGCTTGGAAGTAGAGTCTTAGTTATCTTGAGGAAGGCACCGGCGCCAAGGCCAGTTTTTCCATATTAGGGTAGTTAGCCTATGCCCCATCGAACGTTTTGTTGATGTAGTTGGCGAGCTTCTGTTTTCCTTTTTCTTCCCGTATTAGAGTTGAGCTGACAGCATGCTCTGAGACTAAGATGTATCGGTAGATGTCTCACCTAGAATAGGTTTTGAGCGCAACTTCATGCTTCCCATGTACGCCTTCAAGTCTTGGAGGGCATATTCACATTGTTTTACCTATTGGAATTATTTGTTCCTCTTTAGAGTTTTAAAGAAGAGGAGGAATTGTATGAAGATTTAGAGATGAACTTGTTTATGGCTGCCACCCTCCCAGTCAGACTCTGAACTTTTATGATGTTTGTGGGTGGTCTCATGTCGAGAAGAGCCTGATCTGCTTTGGATCAGTCTTTATTCCTCTTTTGTTGACTATATTACTCAGGAACTTATCTGATTGCACCCCAAAAGTGCATTTCTGCAGGTTGAGCTTCATTTTCTTTCGAGGTTAGAGCCTATCTGGACTGCCTTTGTGTAAGTTGGGTTGTCTAGGTATATTGTTACGGCTCCTTCCTCCGACTGCCCAGTGTTCGGCCTTCCCCTTGGGCTGGATGAAGGTTTGAGGTCCGAATGTGGAGGCGGGTCCACTTTATCTAGCTTCCGGGTTTCTTTGTCCTGATCTTGTTATTCGGTCATCTGTGCTATGTTGTCCGACCGCCTAGCTGAGGCATAGTGACATTCCAGGCTGATAGTCCGGTCTCCTCTGATTGTCACTACTCACCATCTGAGGGTACTTGAGGCATTGGTGTTGGGTGGAGATGACTGCCTCCATGTGGTATAACCAAGGTTGGCCCAAGATTATGTTGTAATTGGAGTGGGCGACTACGACCGATAAATCTTTCATCAGAAGCAAGTCTAGCTGCCCTACAACTATCGGAAATGTGATTTTACCGACCGCGTAGCAATTTTCTCCTTTGAAACCAAACATGGCCTGATTTGAAGGTGTTACCTCTCCTTCTATCAATTGAATTTTTAGGAATGTATCTAGGAAAAGTATGTTTATGGAGCTGCTTGTGTCCACAAGTGATATGTTCACTTCCCAGTTCGCTATCCCTACTGAGATGATTAGGGAGTCGTTGTGTGGGAAGCGAACACCCTTCATGTCCCATTCTGTGAATGTTAAGCTCAGGGCCTCTCTCTCCTATTGTACGTGTTGTACAAGTTGATGCGGTTAGTACGATCTAACCAGCAGCTCCCGAACCGGTTACTTCAGTGAGTGATTCGAGTACTGACTCTCCTCTCTTGTCTCGTGGAGGATACATACTATGTTGGGAATCATGTCTCCACTTCCTGTGCAGTTCACTTGCTTTGAGGATACATGTCCCCGAGGTTGATAAACTCCTTCAGTCGTCCTTTTTAGGTCCAGTACTAGATTTCATCTCTGAAGCTCCTGCAATATTTGGTGTCGTGGCTCCTGTCCTTGTGATAAGAGCAATGCTTACTCTTATTACGTTTTGAAGGATCTCCTTTGAGCTTTTGACAACCACTTAATGTCTGCCCACTTTTCCATGGTGGAAAAAATGTCGAGTTTAGACTAGAGTTGAGCGGAGTGTAATAGGGGTACCTAGAGCCTCTGAGCTTGAACAATTTTGTCTGACTGAGCCCGCTCTGGTTCTCGCCCCGTTTTCACTTGGACCCTATTCTTGGCTCTAGAGGGGTGCTTTGGCTCACTTCCTTTTTTCCTAACAGCCAACATTTCTTCCAGGGTGATGTACTTCTAGGCGATCATTAGGAATCCCGCCATACTTGCTGGGAGTATGAAGGTGCAGTGGCTGTAAAACTGACATTCTCGGGGGCCTGAGGTGAAAACAGTGATTGATGCGTTGTCGTTGCACCCGTCGATCAAGTTCAGCTTGTCATTGAAACGAATAATGTATTCCCTAAGGTTCTCGCCCTGCTTCTGCGTGAGACTCAACAGATAGTGAGCCCCCTTCCTAATTCGTGGGCTCCCTATGAATCTTGTCATAAACGATTTTTCCAAGTCATGGAATAATCTGATGGACCTGGGCTAGAGACTATGGAACCAGGTCAGCACAGCCTTCTTCACCCAAGTGGGAAAGGTTCGACACAGGATGCTCTTTGAATATTCCTTGAGTGCCATCACGTAGTGGTAATGACTCAAGTTATCTAACGGATCTGAGGTTCCATCATAGAACTCGAACTTTGGTGGTACGAACTTCTTAGGAAAAGGAGTATTCATGATCTCTTCCAAGATTGGAGGGACTGTGAGATCGTATAGGATGTCATGGTCGGATGCCCCTAGTCTGAGCGAATTCTCTACCATGTTCCTGTTAATCATCGAGGTGTGGTCCCCGTGACTCTCTTCTAGGCATCCTCCTCGGCATGCTCTTTGTTCTTCTGTGGAGGTTTTCACAATTTTCGACATGCTCTTGAACCTTAAGTCCTTCCGGATATCATTGTTGTCGTTTTTGAGTCATCTTTTCCACCACCCCCATTAAGTGGTCTAGGTGGAACAAGATCAAACTCATGCCAGGGGCAGTCGCGGTCACCTTTGTGGCTGGGTTGTGCGGCCATTTAGCATTCTCGATCAATTCGACTCAGTGGCAAGACTTCACCGGCCAGAGCTTCGTTTGGCTCAGCTCGAGATTTGGTGCTAGTGACCATTTCTCGATGCTTTGTACAACTTAGAAAGAACTTTGTGAGTTCGTTTCAAGGAAAATTATTGTCGTGCTTCCCCACGGATGGCTCCAAACTGATGCGTTAAGATCTGTCATCACCAATCTCGATGGCATATAACCTGCAATGAGCAGCATTTAAGCCCGTGACCACTATTATGGTGGATGAAGGCACTATGATGCTTAGGTCAGATACTGGTTCAAGAAAGAAAAGACGGTATGTAAAATTGCGGTGTGTATACTTGCATGTATGTGCGGGTATCTTTCTTCCTCATTTCGCCGACTCTTATAGTGAGTCTTCCCTTCCTAACTATCCTTGTGATCGAGAGCGTGATGAAGGGAGGAGATATTGCATAAGTTCTTACTTGTGCATGGTTAAGTTCGTCGGCATTTAGCTATGTTTAGGACCCAATGCTTGATTGGGCTAGAGCTGATTTCGTGTGAATAGATCTTGGGCCTGTGACAACTTTGAGATCCACTGTTTGGGTCTCATTGTCCTGGGCCAAACCCTAAGACCCAAGTTGCTGGGGCTGGGCACCTTACTTACGGGCTGAACAGTAGTCTTGCACATGGGTCCGCTTAGGTCTGCACTGAAGCTTTTTATTTGCTAAGGTTACGTTATGCCACGTATATGGCTATGATTGAGTGATTGTTTGATGTATCATCATTAAGCTGGCCTTACTGTCACAAATACAACACTATTTACTACTTATATATTCATCAAGGCATCATAAGCTTGAAGGTCAAAAATGCCCTCAGATAGGTACAGAGTTCAAACAAAGTCGGGGTCAGTACTAATTATAATTAGTAGGTGTAGACGCGCTCTACATGTGCCAAAATTCAATTTTTTTGTTTTAAAATTACAACAATTTAATAATAAGAAAAAATTATAATTGAATTTCTATACAAAATAATTATATATAATTTAAGGGCCTATGTATAGTTTATAAATAAATAAGGGGCTTTAAATAAATTATGTTATGAGCATAGGTATAATTAATTAAAGTTTGAGAGAGATTGGTTTTGACTGTAAAAGTAAGAAATGTGGATGGAGAAATTGGAAATCCAAAAGTCAGATGTAAAACTTTTTTATAATTTCTACATAATTGGAGAGCTTCAAATAAATTATAGATATGGCCTAGGTATAATTAATTAATATTTACTGGAGTTAGTTTTGATTGTAAATAGTTTAAATTTGAGAGGGTGAAATGGTGAAGAGATAATGTCTTCATTTGAATGACAAATACCTTTCTTAATTTTTCTTGTAAATACCATAGAGTTGGGAGGGCAAATTTGGAATGAAAAATTAGGTTGAAGACACATTTTCACTGTTCATAACGGGAATGGTCATTATTTAATCCAAATGTTTTGGCAATAGGCTTTCTTGAAAGCTATATCAACAAATGTTTGCATATCTAACGGCTTGGTTGAACTCAGAAAATTTAAATAAGATGATTCTTTTCCATAATGCAGTGACTATTTGGCATTACAACTTACTCTCACCCACACCGTCCATCTAATTTTTTCTTTCCCATGTCATCTATAAAAAGAAAAACCTAAATCTTTCTCCCCTCCCAAATTCAAAACGATGGACAACTCCCTCTCCCCTCCCAACTTCTTCTCTTCTCACCACCACCCTTCTTCTTCTTCTTTTATGATCTACTTCTTCTTCTTCTTCTTCTTCTCTGCATCTTCTTCTCTCATTTTCTTCTTCTCTTCCCTCCCCATCCGAGCACCCTCAAAGCACCCCTCATCTTCTTCTTTGCGTCTTCTTTTATTCTTCTCCACCTCAATTCCTCCTTCGCCCTTTTCCCTCTTCTTCTTCTTCTTCTTCTTCTTGTACACACTCTATTTTTTTTGCCCTCGCTCTTCTTCTTCTCATTACTCTTGTACACGCTCTGTTTTTTTTTGCCGTCGCGACTGACCATGTGAGGATGGGTTCCCCACTCGCACAAGCCGCAGCGAGGGAAAAAATATTTTCCACTCATAGGCAAACCATCAGGTACACGTGGCAACTCCCTTAAAAATGCATGTGACAAGTTTCAATGTCCAAATATTTTCGGAACAAAATATAGAATCAAACTACCAAGCTATGTACTAATGAGGGGCCTAGATATGACGTAATTATGTCAAAGGGCTCCTAAATTCTAAAAAATAAAAATAAAAAATAAAAAATAAAAAATAAAAAATAAAAAATAAAAAATAAAAAATAAAGAAATTTGGTTGCCCTAGTTGGCCTAGCCCCTAAACCAAACCTGTGTAATCGGGTCATGTTTTGATGTATATCTCAAGAAGCAAAAAATCTAGAGAGCCAGGCCCCTAGCGTAGGGGGATTTTTGTGCGTGTGATTGTGTTCGATTAGAGCATTATAAACATCTCTAGGATGATTGAGGGTATTGGGCCTAACCCGACTCTCTAGACAAGTTGCTCAAGAAGAGTATGTCAAATCGAGTTGATGCTTTAATTTATCATTTATGATGTTAATTGTCACAGTACCACAAATGTTTTTTCTCTAATTTGGAGTGATTTTCAACTTGAGTTGAAACCATCCTGTTTGCTTTTGCCTCTTAGACCATTTCGTATAATATCACAATTAATATAAAAATTCTAAACGAGGATGTTCGTGAAAATGAGAAGCAAATTTCAATTCCAAATACAGGAGAAGAAAATGAATAAATAAAAAAATAAAAAAAATAAAATTGGTAAGCGAGCAGGGGTTTTGAGGATCCCAAACCTTAAAAATAGATGATTATTACAACATTAAGAAGGCATTAATAGAATTTATTATCTTATTAACAAGAGTGGATGAACGGAAACTTGAAAAACGATAGCATGGAGGTATACGTATAATAAGGTGGTGAAGCTGGTCATCGTCATTTTGGTTTCTTCTTACTGGCGGGTTTGGCTGCCGGAGCACTTTTGATCTTCGGATCATGACCTCTGTTGGCAGATGGGTGGCCGTAGTCATCAGTGCTGACCATTAGAAATCTCCTTCCACTAATTAGGGATTCCACTTCTGTTCAATCCAACAGTAGAAAATCCAGATTAGGCAATTCATATTTCACAATGAAATAATGTTCTCGTCTAGAAAATATACCAAATATTGAGATTGATATTCCTTACAGGACAAAGTTTAAAATCGACATGTATTTTGGATCCTTACATGTAATAAGTGTAATGCATGATTGGAAAAAATTTCTCAAGTTTCATTGGGAAGTAACTTTTAACGAACAAAGAGTTATGTTATTTCGTTAGAGATAAACCAGTTTTCAATGTCAAACATTACACAAATTGCATGTGTGTGCCAATTGCCATGCTATTCGAAAAGCTCTTATTCACTATCAAACAGTAAAGCGAAAATGAATTACTTCTTAAACCACCAACGCAAACAAAAGGCTGAACTCAAATGCGGTCTCAAAATGTAATCTGATGTATCCAAAATAGACCTAAAAACAACATGATGTAACTAATCTCCTTTACCTGCAAGTGATATTGAACTTCTAGCAGCTGAGCATAGAAGAACTCCAAATGCAAACACTAGTATCCACAATAGCTGAAGCCTCGAGGTGCCCATTTCCATTTTATGTTTCTCTCAATTCTGTAAATCTCAATTGTCGATTTTGTGGCTTATTTATAACTAAACACTCGTTGACAATCAACAATTTTGTATAGTATTTTATACAAAATGTACCGTATTTTATTTGGAATTAGAGAGTTGACCCGAATAACATCGTGACCCCACGTCCAGCGAAACTCAATATATGCCATCTCAACCGTTAAATCAAAATATTTCTCAACGAGGATTCCTTCAACCCAACAAGCTACACAATTTCCAACTAGCAATAATTTTCGAGCCCTTCTAGCCGTCGAGGAAAGGGGCGAAGGATGGGTATCACCACTCATCCCTCTCGAGATTCACGAACCTGTACATCTCAAGGGCACAGGCACGCATTTCGAGGGGATGAGCAGTAACACTCACTCCCTCGCCCGTTTCCTCGCCATTTAGAATTTTCCATAATTTTCTTCAACATTGATGTTAAGAAATGTGCCAGGTTAGGTTATTGCCTAAGTACCTTAATTCTTGTTTCCTTGGTTCATGCAATGGGCATTTAAAGAACTAAAAATAACTTTTTCTTTTATTTTTTCCCTTAACCTCTCCTACCTCATATGCCGCTGGCTGGGATTGATGCTGTGACCTAGTGATATCATCTGTCACTGAGACATCACACCTTTGACACTAAAAATGATATTTATGAATTTGCTTAACTGATTTATGCATTAACATTTTTTTTTTAAATGATGGCCCTTAGTGCTGGTCTCATTTGATGTAAAGAGTGTGAAGCTGACCTCACTTGTGTCATATCCCTTGATAACTCATCAATTACTACCGAATCTTGTAGACAACTCAATACTTAAAGAGTAATTTGCTCTGCCGATGATTGAGATAAGGCCCTAATTTAAACTAAAACATGCAGTAAGAAAAAAACACGATAACACTGGCCAGTGATGATTCACGCTGAAGAGATTGAGCTTCAAGCTAACATGAGAATGACAATATTTTATGACTTCGTATAAGTGAATGCTACATTTGAGTATCACTTTAACCGGATTCTAGCACATAAGATGAGGGCTTACACGACTAGGTTCAAGGTTATGGATCATACATGCGGAAGAATGGTGTAAATAAGTTTTGTGAACAATGTCCAGATTAGGAGTATGACGCGAGTATTCAAGTCCTCAATGGTAAGTTGGATCTTCATGCGCACAAGTCTGAAGTCTACGTTCTCCACCATCAAACTTACCAACGGGAGATGAGCAAGCAAACAATTGTTCAAAATTAGCTTTTGGGGCGAACAATCTAATTACATATGCCAATGGTGTTATGATTGAGTGGTTAGGGCTGTGTGAATTTATCCCCCACGTCCTAGGTTCGAGATCCGCCGGCGACATAATTACTTTCTTATGGTGTTGACCTGTAAGTCGCACCTATCCTATAAAAACCTAACTCGCTTTCCAAAAAAACAATTCTAATTACAGATGTATATAAATAGTATTCCTGTTACGGTTGCTTGGGATATAAAACAATGTCAATCACTGAAAAGTCTACCTCACCTATGGAGAGTAGACTCACCGAGCATGTCTTGCTTCTGGGGATTTTTTTTTTGCTCAGACATTTCAAGAAAACCAACTTCTCAAGTTGCAAATTAATTTCTAATGAATGATGAAAAACAAGGCAGATTGTTTAACGCCCACCAGGCTTAGGATTTTTGTGCAGAAACATATGATTCCTAAGGTCAATGAAACGCCAACTATTTAACAAAAAACAAATCAATGAAAAACCAATTAAGTTGCATTATTCCAAACCAGGGATCTTTTGCCTTTGGTGACAGACATAAAACCCGACAGATAATACAAAAGTGTCCTCCTACCAAACACAACGCAAAAAACAACAAAGTTAACTATGGTCCCTGGGTCATACAAACATGATACTGCCATTGACTTGGAGAACAGCATCCTCTTCAGGATGGCATGCTAATGTAGATTTTCAATCCAGAAGGCCTAAGATTGAATCATCAAATACCAATATCTTCCTGCAAAAGTTAAGCAATTACTCAAGTTCATTAAGAAGTTTCAATATTTCAGGTGTCAAAGTTGCTCGAAATGAAACTCTGGAAAAAAAGTGTTCACGAGACCAAAAGTTGTACTAGAACAAACCAACAATTTAAGAACAACCAACCAGTTACAGACAAATCTCCCCAAACAAAGTTTTGGCTATTTGCAGTTCAGAAGCATGGAAAAGATCAAACAAATGAACTTCACCTGATTGCAAAAATCAAAACAGCTGCCAATATTTTAACACGATGAGGAAGAGGAACCTAAAGTACCTGTTCTTGAACTCATAAGAATTATATTCTAATATATCATCTTTTCTTGAAACCATATTTCTTTCGTTCGTAAAATAGATCAGTTTTTGCGCTCCCCAAATTGACAATCTTCGGACACCCATCACGATCTTTTTCCTGCTGAGTGCACTCTTTGCAATAATATGCATCAGAGATACCCACCCCTCCACAGATGACGCACCGGCCCTGGAAAGATCCATAGTTACATTCATCGCAAACTCGTACAAGCGTACAAGGGCGAACGTATGAGTCACAGATGACACACTTCCCATCACACTTCTCACACAGCCGTCCGATAGCAATTCCAGGCTGCTTCCTGCACATAATCAAATCTGGATGATGCTTAGCCATGTTTCCTGTGTTGGTCTCTTAATACGTCAGATATGCCTGTGCCCTGGAAATGTTTCATAAATCATAAGAAATTGTTAGAAATCTGAGCATGTGCAAATTTAACTGTGATATAACCTACAAACTGGCAAAAATAATAAAGTTTTATGATGCCTAATGTGAACTAAAATCTCTTTCAGATATTAACAAATCATCATTCATTCAGATTTTAGTAAAATAGGAGCAATGAAAAGGTGCAAGTAAATGAACAATCACAGCGCCAAACAACAAGCTTCTGTGTTGCTTTGCATATTGGTTGCTTAGCACCAAAATGAATCTGCAGGTTTGGCTTTTCGTTTAGGTAATGTTTTTCTGCTTTTGACAATACAGTAAACACTTTTGCCTAATATCAAACTCTCTACAAGTTTAATTTCAGGCGTCTATAGAGCAGAAAGCCTTGGACAAGTTTTTAGTTTTGTAGTTCAAGGAGATGAATATGATATAGATATATTGTAGATGCATGTCTTGTTGAAAACTCTCCAATTTAAAATTGGAAACCTATATATCGCCATCCACCATTTTAGCCGTTGATTCAATCACCCTGGTAACAAGAAAATAGAGATAAATGGACTCCCCACTTAACCCCTCTTGCAGTACCCTATTCATTACCCACTAAGATCCATATTCTAGATGGGAACTGATATAATCGCCCTACTTAATTCCTTCTCCCGCCCTTGTTATGTTTTTTTTTTTTCAAAATTTCTTTAGGTACTCCACCCAATTGATGGGTATTTGTCAATTTCAATCCACCACCGAACACCCAACCTCCCTCTTCCCTAACAATCCACCATAGCCACCACCCACTTCTCTTCTCTATGTAAACCAACCACTACCACAACCTCCCCCCCCCCCCCTTTATAAAGCAATCACAACTGCCACCTCCCATTCTCATTAAATTGATCCGCCGCATCTGCCACCTCATCGTGTGAAGAAATAAAGGAGAGAGGCTCAACCACCTCCCATTCTCAGTAAAATGAATTTGGCTTAATGAAAATGATAAGTTTCCATCATTTTCAATTTCGAAATAGATGGGTATTTTTCGAGCTCAAGTTTTTTCCAAAGTCGAATCATTTCACAACAACGAAAATCGATACATGCCCATCGATTTGCAATTTTGAAGTCAATGGGTATATGTCGAGTTCAATTTTTTTTTTAGAGTTGGGAACTTGGAATCATTTCAAAACAACAAAAATCGATAAGTGCCCATCGATTCGCAATTTTGAGTCAATGTGTTTGTCAACTGTATGCGACTCAAGTTAGAAATGAATTGAAATCGACAAGATCCAGTCAATATTAAATTTAAAAGTTTAATATGTATTCATCAATTTTATTTTTGACAATTTATGTTCTTATCCTCTCTCAACCAACCACCCTCGCCCTCCCTTTCCTCTCCGTCAATTGCTACAACCACCCTTTCTCCTCATTTGTTAATTAAAGAAGTATAGAGGTGGTAGGAATGAGAGAAGATGAGAAGAGAGAGAGCTTGGTGACGATGAAAGGAGAGGTAATCAACAGTTGCGGCAGTTGAGATTGATTATAGAGAGAAAATGCAGCTAAGGTGAGTGATTTACAAAGATAAGGATGAGGAAGATACAAGTGGGTGGTGGCTATGATGGATTGACAGGGAAGGAGGAAGAGAGAGATGGGAGGGTGGGTTGTGAGCAAGGATGCACGGACACGGACACGCATGTCGTGTCGGACACGGACACGATGACTCAGCAATTTTCAAAAAATTAAGACACGGCGAAACGGTCAAACTTTACTTTTTATTAATTTTTATTTTTTTATAACTCGTGAACATAAACAACTTAAAGCTAAAAATTGTTTAAAATTTTTACTTTGAAGCTGGAAGAGGAGAGCTTAACAAGAGAGATAGAAAAATTTACAGAGATACTCGGATAGTCAAAATTTATTGGGGAGTGTATCTAATTTACAAATTGTTTCAAAATAATGTGGAATTGTGTATCTAAGAGAAAATTAGTCATCAGAAACAGATAAATCAAATTACAGAGAAATTATATAGCAAAATATATATATATATATATATATATTGTATTGTATCTAATTTAGAGCGAGGGAAGAAACGACTTTAATGACGCCTGATGTATCATCAAATGAAAATGTCAGTCAAGAACCCTCAGATTGAGTACGGCATGAAGAAGTGTTCTAATTGAAGCAACCCCTCTTCCCAACTAAAGGAATCGAAGAATTGGCGATTGCAATTGAGTGCAGTAGAACTGGTGTTTCTTCAAGAACTACTTCCGAAACTAGCAGAGAAAAATAGGAAAAAAAAAACCAAGAAAAACAGGAAAAAAAACAATGGTCGTGTCGGGGCCGAGTCAAAGCCGTGTCTAAGCCGAGTGGGGCCATGTCGGTCTCAGTCAACGTTTCTTGACCGTTGACCATGTGTCAGATATGTATCGGACGCGAGTTCATGTCCAACACGTATCCGACTCTCGAAACGAGGATTTTCCGAAGAGTCCGTGCATCCTTGGTTATGAGATGTGGGAGAAGGAAAATTGGATTTTTACTAAGGTGGCAATAGACTAGGGTGAGAAAAGGATTTTAATAGGGTGGGCATAGCAATTTCCATTCTAGAGAGGCAATTGAAAATTTACTTCTCCCTGATCCCATCCACCTCATGATGCAATATAAAATGAAAGACAATCATAAATAGTGAGGTCAATACTCATCACAAGATATGTGAGATACTAACCCATGGATGAGATACCCAACCTATGTCAAACATCATTCATGAATATACTAGGTAAGCAGGTTCTTAGAAGATAATAAACCACACTTTTCTTCGTTCTTACGGGAAATATGAGCCACACCAAATCCCTCTACGGACCAAACTTCCATATCTCCCACACGTTGTCTTCTTCCAAGGAGTTGTTGTGTAACAAGTGCGTAAGGACCACTTCTAACCAACCTATAGTCTATTCTCTGCTTTAATTTACAATTCCCTTCTAGGATGAGTATTTGTTTCTTCCTAAGAATAGAAAAGTACATTGTGATTCTCAAGTCAATGTTGAAAAACAAATCAATCTTACTTTAACACTATAACAACACAGGTGAGGGTGACTGATATATCAACTAATAAAACCTGCAAAATTGGGACAGTGTCCGTGCATCCATTATCATTTATGTTAGTAACGAATTTGTACATCTTACTAACGTACAATAAAATACTCATAAAAGTATTCGTTAGGTTTGTTTCTAGTTACAAAAACATGACTAATGAGGACACAAGCAAGAGGACCTAAACTTCGAAGTTTAAGGTAATCAGCATCCCATGAGCTACAATGAGTTCAATAACTTGATAGACATTAAAGACATGAGAGATATATACTACAAAAATAACCATTGTCACGAACAATGATACAAAAATACGAAGATAGGTGAAAGAAAATGAAACCAAAGTTGAAGTCTCCACCTAACTATACCAATTTGTGAAATTTATTGGAACCCTAACACATTAGATTGATTTCAACTCAAATAATGGAATCAAAATTTCTTTGCGTTCTCCATTCGATAAGGTTATCAATGCTGGGCACCCTAAAACCCAAAAGAAATCTTCCACCATAAGAAAGGTCATCTTTGATTCACATTTTGAAACCCTAGTAAAATTAAGAACCTAAAATATCCAAATTATTTCGATAATTGTAACAAAAACAGCAAGAAGAAAGAAACCCTAACTCGTCCTCACCACATAAACAAATAGAAAAAACGCAAATAAATAACAACAACACAAATAGCTAAATTTACCTGAGATTACAGAGCGAGAGCAGCGAGAAGAGAGGAATGGCGACCAAGAGGAGTGTAGAGAGCGGGAGAGAAAGTGAAGGTACCGCTCTTAATAATACCACCAGTAATTATATTAGTTGCGCCACATTTTGAGGAGGATCCAATAAAGGCATCAGAAACATGTTGTTAGTGGCAGTGTGGCACCTTAATTAAGATACATCAATCACCTGGCAATTTGGCCTAAACACAATCTGAAACCAATCAGATATAAACATTTTGACTTTTCTCGCGCGTATCCTGAGGGGGGTGAACGGTTTCCACCCCCTCCACCTCATTTCCCTCGCTCGTTTCCTCAACAGCTAGCAAAGCTCTTTTATTTTCATGTAATTCCGAATCAGGAATTCTAGAGGGCGAGGGAAAGAGTGAGGGATGGGTGTAACCCCTTTTCCTCGCTCCCTAGAAGGGCTCATTCCGAATTGACTTGTTCAACAGTTCAGAACATGATCGGGTTTAGCACCTTTCAACATTGTCAACCTATTTTATCTATTAACTTCCAAGTCAAACAATTTGTTTCATGTCGACTTGTGTCAGATTAGCAAGTCATTTTTTGGATAACAGATCGATTTTGAGTCATTTCGAGTTAGGTTGTGTTGGTTCAAAGCAAATTTTTGTGTTAAACATGTCAAATGACTCAGATCGTGTCAGCTCGTTTTCTAGCATATCGGTTTTATTTTACTGACCCGATAATGTAACAAGTCAGGTATGTGTTTGTATACGTGACTAGACAACCCAATTGACCCTGCACGACCCAATCCATTGCCAAGTCTATGCACCACATATAATGACTGAGAGGCAACACACATTTTCATTTTCGAGAGACACCCACCCCAACCCATTTACCTTTTCCCATCCTCTCCATATTATCTCCACTCATCCTCTTAATATTATTCCCCGATCACATTATTTCTAAGAATTTACATGTTTCTTCAAAATTTTGCCTCGAAAAGGGCATAGAAAGGTATGATTCACATACAAGATTTATCCTTGAAGAGTGCAAAAAAAAACTCCAAATGAGCCTAATTAATTTACCTTTGAGGTTTCTATTTACAAACAAAATAAAAATGAAAATGAAAAGAAGAATGTGTCTAATAAAACCTATAGCAAACTATCTATTATCCAAGAAAGCAGAAATCCAATGTTTCCAGAATAAATCTTATTTTAAGAAAATTATAAAATATATACAGTATAATGAGAGGTCTCCTTAGGAAAATTGCATGTCAAATTAGGGGTGGACAAAAATCGATCTAAATTCGGTTAACCGACCGAACAGACTTTCAAATTTTTGGCGCGAAAGTGAATCAAACACCTTTAAACCACAATACCTGATTAGTGCAATAAATGCACTGCAATGCACCATGTTGCACTGAACCACCCCTTTCTCTCTCAGTTTTCAATTTTTGGCTAAAAATTGGGCATATTTTGAATGAAAGCCTTTCAAGTGCTTGAGTTCAAAATTTCGGCCCAACCGAACCGGACCAATCGAAAATTTGGTTCAACCGATTTCATCGGTTTACAAATACAAAATTTTGTTTGGGTTTGGGTTTTGGGCAAACCTATTGAAATCGGTTTGGGGCTCTAAATCTAACCGAATCGACATTGCCCACCCTTATGTCAAATGACTCATATTTATTTTACTAACCCGATAATGTAACAAGTCGCGTCTGTGTTTATATATGTGACCAACCAACCCAGTTGACCCTGTACGACCTGACCCATTTCCAGGTCTTTGCCCCACATATAATGATTGAGAGGCCTACACACATTTTCATTCTCGAAATGCACCGCAACCCATTTACCTTTTCCCTTCATCTCCATATTATTTCCACTTTCTCTCTCCCTTCTCTTCTTCTCACTATTTCATCCCAATTTGAAATATTAGGTTTTGTGGTTCAAAGGTGTTTGATTCACTTTCGCGCTCAAATGAGTTCTAGGAAATTGTTATTGGACATATTATTATTTCATACTCAACTAGGCTTGGTTTTTCAACACGTATATTAAAGATTGTTTGGCGAATCATGCTAAGCTAACATCACATTATTCCTAAGAATTTACATGTTTTCTCAAAATTTCCACTCGGAAAGGGCATAGAAAGGTATGATTTACATACAAGATGATCAAGATTTATCCTTGAAGAGCGCAAAAAAAAACCCAAAGGTGTCTAATTAATTTACCTTTGAGGTTTCTATTTACAAACAAACAAACAAAAAAATATAATAACAATAATAAAATTAAATTAAATATAAAATATAAAATATAAAATATAAAATATAAATAAAAATTGAAAAGAAGAATGTATTTCAAGTTGCACGTCGGTCGCATAAAACCTAGGCAAACTACCTATTATCCAAGAAAGCATAAATCCAATGTTTTCAGAATAAATCTTTATTTTAAGAATTGTAAAATTTGTACAGTATAATGAGAAGTCCCCTTAGGAACAATGTTTTTGTGAATTTCGTCTAATTTTTGGAATGCTCAAAATATCCTCCAAACTCTACTATATTTATAAGAAAAACCAATAAGTAGGTGAATGGTGATCATGGGCATTTTTATAATTTAAGTTTTAAAAACTTTTATGTACCATTTTGCCCTCTCCAATTTAGATTATTTATAATCAAAACCCGCCCATGTCAAATATTGTTAATTATAGCTAAGCCCCTAACATAATTTATTTAAAGCCCTTCAATTATCTATAAATTATAAAAGACCCTCACATCTAATTTTTTTTTATTTTTCATCAAAATCGGCCTTTGTAAATATTCATTAATTAAACCTAGGCCCATATATATAATTTATTTGAAGCCCTCAAATTATCTAAAAATTAAAAAAAAAATCCCTTGCATCTAACTTTTGGATTTTCCATTTTGCCCTTAACATTTCATACTTTTACAATCAAAATCAGCGTATCTCAAACGTTGAACAATTATACGTATGTTCCTAACATAAATTATTTGAAACCCCTTATTTATTTATAAACTATACACAAGCCCTTAAAATTATATATAGTTATTTTGTTTAGAAATTCAATAATAATTTTTTCTTTAAAGTATATAATGCATGCTCTCCTTAGGAACAATACACATGTGGATCTTTGTTCTGATTTTTGGAATATCCAAAATACCCTCCAAACTCTACTATATTTACAAGAAAAATCAATAAGTAGACAAACACTGACTAGAGATATTTTGTAATTTTAAATGAAACAATATTGTACCCTCCCAAATTCAAATTATCTGCGATAAAAGACCCATCATTCTCAAATATTGTTAATTATACTTAAGCCCCTAAAAATAATATTTGAAGCCTTAATTATTTGTAAATTATACATAGACCCTTAGATGTTTTGAATTCCAATAACAAATTTTGTTTTGCCCTCCCATATTAATGATATTTACTAGGGGTGGGCACGGTCCGGATCGGTTCCAAATTTGGAGGAACCTAACTCGAACCGTTTAAAAATAACGGATCCGGTCCGGTCCGGATCCCCTCATTTTGAACATTGGAACCGAACCTAACTCGAACCGTTTGGAACGGTCCCGGTTCCTACGGTTCCAAACGGTTCCAATGTTCAAAATGAGAGAAATCTTACAAACAACTAAGACAACAAACCGACGCGAGTTTTTTCCACTGCTGCAACAACTGAGCTGAGCGCATAGATTACAATTACATACTGCTGCAAGCTGCAACAACTGAACTGAGCTGAGCTTCGGTTGGCAGACGCAGACCTCCCAATTCCCAATGATATTCTCTGAAACAGGTCAAGTCAAGCAGTTCTTCTACCTGATTCACACTGGAAGCTCCAATTAAAGCAGAATTGAAGCTCCAAGCAATGATATTCCTGGTGGTTTCAGCAGAATTAAAGCTCCAATTGTTCCTGCAGAATTGAAGCTCCAAGCAATGCAATTTCCTGCAGAATTGAAGCTCCAATGGTATTGGTTCCTGCTCTAATGGTACCTGGCAAAACTCATTCAAGCAAGAACAACTGAACAATAAAAAAGAATCGGAAAATCAAAGAAAGACTGATTCTGAAATGTTGATGCTATTGCTTTGTATTGAATGATTTTGTAAAGATTACAATGGAAAGATTACAATGAAATGTTGAGCTCAATGTACAACAATCCATCTCTGTAATGAATGAAATTCTGTTACAAACTGACTCATGTACAACAATCCACTACAACAACTTTCAGGCTTGCCAACTAACCACAGACTTGCTAACAAATGAAATGACCTTGCAGACTTCCAGGCTTGCCAACTAACCACTTGCAGATTTCCAGGCTTGCCAAATCCAATTGCAGACTTCCAAGTTGCCAAATAACTTCCAAGCTTTGCCAAATCCACTTGCAGACTTCCAAGTTGCCCAAATAACTTCCAAGCTTGGAGTAAGTAGAGGAAAAAGGGGGATTGAAATGTCTTAGATGCAAGCAAGCAGAAGCAGAGAACAAGGAAAGAGTGAAATGCCGCCAACCTAAGCGTGGAAGGAAAGGAAAACTGATGAGAAGAAGAAGAGGAATCCAGAGAGAGTTAATTTGGCAACGGGTGTAGGAAGACGATGGAGATTCAGCCAAGAACTAAGAAGAAGAGGTATGAGCTTTGCTGCTTTGGCGCTTTGCTAGTTGGAGGTTGCTTGCTAGTTGGCTGCTAGGGTTGAGATCGAAAGAGAACTTCTGTTCTTCTGTTAGTCTGTTACTTAACATACTTAGTTCAATATTTAGGATTTTATAATTAAATTGATTTGAAACGGGTTGAAACGGGTCCAACCCGGACCGTTCGGTTTTGAAAATTAGGAACCGGGACCGGACCGTTTTATAACGGATCCGGACCGATCCGAACCGTTTCTAAAACATATAATTTAAATCCGGACCGTTTAGAGGAAAACGGTCCGGTTCGAGTTGAATCCGCGGATCGTCGACCTGTTTGCCCACCCCTAATATTACATTTAAACACAGCTTCATTAAACAATTTACACTCAAAATTTAGATTATCTATGATCAAAAATTTGTCCCTTTCAAATATTGTTAATTATAGATAAGTCTCTAAACATAATTTATTTAAAGCCCTTCAATTACCTATAAATAATATAAAGGCAGTCACATCTAATTTTTTTTCATCAAAATCAGCCCTGTAAACATTCATTAATTACACCTAATGCCCTATATATCATTTACTTATAGCCCTCAATTATCTATAAATTATAAAAGGCCCTTATATATAACTTTTGTATTTTCCATTTTGCCTTTAACATTTCATATTTTTACAATCAAAACTATTCCCTCTCAAACATTGAATAATTATACCTATGCCGCTAACATAAATTATTTGAAGCCCCTTATTTATTTATAAACTATATATAGGCACTTAAAATTATATATAATAATTTGGTTTAGAAATCCAATAATATTTTTTCTTTCTTATTATTGAATTATTATAATAATAAAAAATATTGAATAATGTGCACGTAGGGCGCGATGACACCCTAGTGCCATATAACTATATGCCATTCCTTTTGTTTCAAAACCAAAAGGTTAAGGGAAGGAAAGGGCCCATAAAAAACATAGCCCACAAAAATAGATAATCTATATACAATAAAACCTTTCTAGTTATAATGTTGGGACCAAAAGAAGTTATTACTATGAGGAGGTTATAACTTTGCAGGTGTAGTTACAAAAATCATTTTAAGCACCACAAAATTAGGGCATTTGTTGTCGATGAATTATATATTACAAATGGACCAAGAGAATAGAATAGTCGTTGAATGGTCACATTCAACAACTCACGACTAATCTTCAATCATCCATGAGCAAAAGTCATATACACTTTAACTAAAGAATAAATCATTGTTGCAATTAGGCAATAAGAACCAGGTCATTCATACGATGACAAAACAAGGATAACCAAAAGTTTCATGCCAAGAAGCTATAAACATGCTTGAGGTGTTAGAAGAACAAGTTATTAGTTATTACGTATCCGAAAGCTCAAAAACATGTCGTGAAATATTTTATTCAATCTTAAATTCTAATTGTGATATTGCATATACGTTTTGTTCGTATTGACAGTTATTTACTGTAGGGAGGCAAATTTATTAAGTCTGGGACCTAAAAAAGTTATATCTTATTACAATGTGAATTATTCTTATTTATAACTGGCTCACATTGGTACCACAAATTTTTTTTTGCGACTAAATAGAGGTTTTTCCATATACACTTGCAGAGCATAGAGGTTTCACTGTATTTAGACACTTTTTCATTGAAAACCTACTTGAGAATCAGATGCAAAGCATATTCATGCACACAATAAGACAATACACAATCTCTATGTCATTTTATTTTACCTTTTCCCATGATTTAACATCATTGAAAGAATTTAATTATACAAGAGTTACCTTAAGAGGCACATTTAAGCAATAAATAATGTACATAACTATACAAAGTTGGTTAACAAGGAGAACGAGGTGACAATGGAATCAAATTCCAGTTATGATTTTGTATTGGATTATCATCTCCGTGCGTCCGATGGATAAAACGCTCACTAAAATGACGATCCAACAGAGCCTACATCATATTTTTCACAAATTGCCTCTTATGTTCTGTTTTTATAACCTGTTAAAATCATTTCACAAGTAACTATAGACTCATAGGAGGCTACACAAGCGAGGCCGTGAGCAGAACTGTCTTCCATTAGCTTTCACCACAGCCATCATGCCCGCTGTAAAACCAGCCCATAATATGGAAGACATAAAATGTTGTGCATGTCTACCCACTGCAATGCAAACCATGGATTAAAAAACTATTCTCAATCACTTGAATGTACTGAAAAGCAAAGAAAGAAAGTGCTCAATAGGAAACTTAGCAAGATTTTGACCTTGGTTAAGTGTGATAGATGTCAGAGTAATGCCACCAACAAGGAAAGCTGATGCCACTGGGAGATACTGAAATTTTGCAAGAAAAATTCAACAAGATGTCAATGAAGACAACTGCAGCACCTCAAGAAACGTACTTATTTCAATAAACACAAAATATGTAATTAATTTACTCGAATATCTCATTTATCTATATTGTTTAGAATAACAATAAAAGAAATAAATGAAATAATTCCTTTAGCCTCAAATTTTGCAATCGGATCTCATTCTTTTGGACAGGCAAGCAAAGGAAAACCGCTTAGATTATGTTCCTACGATTGATGATCTAGTACAGTGCCCATCAGAGACATGGTTGGACGTTGGTATGAGTTTTGACAACTCAACGCAATCTCCAAACTACAGTATCAAGCAGAAGATGTGACCACTCACCGATAACGACTCAAATCCATTCAGCTGGAAGGGTGAAGGGCTATTTCTGTTTACAGTGTAACGACCACTAATGAGATCCATTGCATCCTGCAATCAATGAAATTGAAGAAATTTAGAGCAAATAGACTGTTCAGTCACAGCTCTCTAGTTGATGGTGGTATGTAGAGCACTAGATCCCTGTAGAACTGATAATGTATAGGAGAGAGGGGACCATACTTGTCGGAGGCCGTCATGGAAATTATTCTGGTAATATCGTGAAAGAGCGCTGAGTCCATCCTTAAATAGTCCTGATATTGTTTGTCTTCCAAATCTGCAATTTTACAAAATATAGGTAAATCAGCAAAGGGACTGAAGTGTTACATATTACATCTTTTAATTGTACTATCACTTGAATTGAAATTTTGGAAATAAAATAATGCATGAATTGTTTAATGAGAATGACCAAAGAGGTCCTTATGAGACTTTTGAAAGGAAAGTGGACACACACAAAATAAAGTATACCTGACAAGGTCACCTTTTAGTGCACTGGTTCCAGAATATTCGATACTTATCTCATCCCCATGCTCAGCCCAGACTAATGCAATGAAATAACGATGTTAGAAACTAGTCTTCCAACAAAGATGAAGGCAAAGGAAATACTAGATCATGGATTATTTCCTCACGTGTTCTGAATTTTTCATAAATGTCACTGAATGAGGATATGCATTCTGCAGAAGAAAGTGCTCCTATCCTCTGTAGTTGTGTATTTAGAGATTTTTGGCCCAGGTAACTCTGAAACATAAACATGAGAACACAAAAGTTATAAAAAGCCTCTAAGTGTAACAGCAACACCTAA